>CM060975.1:19710329-20179692 GCA_030765065.1 Deroplatys truncata | reverse complement strand
GCTTTTACTGTTGAAATGGACTTCCTACAACTCATCCACTCAGATACATACATATATGTATTTCCTTGCTCTTATTGAGCTCTTACTGTTAAAATGGACTTCCTACAACTCGTGCACTCAGATACATACATATATGTATTTCCTTGCTCTTATTGAGCTTTTACTGTTGAAATGGACTTCCTAGAACTTGTGCACTCAGATACATACATATATGTATTTCCTTGCTCTTATTGGGCTTTTACTGTTGAAATGGACTTCCTAGAACTTGTGCACTCAGATACATACATATATGTATTTCCTTGCTCTTATTGAGCTTTTACTGTTGAAATGGACTTCTTACAACTTGTGCACTCAGATACACACATATATGTATTTCCTTGCTCTTATTGAGCTTTTACTGTTGAAATGGACTTCTTACAACTTGTGCACTCAGATACACACATATATGTATTTCCTTGCTCTTATTGAGCTTTTACTGTTAAAATGGACTTCCTACAACTTGTGCACTCAGATACACACATATATGTATTTCCTTGCTCTTATTGAGCTTTTACTGTTAAAATGGACTTCCTACAACTTGTGCACTCAGATACATACATATATTTCCTTGCTCTTATTGAGCTTTTACTGTTAAAATGGACTTCCTACAACTTGTGCACTCAGATACACACATATATGTATTTCCTTGCTCTTATTGAGCTTTTACTGTTGAAATGGACTTCCTACAACTTGTGCACTCAGATACATACATATATTTCCTTGCTCTTATTGAGCTTTTACTGTTGAAATGGACTTCCTACAACTTGTGCACTCAGATACATACATATATTTCCTTGCTCTTATTGAGCTTTTACTGTTAAAATGGACTTCCTACAACTCGTGCACTCAGATACACACATATATGTATTTCCTTGCTCTTATTGAGCTTTTACTGTTAAAATGGACTTCCTACAACTCGTGCACTCAGATACATACATATATGTATTTCCTTGCTCTTATTGAGCTTTTACTGTTGAAATGGACTTCCTAGAACTTGTGCACTCAGATACATACATATATGTATTTCCTTGCTCTTATTGGGCTTTTACTGTTGAAATGGACTTCCTAGAACTTGTGCACTCAGATACATACATATATGTATTTCCTTGCTCTTATTGAGCTTTTACTGTTGAAATGGACTTCTTACAACTTGTGCACTCAGATACACACATATATGTATTTCCTTGCTCTTATTGAGCTTTTACTGTTGAAATGGACTTCTTACAACTTGTGCACTCAGATACACACATATATGTATTTCCTTGCTCTTATTGAGCTTTTACTGTTAAAATGGACTTCCTACAACTTGTGCACTCAGATACACACATATATGTATTTCCTTGCTCTTATTGAGCTTTTACTGTTAAAATGGACTTCCTACAACTTGTGCACTCAGATACATACATATATTTCCTTGCTCTTATTGAGCTTTTACTGTTAAAATGGACTTCCTACAACTTGTGCACTCAGATACACACATATATGTATTTCCTTGCTCTTATTGAGCTTTTACTGTTGAAATGGACTTCCTACAACTTGTGCACTCAGATACATACATATATTTCCTTGCTCTTATTGAGCTTTTACTGTTGAAATGGACTTCCTACAACTTGTGCACTCAGATACATACATATATTTCCTTGCTCTTATTGAGCTTTTACTGTTAAAATGGACTTCCTACAACTCGTGCACTCAGATACACACATATATGTATTTCCTTGCTCTTATTGAGCTTTTACTGTTAAAATGGACTTCCTACAACTTGTGCACTCAGATACACACATATATGTATTTCCTTGCTCTTATTGAGCTTTTACTGTTAAAATGGACTTCTTACAACTTGTGCACTCAGATACACACATATATGTATTTCCTTGCTCTTATTGAGCTTTTACTGTTGAAATGGACTTCCTACAACTCGTGCACTCTGATACATATATATATATATATATATATATATATATATATATATATATATAATTTTCTGAATCAATTGTATGAACCTTCATTCTAAAGAATAACACATCACTCTTTTGTTGTGATCTTGCTCATGCAAAAGCTGCCAAAAAATTATCAGAAATTAATGTTGCATGAATCTTTAACTTGTATTGTTGCTTCTGTTGGGAAACACTTGCCTATAATGCAATGATGTTATTGTCTCTCAAAAGTTAAACACCCTTTAGATTTATTGATTTGTGCCCCAACTGGCTGAGAGAAAATACCCATAAACACAGATCTCAACACCATATAACCATGACAAATATACAATTTTAACTAAGCCATTTCAACAGCTCATGCATGGCAAAAAGTTTAAAACATAGCTTCAAAACTAAGAATTTTAAAAATTTCAGGATTTATCAACTATTTTTTTAAAAAAAAAAGTTTCTCAATTATCCTCATCTAAAAGGAAGGCTGTAACAAAAGTTTTATCTAGTCTTCATGCATAGGAGATTCATTACTTATAGAAGCTAAGTTAAAATCCATTTTTTCTATCAGATCTAAGAACCAGCAAATTACTAACAATTTCCAATGCTTCAGTAGCAGAAAATCTGAAGAGGGAAAAATCTTATTGAAAGCAAAAGAATACTTTAATATTTATATAGAAAGTTCTGTGAAAGTCTTCGATCAAGACTGGGAAATCAATAACTTCCAAGTCACTGGATTTGTACTCGAAACGTTTTCAAGATGTTAGTGAGATTAATAAACTTCATCTTCAGAACTAAATAAATGGATTAAGAGAAAATGTTTGTAAAGGAGAACCAACTTTCAAATTTGATGACTCAACCGAAAAGATTATCTTATTTTAAAGTGAGGAAAGATATTTAATAACTTCCAGATGACCTGCATACTAATCTTTTGACATCAAAGATTAAGGATGTAGAAGATGAAGAAAGTGATCATGAAGTTATTTGGATATAAAGCTAAAATTTTTAATAACACTGTGATTTGAAATACCATTCCTATTACAGACACTGATTATGTGAATCTCTGACATACAGGTTGGCTACGGGCAACTATGATTGTCCTTGTGTTATCAATAATGTTATGTTTCTCAGGAGTATTTATTTCATTTGTAACCACATAAAAGTGAAATATTAGAGATTTGTACTAGTTTTACATGTTGATTCTTAATAATCACTTTGTATTATCTGCTCTGCTGTTTTTTAATATACTCCTTTTAGCTTTATTTGAATATGCCATTAAAAGCAGAAACTTCAAACATTAAACCTGCAAGAGGAATGTTTTAGTCTACCCTCTTAAGCTTCTATGATGGAAGGTGCTTGTGAACATGGGTTAATAGGAAATAGCTTTTGCTAAACCTAATACATTTAAAGCTAATAAAATAACAATTAAGTATTATTAATCATTCCACCCATTAACTAACATGAATATTTGATATAAGCCCTAGTTGAGATTGCCGTTATTCTGAATCCCTAGAAATAAAACCTATTCCAGCATTACACCTTACTTAGTCATCAGAAGACAAGCATGAAGATACTTGGTAGAATGCCTATCATGAAGTCTAGTAGCAAAGGATAAGTTCACTGTGTCACACTTTGCTGGAAGACACCTACTTATACAAAGTGTTTAATGTGGTGGCCTCTACACATTCGTTGAAAGGAACTGGTGTCTGAATGATGGGATTCTGGACTTTCTTCAAGATGTTAATTTACAAAGTGACTTTTTTGGGTAATAATCTGGGAGTATTGACAATCCTTCAATATGTACTGTAAGGCATAGCATTACTGCCCACACACAAACGTTAAGAAACCTAAAATAATGGTATTCCAAAAAGAGAGTAGGTTAAGAAAAACTGTACTTCATTACAGAGTAATTAGAAATAGTGAAAGCATTTGATTACTTAGGAGTAAGGTAATGGTGGTAGGAAGCTGTTTGCTAACGGAAAATTAGCTAAGAAAGGAGTGAGGGTGGTTTATAACAGAGATGTCTGTCAACTAGTTAGATAGGAGTGCACAGTGGGACAGAATAAAATGACTTTTTCACTGGAAATCAATAACTGACAGAAAATTCTAGGACTAATCTATGTTTGGACTTGAAACATTAAATTACAGCATTGAAATGGTAAAATTACAAGTGTATTTGATTTGTATTTCATTTTTTCATTCATTCATTATCTGTTTACCCTCCTCTTATGTAGGACTTACAGGCGGGTGCCTGGGGTCAGAGGCCCGTTGAGGAGCAGACACTCGTGGATCAGACAGAGCATCCAGAATGGGTGATCAGCCCGATGCCTGGTATGGGATGAAGGAAGTAGATGAAGCGAAATGTTGGTGAAATGGATGAAAGGAAAGGTGATGATGGAGCAGTTGGTGGAATGATAGGCGGGGGAAACCGGAGAAAACCCGCCCAGACGCCACTTCATCCACCACAAATCCCACATGCAGGTCCCTGGGATTGAACCGCTCCGCCTCGGTGGGAGGCGAGCGGTCTAACCACTCGGCCACGGCGCCGCCGATTTGTATTTCTTTAATGAAAAATTACTCTGATCCTTTTATACAATAAATAAAAATATACCTACAAGTGTCCATTTGGTACTCTACTAAACAGCTCGTTGCTGGGCCCACAACACACGTTTGGTACTCTATGTAAAATAACATGACTATGGACTGTATACCTTTTAAACTTACCCGGTGTACATTCCACAGGACATAGTAACAATTTGGGTTTTTTAAACATAAATAGAGAAACAATGTAATTTTGTTATTTCTTCTCTCTTTAACATTAAAATTCAAATATGAACACATTTGTAAAATTATTTTTCAAAAACAGTATATTCCAACTTGAAATTTACGTTTTTACACAAATGTGATGTTTAAAACACTAAAAATGAGAAAATGAATGGATTTTTATTTTTCACTACCTCAGGACATACTGAATACATCTCAAAAGGCACAAGTGAGATTACAAAGGTATCAGAACCACCTTTTACAGATTCTAAGATAAATTTCTGTTTATATTAACTGTGTCTGATAGAACCATCACATCCACGTGTACAGATTCATGTCCAGAAATGGATTGTAACAGCACATCCTCTTGCACCTGGGCAAGTCATTTTAATTGTATGATCAACTAGTGACTGCAACTTTATTGTTGCATCTTCCTTTGGTGGATATGCTGCGACTTTGTCTGTCTTATAACCTGATACGAAGGTAAAATATTTGCATTTTTTGTTTGAATTCCCTTCCCATTTGAATGTTAGGTCATTGTTTATTACAAATGATTAGGTCTCTTCCTCTGTAAATGGTATTGGAGCCGCAGAAGGTGATCTAATGGCTTTCTTAATTTTTATGGCTCTTTTTGCATTTCTTTCAGTACTATTGCTGCATCTCTGCTAACAGATTTTCTTAAACTAACTCCAGCAGCATGTAAAATTTCTTTCTTAGTATAGTCACTGACAAAAGGTTTAATTTTGCTATTCTGAGTCCTAACACAGCTAACATCAAATAATTTCTTAGGTATTCCAATACTTGAAGTCGGTAGTTGTGACATATCAGTCCTATTGCATCAAAAACAATTTGTGAAAATTAAATTTCTTTGTTTAACCAGTGAGAATACTTTATGAGAAATGTCTGTTTCACCTCTGAACAATTTTTCTGTTTGTCGAAATCACACTTAAAATGATTATACACATCAGAACAACCTCTCAGCCCTAGTCCTATTTGCATATAACCATGCAGTGCTTATTTGGTTACAACATTACAGTTTAGGGCATCAAACAATTGCCGATGCATGATATGTGGTCATGCACCTCCATCTAAAATGCAAAATAGACAATCAGCGGCTTTCAAGAAATGATTTTATAATTGCTATAAACTGAAAGCTTCATAATACATTTTAACATAACTATGATCATACGTTTAACATAACAGATCGTAAGTTTTTTTAAAACCCTATCTCAAGTAATAGAATGAAAAATAAAGTTCACTCATTACATTATTCTAGCAATTCCAATTTGGAAAGATAAATAGATAAAATGATTATTACTACAAGCACTTAAATGATAGTGCATACCTTTAGCTACATGTTCTCAAACTGAACCTTCACTGAACACTGTGCAAGGGTCTGCTTATCTCATCCAGTGTAAGTAACCTGTGATTGCACATCTCACAGGCTATTGAGCAAAACTGATGTAACACACAGAATGTTTTTTAAAGTTATTAGGTTTAATGAAAACATCACCAAGTTGAGTAGCATTGGCAGAAGAAGGTAGAACAGTAGGTAAGTTTTGATATATTGGTAAAGGAGTCTGAAATTACAGAGCGATGATAATATAATTAAAACTTGCATGGATTGCCAAAGTACACTTTTGCACAATAATTAGGGAATAAACTGAAAGGAACCTTAGAAGAGATTGGTATGTGTGATGTGTGGCCAAGGGGAGAAAATAATCAAGTTAAAATATATTGTAACACAGCAACTATAGGCCAAGTTTACCAAAAGGTCATCACCGATGTCTATTGGAGAGATAACCAGAGAAAAATGACGTGGTAGCACTCTCATTCAACGTCCTCTGAAAGTTTCCCTCCCCCTCTTTCAGAGTGTCTCCAGAACTTGTGAGAATATTCTGTGGAAACTTCTACTGGCTATATCAGCCAAAGAATTTGTCAGTAGGTTGGTTAGTGAGTGCAGTTCTACAAATGAGTTTGTGATCGCAGAGTGGTGTATAGTGAGGGTGCTACCGTGAGATATTAGGTACATATTGTGTTTGATTACCCAGTGAGTGAAGTACTTCACATTGGTGAATGACACTGTAAGCAAAGTGAAGTCACAGTGAAAGGTGAACTACATAAAAACAGTGAAAACTTTATAGTCTAGAAAGAGAAAACGACAAATCAATTAGAAAAGCGAGATGAAAAAGTTAGTCAAAATAAGCCTTCTAACACTGCAGGCAATCAGGTATGTAGTGGAATTAAAGGGGATTGTGTCAATTCAGTTGTAAGAAATATACAACTGCTGCATTATGCCGAGTGAAAGCTTGAAATAACGATTCTTTATTACCTACATTAGAAGAAAGAAACCTTTGTAATCTTGCTTTTAAAGCATAAAACAAATTAAAATAACAAGGAACTTTCTAATATCTCCTCATGATTATGGTTATCTTTGCCTTAATTATGTGTTTCTCAGGGCACTTCAAATAGCGAGTGTTACAAGAGTATCTTTAAATTCTAATAGAATTATAGAACTTACTTGTTTACTTTGGTTAACTTAACTTTGTGCAGTACACTTCAAAGCATGTTTTTTCCATTTGGAGGGTTCTATATAGGAAGTTCTCACACACATTTTCAAAATTGTGAAAGATTTCATATAAAGTAAATATATCTAAATGTGTTTATCAAACACCATTGCAGAGAGTAACAACTGCCAGTACAGATTTTCTCATTTATGAATCTCTCTTGTAGATAAACATTCTTTTTAACTTCCTGGAAAAAAGTACTGAGAAAAGAAAACCCAAGTTGAAATGCTGCTGCTTATATAAAGCGTATTGATTTTAATACAATTTTCTATCACAACTTTAAGTTTATTCTTAGTTACCATGGTCAGAGGATTTCATGAGGACAGGCTTGTATTTTTAAAAGGGTGCTAACATTACAATGAAGTGCACTAGTTTTCTTGTATAATTAAATTTGTCAGTGCACTTTAAACAAAACATTGCCAGTAAACATTTAATTTCAGGTACTTCAACAGTTTTCCAATCTAGAGAAAACTATTTGACTAACAATTTTAACCCTCTTACTGCCATGTGGTAGAATACCCACCAACCATTAAACTGCCGGGTATGAGCAGATCAGCTTTAAAACTCCATCCCACTGAACGCCAGAGTAAATCATGTCGACCTGCAACAATCTTCATGATAAAATTTTTTTTGTGACATCATATACTAATAGAATTCACATCCTTGGAAAGGTTCAACCTCTTTGCTTTGACTGCTTGCTTTATACCTGGGTGTCATAGTAAACAGCCCCATCAGTTTACAATTTTAAATCATGCACTTCGTTTGTAAAATGGACAGCATCTGTTATGATATTTTAATTGCTGGATTCATTACGAGAAGCTGATGCATTATTTTGTGCAATGCGAGTTTAATGCTGATGAGTTGATGTCAGATAATGATAGTGTTTATGATAATGGTGATATCAAAGACATGCCACCTGGTTGTAAACCATAAAAAAAAAGAAGTATTTCAAAGCTTCGCATGGAGATGTTGCCAACATCATGGTCTATTATTGAGATATTGTTTCCATTTTTACTGTTCCGTTATAGATTTTGTAAGAAAGAATGATTGTCTACAAGAAATAGCATCCACATTATTCTAATTAACGAGAATAGTGCCAGCATATAAGTCTGCAGTGTCAAGTTGTCACCGGCAGTGCATTGTGTTCCATTCACCTCAACAAAGTGCATGATCAAGAACTGTGTACATCAGGTGTGCAAAATAAAGTGTTTATAAAATGACTATGTACTAATTCTCTGAGCACATTGTTTTTGGCCTAAATTTTAAAATGATCAAATGATTTTGAATACAAATGCACATTTCTTTGTTTAAAAAACATTTGTCTTTACAAAACCGTTTGAGTGTATTCTCAATGGTGTATTTTTAACTTATTTTCTGGAATATCTATTTCTACAACAAAGAACATACTTTTGTGTAATGTATTACACCTGATATAAAATTAATATACATTTATGCTACTATACATGGATATTACATTACCTGGGCTTTATGCTTGACAAGTTTCCAGTATTGTATCTATTAAACATAGGTATTTTTATACAATTTTTCACAACAGCTACCTGTAACTTAAAATGCTGTGGTACATTACACCAGGTGGACGTGGAAGACCTCTGACTTTCTACAGCCAGTTTCAGAAAGCCAATCAAATTGGCTTGTGTTACTATGAGGGTTAAATAACTTCATTCCTCTATCTAAAATGAAATTACTATAAAAAATACAGAACCTTATTGCATACCTGTAGTTAATTAAACTAAACTGATAGTTCCTGACACTTTAAAACTCATTCTACATATTCAAAAACCTTCACTACTCAGTGTTTGCTTCCAATGCAATCATTTGTGATAATAGAGTAAACCCTTTATTGCAAACATTACATTTCTGTGGCTGTGTGTATATATATATATATATATATATATATATATATATATAATCTTATTGTAATCGTTGTATTCGCAAGCCTTTTCACCCCCATAAAACAAGAATCTTGTCACTCGAAAAATTTGAATAAACCTCATTTTAATTATTATTGTTGCATGGTAGTCTACCTTCAAGAATTACATTATTTTCATATGTGATAGTCACTTAAAGCTTTTATTGCAACCATTACATTCATGAGATTTATTTACTATCATGAACTGAATCACGAGTTTATAAGTGCAATAGCAGAGTAATCATCTAATTATATTTATGTGGCTTTTTATTCTCATGAACCAAACTATGTCTTTTCAAATATGTAACTGGGTTAGATTCTTACTGGAAACTTTACATTTGTGTGCCTTTTTTCCCTCATGAATTAAACCTCCTAGTTGAGTAAAGATCTTATTGCAAACATTACATTTGTGTGGTCTTTTTTCTCCCATGAATCAAACTGTGTGTTTTCAAATTCCCTAGCTGAGTAAAGCTCTTATTGCCAATGTTACATTTGTGTGGCTTTCTTCCCTCATGTATCAAACTGTGTTTTTTTAAATATGACAGCACAGTAAACCTCTTATTGCAAACATTACATTTGTGTGGCTTTTTGCCTTCATGAATCAAACTGTGCTTTTTTAAATATGACAGCACAGTAAATCTCTTATTGCAAACATTACAGTTGTGTGGTCTTTTTCCCTCCTGAATCAAACTGTGCTTTTTTAAATATGACAGCACAGTAAATCTCTTATTGCAAACATTAGTTGTGTGGTCTTTTTCTCTCATGAATCAAACTGTGTGTTTTCAAATTCCCTTTCTGAGCAAAGCTCTTACTGCAAACATTACATTTGTGTGGTTTTTTGCCCTCATGAATCAAACTATGTACTTTCAAATTCCCTAGGTGAGCAAAGCTCTTATTGCAAAAATTACATTTGTGTGGATTTTTCCCCTCATGGTTCAAATTGTGTACCTTCAAATTCTCTAGGTGAGCAAAGCTCTCATTGCAAACATTACATTTGTGCAGCTTTTTGCCCTCATGAATCAAACTGTGTCGATTTAAACCTGACAGTACACGGAACCTCTTATTGCAAACATTACATTTGTGTGGCTGTTTGCCCTCATGAATCAAACTGTGTGATTTCAGATTCCCTAGCTGAGTAAAGCTCTTATTGCAAACATTACATTTGTGTGGCTTCTTCCCCTCATGAATCAAACTGTGTACTTTCAAATTCCCTAGGTGAGCAAAGCTCTTATTGCAAACATTACATTTGTGTGGCTTTTTGCCCTCATGAATCAAACTGTGTCGATTTAAACCTGACAGTACACGGAACCTCTTATTACAAACATTACACTTGTGTGGCTGTTTGCCCTCATGAATCAAACTGTGTGATTTCAGATTCCCTAGCTGAGTAAAGCTCTTATTGCAAACATTACATTTGTGTGGCTTCTTCCCCTCATGAATCAAACTGTGTACTTTCAAATTCCCTAGGTGAGCAAAGCTCTTATTGCAAACATTACATTTGTGTGGCTTTTTCCCCTCATGAATCAAACTGTGTACTTTCAAATTCCATAGGTGAGTAAAGCTCTTATTGCAAACATTACATTTGTGTGGCTTTTTGCCCTCATGAATCAAACTATGTCGATTTAAATTTGACAGTGCAGTAAACCTCTTATTGCAAACATTACAATTGTGTAGCGTTTTTCCCTCATGAATCCAACTGTGTGCTTTCAAACCTCCTAGCTGAGTAAAGCTCTTATTGCAAACATTACATCTATATGTTTTTTTTCCCTCATGAATCCAACTGTGTGCTTTCAAATTCCCTAGCTGAGTAAAGCTCTTATTGCAAACATTACATTTGTGTAGCTTTTTTCCTTCATGAATGAACTTGTGTCTCTTCGTTGTTGATTGTCGAGTGAAAATGTTCTGGCGAATGTCGAAGTTGCGTACCTTCTTTTCTTCATAAATAAACTCAGGCAATTTAAATGCTGATCTGCCACGTAATGTTTTTCCAAAAGGCTCACACTGTATTCCAGCATGCCTAATTACAGCTTGCTTTTTTAAATGTAATACTGAATTACAGATTTTATCACTTTTAATTTTATTCTTGGATCTGTGAACATAAGCACTTTTAGCTGTTTGAGATGGGTCCAAAGCTTCTACTCCAGGAGTTTCAGGACAAGTAGTATTTACAATTAACCTGAAAAATCGTAAGAAATATCATTACTAATTTGAGAAATGAATGTAGTCATAGTTGACCAATAACAATGAGGGGATTTTTGTGTTTAGTTAGTTATAGGAAAAATATTATGTCTTTGAAGTTTATCCTTAATATACTGTTGAGATAGTTCTTAATTCATAAGCAACATGAATTACTTTTATATAAGAGAGATTATAAAGTTTAAATCTATCAATTTAAAGCTTTAGTTTAATGTATGCATCATTTTTAAGCTCAATAATTCCTAAACTTTAAATACAGGAAAGCCTTTACCCTGAACACATATATAAGAGGTATTACATCAGAATATACTCCTATTAGCAGTAGAAGTAATTTGCAAGAGTACCACAACCAAGCAACATATTTGCCCACTAGGCAGCCTTTCTACCAGCGTTACGTGGTTCACCATGTTTGACATCTGACTAGAACACAGCACAGGTTGTGTACATATTTAACCACACTGTGTACACAGTAGTCGCATGTGGACGTGCACTTTGCACAAAAGTAATTTTTTAATACCTTTAACTTCTTTGAACTTAAGAATCATGTGACTTGAGTACCTTACTGTAATTAGCAGTATTCTGTTATTCCTTTGTTTCACTTGGACCAACAGTTGCAGACTGACAGTCCCGTGTGAGTAATAATCTGGTTATCTGTATTAATGCCATCAGAACAAATAGTAAAAGTGAGCTTTTATAATCATACCTCACTCTCAAGGGTTTTCTTATTATTAAAGTTTCAGTGTCTATTAGTCATGCCATTATGTTATTTTTAGGTGAGTAAGTTTATTATTTACTTCTTTTAGCAGAATGGATCATTATGAAAGAATGAGGAATATTGTTGTTGAGATTTTGGCAGGAGTGTATCAACTGAAGCACTGCTGTTTACACATGTCATATATTAACAAACTTGCAACTGCAGTAGATCTGGAGAGTAGTTTTGTTTTATACAACTTACGCACTTCATAACTAACTGTATATTTTGTGCTACTTTATTGTTAGTTATAAATCCATATTTAAGTAACAGTCCACATCAACTACTACCAGTATAAAACATTGTGCAGGGTTAAGATGATACCAAGTTTTGAAGTCCACCATGGGACAGTTTTAGGATCCTCATGTGCAGTTGTCCAGCAAGAGCTTTAATAACTAAATTCGTACAACCATTTCATGGATTGAAATTATTTAAATTAAGAACAAGCAATTTCTGATTGAAATGAATGTCATCAAAGGAATCATTCCCTCAATGAGCTCATTTGTATCACTACACAGTATTTCTTCAAACGTGATATTTTTATTGACATTTTGTGGTTGAAAAATGATGTGAAACAAAAGAAACATTTCCCAATCTTATTTTGCTATTTTACTATAGTGGATTTGGTGCTCTTGGTACAACTGGATAAAACAATATAATCACTAAATTAGGACCAATGCAAGGCAACTGATCAAGACAATGCACTGATCACTCCTTCAGATGCTGACATACACCACTGGTTGAAAACGTCTCTTTTCTGAAATACCAGTACTCTCCTTCCATCTGTTTATGTTTATGCAAGTAAAACTCAGGTCACAAGCGTAGCCTACACGTACACCATACGACGAATTTCCATTAATATATTGTTCTACCAATGTACAATGTATTATTGAATGCAGTATGGAAGTATTTTGAAATAGACAGTACTAATAACAACAGAACAGTGTACAAAATGTTCAGAAAAACAGTTTTTGCATGGTGTTAAGTCACAAAATACAACAAATTTGAATAAGCATGTCGCATTCATTCACCGAGTGAAGTTTACAGAATCTCCAATGAAAAAGCTGTGTACGAGTTTCCTGTCACTGTAAGAACATGATGCTATATTCAGTTATGTTGCTTCAACATCAAATAAAATAATGCAAGGTACTCAGACTCAGTCCAGGTACTCAGACTTCATTGCTAGGAATGCTGCGACCCCAGGTCCAAACAAATCACCAAAACAATACCATACATGACGTGTAAAGACAACCAACCTTTAGTATTATTGAAGATACTGGATTCAACCAGTTCTTACAACCTCTAGAGCCAAAGTATGTATTGCCCAACAGAAAACTCTTTGCAAATCAGGTTATTCCAGACATGTACATTGAAACAGAATTCCAAGTTCCTGAGGCAGAACATACAGCTGTGACAAAGGACTTCATCAGCATGTGAAGATTATCTCAATTTAAACATGCATTTCCTTGATGGACAATATAAACTGCAACACATATGTATCAAGATGATGTCTTTCAGTGAAGTGAGGCACGCGACCGAGAATATTAGCAATTTTGTGAAGAGGACTGTGGAAAGTTGTAATATGAATCACAAATTGGTTGCAATTATACATGATAATGGGTCAAACATTGTAAATGTCATGCACCTAGAAATTTCCCCATTTATCATGCTTAGCTCATACCTTCCTGCAGGTGGTGAAAGAAGGCCAACAAACCAGTAATATACCAAAACTGAAACAATATGCCATTGTCTACTTGGAACTTTCAAGTACGCCTCAAAGCAACTAAGATACCAAAGGCTGTTCAAAACTTTGTCTCCTGCCATGCAGCATCTTATTCAGGATGAACCTACAAGGTGGAATTCGACGCTACACATGTTTCAACATCTTAGAGAGCAATAAAGAGCCATTGTGTTTGCATCTACTGATGTAAGTTTACCATTGCAACTTACATCAACTCAGTGCAATGTTACAGATAGTCTACATTAACGGTTAGCTCATCCAATGTTTCAGTATCAGACCTTTTACACATTATGAAAAGCACTATCAGGTTTAGGTATCACTACGGCAAAGAAAATGATATCTTCATCGAAACATTGCTATAGAGACATAGAAGTGGATCAACTATGCTCCATAGCTACATTATTGGATCCCCATCTGAAAGGTCATATATTCAGTACCCAGGGCACCTTCAAGACCGCCAAGAAGCATCTTCCAACACTTTTGCCTCAAAGGCAGTCAGCAAATACAAACAATGAGGTATGTTATTACTTTTAATGTTTTTCATTGATTAATCTGATAAACAGCTTTATATTTCTAGTTAAATACTTAAATTTCTTAAAGAAACTACTTCCAAAATTAAACCTTTTCAGTAAAAACCAATATTAATTTGAAAATGAGCTATAAAATGCATTAGGTACAAAATACTTCAACAAAATAATGTAGTTGTTTGCACGGTTTTTGCTACAATGTTATTTTATTGTATTGCATCGAACTGTTGTACTTTTATTTCCCGCATTGTAGCTATTGATTTGAGCCATGTTTTATTCATGTTATGTTTGTGGTGTAACAGCGCAAAGCCAGTTTGCAACCAAATGCTCCAAAGTAAAGTAAGTTTCAAGGCAGTTTACAGATTATGCTATAGAAAATTACACCAGACCAAACTGAAAATTTCCATGATAGTATGTCTGTCCATAGCCACTATAATTCCATTAATAATTTGTTACTCTCTGACAGAAAATGCAACTGTGTGTTATTTTCACACAAGTTTTGGCAAAACTACATAGATGTCCTATATAAACCAATTCAGTTTTTGATACATACCATTCAATTAAAATGCATTTACACTGAGAGGCAATATATTAATTTGGGTTTCCTAATGACATAATAGCACTTTCCCTCTCCTGAGGAAGAGAGAACATTGCAGTTTATCCAACAATTTGATTAATCTTGCAAAATGGGCTAAATGCAAAAGAATGAATTAAGTGCAGCAAAGCCAGTTGCATTCAAATAAAAAAAATACTTTCTGCTAAAAGTATAAATGCTAGTAAATTGAAGTGCATATTTTAGTCCATGTCATACATAGCTATATGGTACCAAATAAAAAAGGAGTGAATGAAATTACCTTTTGTTTCTACCGTAAAATCTATCAAATTTTTGCAGTTGGTTTTGGCTGTAAACCACAAATAAATACTTCCAATTTCAAAAGCAATAAATAAAATGTATTTTATTGTAGACTGTCTCATTCACTGAAATGGAAACATAAAAGTTGTATGGCATGTGGTTGGTTTATGGCAAGATTATGCAAATCAGAGCTGTGACAAGTTCATCAAACATATTGACTGAACAAGAAGTCAGTACATACTTTCTTGTGAAACTATTACCACCTGACAGTGACGTCCTTCAGTACTGGAAAAACAAGCACAATTTTCCAGGGTTACAGAAATTGGCCAAATACTATTTGTGTATTCCACCAGCTAATGTATTTTAAAGAGAGAGTTTTTAGCGCTGTGGGGTCAATCTGTGATAAAAAGACAAATAGATTTGATCCAGAAAGTGCAAGAATGCTCGTGTTCTTAAACAAATATTTTTAATGGCTTTATATCTCTGTCTTTCAATTTTTTCTTCAAATTTTTAATTGTGTCTAACATGCTTTTGTATTAAACATGTATATGCTAATGTATGCGGGTGAGTAGTAGAGAGACTTAATCCACAAACTTACTGTTTCCAAGTGTTATATGGTTAATTGCATATTACCAGATGAAGGAATATATGTGTTATGTGGTAGTTCTGAATATTGGTAGAATGATGTAACACACACATTAATTTTTAGCTTCATGTTAATGTATATCAGTTTATACTTTCAAGATTCCAAAATAAAGAAGAATTGCTAGTATATGTTTTACTATGAATAGAAAATCCTTTAAAACAAAGTTTTCATCTTATAGTTACTAAACAAGGGAAGCAATGGAATTATTATCATCATCATCCTTGACTAACAATAGGGGATATTTAACCCCCTATTTTTATCAAGATAAAAAATTCCTGCTGATTGCAGAATGTCAAACAGGAACTTCAGAATTAGCATACAATACAATTTTTTTTTTAAAATAAAGAGAGTTGGAGGTTGTTACACTACATCGCTAAAAGGTTCTTACTTTGAATGCGTTTCAGGAGAACCCTATCTGCAATGATAAATCAACTCGTAAATATCAAATAATTTGTAGTGACTGTAACCTGGTATACATAGGAAGAACCAAAAGAAATCTTGAAATAAGACTTAAAGAGCATATGAGATGCACATGGAAAAATCAGCAGTAGCACATCATTTCTGGTCTTCAAACCATGAAATCACTCCAAACATAAAACTCTTAAAACCGATCAACAGCAGCAATGACTTGGACATCTGGGAAAAAATACACATCGTCAAACACAGGAATCACCTAATGAATTTTGAACTACCACCACCCAGCAACCTTTGGAAGTTCATCAGCCCGGCACCAGAGAACACCAGTAACCACACACATTTCTCAGACAATAACCGCCTAAATCAGTTGGAACCATGCTGACGATGGGACCAACCATTCTCCTGAAACGGTTCAAAGTAAGAAGCTTTGAGTGATGTAGTGTAACAACCTCCAAATCTCTTTATTTTAAATTATGACAAATCACTGTTACTAGCTTCTTAATCTTCAAAATTAATACAATACAAAGCTGACTACATGTTCAAGATTAAAAACAGAAGCTCTATTAACAGTGAGGTATTTTTCTTGATGGTAGATTGAGTCACACTTACTGACACTCACCTTCACTAATTAAATGCTGTATAAAACAGAAATGTTTTCGAAGACAAATGCAACATTTAATTAGTGAAGGTGAGTGTCAATAAGTATGACTCAATCTACCATCTTGATTACATGTGTTTATACACAGAAAACTACTAACAAGGACATAATTCAGTGAAAAGCTATCACCTTTACAGTCTTTTATAAAGTCACTATCAAGTATCAGTGCTCAAAAATCAGTATCGAGTATCACCCTATCAATACTGTAAAGCAACTTTTACTGTTTTGCAAGACTGTTCAAAAGTTTAAACTGGCTGTATCTATGAACTAAGATTTTGGACTCAGTGACCTTTAATTGAACGCCGACGATATACTGTTACTGTTATTACTCCTAGTTGGCTGGATATATTGGCAACAGACATTTTACAACTGTTTTTGGTTTAGTATGCTTTAACCAGCTAGGTTTAATCGGATGAGGTATTAATTGTCTACTGAATAAAGAGAAATACTATTCTTATGAACAAAGAAATCACCTAAAAGTTAACTGAGGTATAGATTGGAGCAAATGAGGACTTTTAGCACTGCAGCCAATTTTTTGTCTAAAGCACATAGATGACTTGTGTTAGCAAGGGTGGTCAGGTTAGTAACAGCAAATACAATTAGCTGCATTCCCTAATATTTTCAGATGTAGTGTTCTGATACTCTCACCCCGACCTGCAGGGACCATCCACATCAGCAGGTCTGAACAGAGGGTTCTACAGCAAGTTAGATTCTTTTCTCAAAACATGTCTACTGTAACAAAACTGATGTTAAAGAAATTAAACAGATACAGCCATTGTTATAACATTATATCTGCTACTCAGGTTTCTGCAGACTGTAAGCAGAAGTAGTTGGGATACTTAAATTATTATCTGCTACCCTCAAAATTGACAGTCACTGGTACTGAGATATTACACTTGTGAACACTTGAATGTATGTCATATGCTGAGACTGCGGCATTCCACTCTTGGTGAGCATTGCACATATATCTCATAATTTTATAAGATAATCAGTAAACATCATGAAGAAAACTAGATCTACTGTAAACCCCATTCTTGGTAATAGGAACTCACATAGCAGTGACATAATACAATCACTTTATTGTGAACTATAATCTAATCACTTGGGAAGTTTGTAAGCATTAAAGGATATAAAATTACAAAGTCTAGCTGTAATATTCTGAGAACTTACCTATATGAATCTGCTGATTCCAAGTCCTCTGACTTCCTGTCCTGTAACAAAGTAACTCCTGTTTTATTTTTCAAAAAATTTGGATAATCATGTGCAGTATTAATCTAATTCTTCTCCAGTATACAGAATAAAATATTCCTTTGTTACAAGAAATATTACACAATTGAAGGTTCTCTTAAAAATCTTTTTACAAATAGAAAGAGAAATAATATTTAAAAAGTCGACATTTAAATTGTATCTTTTGAGTTGGGCAGTTAATTAATATGAGAGTGTAAATGGTTTGAATTAAACAAACTGGGTCTTAAATTTAAGAGAACAAAGTTCTTTACATACAGTTCCCAAGGCTCAAACATAAACTCAGAAAACAATGAAAGAAGTATTGAAAATGCTAATGTGGGTGGGTCGCTCGTAGATAACCACTTAAACTGGAAATCTCACATTGCATTATTTAACACTGGAACCGCCAAAGCTAGTTATGTACTTAAAACTGCTGATTTGAATGCTGCTTTTAACACATACCATTAGGTAATAAAGCAGACTCATTTTTATTACCATTATAGATAGTCCTACATTACAAATTTAATTACTATTATTCAATTTATTTTATCACCATTTTGAGAATGTCTCAAGAACAAATACTGACACCATAACAGGATGGTTATGGTTATGAAATGACAGGAACTGAAGCAACAAAATATAGTAAACATATTGTACATGATGTTTGAATTATAAATGTATAATCACACTGGCATTCATTACATAAATATAGAGCTTCTACTTCTCTCTCTTTCTGGATATTATCTATTATCTAAAGCTTAACCAAGCTGTTTTCACTGTAAATTACAAATCACTTTCTTTATTACTTTTCCAGTGCACAAGCAAAAGACACATTTGTTGCACACGATATAAGTTACAGTGGTTTGTTTCTACACTTCTTCATTTATCACTGCTGTCTCGGATACTTTCTTGGCACCTCTTCTTCTTCCTCCGACTCTTGTATTTCTTCCTCTCTTCTTGTTTGATTTCTGGATTGTGTGTATTCTGTGCATAGTTCTTCTGCATGCTTCAGAATGAAACTTTGACCTCTCTGCTGTCCAGCCGCAGACTTGAGTATAATCCATGACTGTAGCAGCTAGATCAAGGAGGTTATGAATAGCATGCCAATGACATGTACCAGAATCAACTGAATATAATATTGAGTTCATCTAACACAACAGCAACTTTTCTATAATTATTGAGGCTGTCTTGGAAGCTCTTTCAACCTCTGAGTACATAGAACTGTACAGAAGAACATTTTTGCTTTATTTACCTTAGTGGACAGTCAATGTTACATCTTCATTCTTCAGGAGAACAGATGTGTGCAAAGTAATTTTCATGCTGTTTACAATGTTGGGGATTTCCCTTCTTGAATGGTTCACAGTTGCAACAAGACTTCATCTCTTAGTCTTCTGGCAAGATTCACTGCAGTGAAGAAGTTATTAGTAGTCACATTCTGACCCTTATTGCAGTGTGGTGCTACTAATCTCATGACCACACTGTCAGGAAGATTTTAATTTGGTGCTTTGTGTTCATGTTTGCCAAGATAAAGGAAACTGCTACAAATGTATTTAGTGTTCACATCTAGCAGTAGCCAGAATTTAATATCAAATTTATCAGGCATGTTTGGCATGTATTGCATCTTGTTCTGCTTGGAAAAAGTTGTTTATCTACACTGACATTTTTACCCGAGCTAAAACACAGATGGCAGTTTTCAATAAATTTATTGCAGGGACTTGAAACTAGAGCAGACTTAACTGTTTTCAAATGCTCTGACCTTGCATTTTTTATATCTTCTTCTCATGTGGAACTATATGTATATCAGCCATATTTTCTGAAATGCTACTTGCAGGAACATCAATTGGTTGATAATCTTCTTTTGATGCAACACTATCACTTACTGTTAGATCCTCCATATCCTCAAAAATTTCATTGAAATAAGCAGCATTTCTTCATCTGTGAGAGGCCATTGCCTATATCACTGCATTCTGTTTGTTTACTGCTCAAGTATCACTTATCAAATAAATTGCCACCACTATTGCTGATACAAGTTATAGCAATCTGAAATCATCCTACGCATTGTTGAGTTTTAGTTTGAATGGTCAGTATACAAGTCATGACGGTGTAGTTCCACTAATTGTAACGTGGTTACAAGTTTAAATGCTGATAAGTATGAACCTAAATTTGGAAAAATAAATATTGCAGTGTTTACATGATCTAGGAAACTACTTAGGAAAAGTCATAAACTCACTATGACATACCGTGAAAACTGTCACAATAATAACATACTGAAATTATAAAAGTGGTCAGAACGAGCATCTAGGTGGTCTAGCGTTAACTTGTTCAAGTTGACAAATTTAACAAAACAATACGAACATACTGAAGACAAAACAAATGTAACAGAGTAAGAACAAAGGAACAAATATGACATAAATATAACATTAGTATAAGATAGAGAAAATATATAGAAGAATACTTAGTTTTAAAATTTATGAATATAGATGTGTCTTAATAGGTTTAGCCAACCTTTAAGTACAAGTTGTCAAAATGGTTTTGGATGGTAAATTTGAAATTTAAAGCCAAAAAGTAAGGAGTGATCCCTACCATCACATACATTACCTCTCTCTCCCCACCAGATTATATTCATTTCATAACAGTTGATGGTTGGCTCATAAATATGTTTCTTCTGCTTGTTTACTTCCTGCTTATCTAAACTAAACTCAGGAAGCTATGTACTTGGGTCTCTTGAGTGGTTTCAACAAAATACCAGTTAAAAAGGACATTTACATAGACAAACAACAAACACAACTTGCTATCATAAAGGAAATGGATATCAAAATATGGAATGTCTTAGCAGACTCTCTTAGACTGCTGTCTGACACCAAGAACAAATTCTTACCCACTCATTATAAAATATCTACGTATAAAGTGGCATTCTTCTGTAGAGGAGTTCTTTGATAACATGATGGTGACACTACCAAGTATTGAATTACATGATCATAAATTCTATCATACACTAATCTTTGAAAACAGAAATCACTCTGTAAACATTTTAAAGTGTTAACTGTAACCTATTCTGGTCAACTTACCTTGTTTTCTCTCTGCAGTAAAATGTTTGAATCCGACGGTTCTGACTGGCATTCTGTTTCTATTGACATTCTTTGAACACCCACTTCACTATTCTCGTTGTGTGTGATAAACTCTTTCTTTATCTTCTTTACCAGATCTAAAGAAAAACACTTCTCCTCTTTCTGAAAATGTGTATCAGAAATAAAAGCCCACTCTTTTGATTCTTTATTATTATCTAATTCAAAATCACTACATGTGACAGTGTCATTCTTAAATTTGTTTCCAAAATCTGCGGAAAAACACACACTCTCATTTGGTAAGCCTGGTTCTAAAATATCCACTTCTTCTTTGATATTTATTTTGTGGTCCATTTTAAAGTCATATTGACTTGTGGTAGCATCGTTCTCAAATATTCCTTCAGGATTGGAGGATGAAAATTCTTTCTCAATTGATATCTCGTCTTTTAGAAGATCGACTTCTTCTTTAACTTTTGTTTTGCTATCCATTTTGCCAACCTGCAGAAAAACTAAAGGCAATTAATGTTATCAAAGATTGACTTTACACTAAAGATACAGAAAGAACTACTGTTGTATGAACACAATAGCAATTAAGTTGAAAATGATGAGGAAGGATAAATCAAAAACTGAAGATTATAATTCTTCAAATGTTCTAAGTGTCAACATTTACAAAACTAGAATTTCTGCTCTGAAATGTGATTGAAACAGCAATTCTCCTCTGAAATGTGTTACATTATTAAAAATGGAGTTTATATTAATTTCCAATATAAGTCACTAGATTAATTATAATGAGAAAGCATAGATTTGGGTAACCAACTTGATTATGGCTCGTTCTCATGAACGCAGCTCTGCAGTTCAAATCTTGCATGAACTTCCTTCCTGATTGAGGTTTTCTCCAGCTCTGCTGTCAGGGGGGGATTTATAAGCTTTCTTCAGTTTTCTTTTCCTCAGACAAATAACAGGGTGGTACCCTATACAAATTTTGTGTCTCAGTTATCATTTTATTTCACATATCATCAATGTCAACTGCCAAGTACTAATATTTGCAATTAATGACTATAACCATGTAAATGGGAACATTAGTGATAATACCAATAATCATTTGCTATTAAGATTTAACAGATAGTAACACTATGAGAAGTCCAGAACATCTGCACCACAAAAGCATCTGAAAGCACTTCTCAAAAATGAAAAAATAGGACAAATACAAAATTTTGTACTTAGAGCACTGTCAAAAACGGCATGCAGAGATTTTAGAGAAATCCCCCCCCCGAAACAAACTTTTACATCAATAACGTTTGTTTTTTTTTTTTTTTTAAATTTTCCCAAAATTACATCACAACTTTTATTCAGGCTCATTTTGGTTAGTTTTCTCACATATATTTTGATTAAAGAACTACTGGGATACTATATTTACATAAAGAATAAAATGTGGGTTTCAAATTATCTGGAAAATGCACATAAACTCCAATTTCAACAGCCATCTTTAGTTTCTCAAAAACAGCTTAAACAATTTGAATTCAAATAATGGTGTCGTATATTTTCATGCATATTGTGTGAATAGCCTGCCAAGTCCACTTCATTTGGACTTAAGACTTAGTTTCATACCTATACCATTTAAAAGTGATGTTGAATGTAAGAGGAAGCTTTGAAAACATGAAGTCAAGTCACTATAACACTTATTGTAAGCATTTCCTGTTTTTGAAGATGCAAACAAAGCCACTACATTGTAAACCGGTGGCTGATTTTAGTTTTTTATGCAAGCACTTAAAACACACGTTATCCAAAAATTGTCATTCTTTTATCACTGAGTTGTTTAAGTTATTTTGCAGTATACAAACTAGTTTAATAAAACTGTCAGTAATTTTATAACTTTTTAACAGTTATTAATCTGAAAACACTTAATTGTGTCTACTAGGCAGGAAGAGACAATGCTGTGAATGCTCAAATATTTACTGATGTTCTGAAAGCGTTATCGCTTATAATACTCAGCAACAAAAATCTGAAGGAAAGAAATGAGGCTGTTAGTCTGAAGAAAGCATTAAATCCTTCAGACTTATTTTACTGTTGGTCATTCACTATAAGGGAAATATTGTCTTCAGATCATTAGATATAAATTCCACCTATAACCTTTTGGGTAGTGCTCATTTAGAGATAAAATATCTTTGAGGATCTTTCCATTTATTAGTGGTACAGGTAGCCAAAATCTGCTCAAAATGATTTGAGCTTTTAATCAACAGACTCACTAACGTGAAATGTTACTTTGATAAGCTTTGTGAAGATCAAAGACTCACTGACCCATAATCAAGTTTTAAGGCGACAATTGATACGATATGCTCACATTCTAACAATTGGTTCAAGGGCATTCAGGTAGTAATACATGCATACAAGATAACAGGAAGCTTCTTTTTGGCTTCTTCTCTGATATGAACAGGAAAAGGAAGCTGAAAAGTTTGCAGAAACCTTTTCTTGACAACACAACACCCTTGTTTACACCACAAAATTAAAAACTGGGTTTTTTATTTATGGACGCTGTTTAACTGCTGAGGTCCTTAGCGTCCCATTCTGTATTGGGAGTGAAAGACCAGTAGTTTTGCTCAGAGGCCTCTTTATCAGGCTTGAGGTTCTTTCACGTGCCGTAAATCTATGACACAGGACCACTGGCTTTACTTCCGTTCTGAAGGAAGCATTCTGAGGATTTTTATGCTGGAAAAAAATCCATCTCTCTCCACCAGGTTTCAACCTCAACCTCGGGAAGTATACCCCCGCCGCTGTAACGTTGCACTTGACAGCTATTGTTTAAGTTGGTACACTCGCAAAAAAAAATATGAAAAGCTTTAGCTCTTTGACTTCCTAAGCCAATCACAAGGCAGCATTCGGGATGGTCGATGACAAAACGGAACCGGAACTAGAATCGGCGTTGTTGCCGGATGTAACTATTCCCCACAACGTGCTTCAGTTTGTGAATCTCTAGCACGAGCGTCGAGTTGTTCTTTGCAGGCTACATATTGTTATTTATATTTGTGGTTATTGTTTGATAGTTTCATTATTGTTCATTTATACATAAGATATATATATATATATATATATATTCATTCATATTATTTATTTAAACAAAACTTAAGTGCTACAATGTCTGAAAAACGATGTCGATCGCCGAGTGATGATTCACAAAGTGAAATGCTTTGCGCTGAGGTGTGCCACTTAATAGTCAGGTATTGGAACTATTAAGGAGAACCCCGGAATTCTTTGAACAGGAAGAGGGGTACGTGAAGCTTCATGGCAATCCCTCTATTCCTGCTGATAAAGCCGTACAATGAACTGCAGCAGCTCTTGGACTAAGCACGAGAACTGTTATTCGCAAGGGAGTGAAACTCCAAGAGAAAGAGGACAAAATTCCTGAACCATCTGGAATGCAACAGGTATTTCTATCAACTACAGGGAAGAAAAGAAAGCAGCCTCGTCCAGTCACAAATCTTAATGCTTTCCAATTAGATGCCATACATAGACACATTTATGCCTATTATCATAGAAAGGAGTATCCGACCATACCAAAGTTGCTTATATCGCTTATTTTCAATTAACAATAATAATATGAAATGGTTATTATTCATTGACATTCGCTACTTACATAAACTTTTGTATCCGGCTTAGAACGATAGAAAGGAGAACAATCAGCTGTTGTTTACTAGCCACTCTGGCAACGTCGCAACCGCAATGTAGCCAACCTTACGCGAAGCCACACGAACTGTCAAGTGCAAAGATACAGCGGCAGGGGTATAGAGGCTAGCATTGTCACCACTACACCACAAATACAATCAGTTATAAGCTCCTTCACAAGAATAAAAATATCACTGTAGTGAAACAGTTAATTAATCTACTGTTGACTGAACACAGTTCTTTGTCTTGTGCTTATCCTGATGTATACATTGCTTGTTGTATGTACTTAACTATCCCTGTTACAGTGTCCAAAGCTGAAAGATTATTTTATAAATTAAAACTGGCCAAAACCTATCTCAGAAGCCCTAACTCAAGAATTTCCAAGTGTTTTAGCTCTATTGTAAACAGAAAATGAAAGGGTGCGAAAGATTAACATTGCTTTTCTTACCAATATGTAATAATCCAAAAAAGTCTTCAAATCTCAGGGTTTAATCATGTTTTTACTGATGAATAAGTTACTTATTTTTCCAATATGAAGAAAGCTTCGACTATAAGCTTTACTATATTTTAGTCTTATTTAGTTCTCTAAAACTGTTTAACATTTACACTATAGTAATTCTTACTAGTAATGTAGTTAAACTAATTTAACCATGAAATGCCTAAGTTTATATTTATTTTGAAAAGCATATTGGAATGGTTACATATCCACTTAACATTAAGAAACTAAAGATTATTGATTTAAGGAACAAAAATGCTGATAAGATTGACTTCAAGAGGTGAAAGGAACGCTTACACCAGCTGTAACCTAACAACCATCCCCTTTTAACAGTTTCTTATACACTAAATTCACTACAATAGGTCAACAAAGTGCACAATTTTGTTAATAGTAATGTTTCTGTTTCTTTTTTTAACACACTCGTTATGAATTAAACTATATGTATTGATATTAAGTTGAGTACTTAAATGTTGCTCTCACCTCATTTACAGTGCAATTTCTAAACTTCCTTACAGGTAATCTGCATTATGGTGGTCTTCAAAAGTGACGAAGGTGATACTCTACTTCTCCTATGGATGTCACCCTATGTCATCCTCAAGCTCCATCACAATGCTGGGAATATGTTAATAACAAATACCACCAAATCCAGCAAGATACAGTCAACGTTCGCAGCTGCATTCCTAATTAAATTTCTTTTGTTTTATTAGTTTATTTATATATCTGATTTATGTGAGGTTAGGTTAGGGTCAGTTATTTTTTATAAGCTTACTTTAATTAGCTAGCAGTGACTATACCAAAGCACATGGGTGAAGCAAGCATGCATTCCCAAGCTTAGGTTTCTGATTCACGGGAGGTTAGCATACATTGCAGATATACACCTTGTTGATAACTTCATGTTGTACTAGTAACTCCTGCAGTTCTCCACACCTAATTGCTCTCTCACCACCGTGTACATAATATTCTCACATCCTCTGCAAGCCATTTTATTTACCGTAATGCACAGTAAATAACAATGGATTGCATTTATATTAGCAGTAAAAGAAAATGGAGAAGTAAGAACACATCACTTATTTCATGGATTTCACTTCTCATTTATGTTGCCAATTCCTATTGCACATGTGCAGTAGCGACAAGATCACCACATTTGTTGTCTTCACACCATAATTTTGCGATGAAAGTAAAACACCGAAAACGAGTGGGTAGGTGAGGACCAGCTATAGAACAGACATCTAAATTTAAAACCCACTCCTAAGGCAATTTTCGATTAGCTTTTACTAACATTTTCAATGAAGACCAAAGTAATTCAGAAAAACATTTCCTTACTTGCAGCAGTACTGAAAATGTCATAAAAAGTGAAAGTAAGGTGATTTAATTACCTTAGGAGTGGATGTTGCCTCCTTAAGACGAGGTGCCTTATTTTTAAGGCACAATCAGACTGTATTGACAACAAACATCGCCATCTTGTTGCTGCTGCTCATGCACAATGGAAACTGCCAACCTAAACAAGAAGCAAAATCTGCAGGTTTTCCTTAGTTCTTGTTCTTCTTCTTTGCTTCTTTGCTTCGTGCTGATATAAGTAATGTGAAGCTGGTGTATTGTATATCATAAACATGGATTATCATTAGCATGCTTTACTCTAAGCACTGGCTGCTAATAAACCTATAAGACAAAACTAAACCAAACTGTAACCTACCATAAATTCAGAAACTTAAGCTTATATCATAAATATGGAACATAGTTATTCTGCTGTGGTATGGTTGCTAATTAACCTAACCTTATTATATAACAAAAAAATCTGATGTGTTACACTCACATGACTTTCTCTACTCTTGAACAAACTATTTTTACAAACGCTTATTCTCCATCTACTTCATGTTAATCGAGATAAACATTTGCAAACTCTATCATATTGCTAATTTTCTTGTAGATGTAACGGGGAAAATATATTAATATAAATATATTAAATATAGAAAAACAGTAGCCTTTAAGCATATACATATCTCTTAATAGCTGGTTGCTAGGTGCAGCACCATTCCCTTTGACACAGATTAATACTCTTTGCTTATCCAAGACAAAAAAATGAATAACGAATTTCCATTTGAGAAAATAGGTATTGAAAAATTTAAGAGAATAACAAGCAATATCTCAAAAATGGTTCACTCAACAAAAACAATGTATATGACATAAATTGTGTATTTTAATGTGATCTACACTTTTTGTGTAGCAAAATTTTGTCTATCTCTTATGGTTTACCAGTTATGCAAAAGTCGTTCACAATGAAGAATACTTTTGGAGACATTCCCAGAAAATTCAAGATATACATTTTATTTGTCATAAAAATATCTTAAACATATGATATTTTAATCAAAATCGTTAGAGCCATTTTTGAGAAAATTAAAATTTTCGAAAAATCTTCCATGTAAAGGGTAATCTGGGGTGGGGGGATTTTCTTGAAAACCTTCGTGTCGCATCCTTGGAAGATACTGAACCAAAATACCAAGTTTGGTGTTTATCCAACTGTTTGTTTCTGAGTTATGCTGTTCACAGACACACACACGAATATGTTTCCAAAAATGCTTTTTTTGGATTCAGGGGGTCTCAAAACATACATTTCCGGTGAAATCTCGGTATCGAATTTTTGGGTGGAATACAATACTTCCCCTACTTACTATACGTAGTAGAGAAAGTAAAAAGGAAACACAAACACTAACTTTAAGTGAATGCAGCAACTTAAGCTTATTTAAATAGCGAATCATACACACCACTATGGAGCGCACATTCACTCTGCTCACATTGGCAGTGTTTGTTATTTATATACTGGAGCATTTTGTTTGTACATTTGGAAACTGCCGCTGCTAGAGGGTGACATACAGTGACATCTGTTGGAAAAGTAAGAGATCATTTTTCTGCTGCAAGTAAGAAAGGTTATCCACACCAACTAACGGCAAAAGCATGAACCAATCAGTTAAGTGAACCAGGAACAAAGTATGAATTTTGCTATTTTAGTTATGTCCAAAATAACACCTGTTCTGATCTTGATCTTGTTGCAATGATAAGAGAGTGCCTAACATTTTAGACAATTCACATCTGATAATTTGATATTGTTCTTCAAATTTGTAAAATCAAGTATAAAGTATAGCTAATATGATTATATATAATTTATAATTTAATGCCTACATGAATTAGATATAACTTCCTGAATGCACATTTGGCAATCACAGTTACAGGTTCCAATTACAATATTTTGCACCGGAACTCCGAGAAAATAGGTATGCCACTGTTTGTCATACGTTAAAACTGAGCGTGCATTAAACTGCTCTGCTACAGTGAAACTGTATCCTCCTAACAAATTAAAACCTTGTTTTATACACAATAAAACACTCAAGATAATTTTATTTCACATAATGCATGAAATGGATATAAAAATCACTATAAAGCTAAATTTTAAAAGTTTTAAAGTAACGTATTCATCAGAGGTGGCTGGTGGTAGTTCACAAAGTTATAGGTATGTGGAATTTCAATTTGTTAACGTAATAAACACTGTTGCTTTATAAATGTTAGTTATTAGACACTTTCAAATGTCATCAACATGTTCATTATAAATGTATCTGTCCTATTATTATAAGCCATTTTTTTTTTGGAAATTCATGAAGATGCTACAAATCATTCACACTGTGTTTTATCCATGGCTCTTCACCACCAAAGAAAACTTGAGGAAAACAAAATAGGGCACTTTCAACATCACATCCAGTCATATTCTCATATACATTGTTTTAACTAAACAAACTATTTCTGTTTTAATTTTGGTGTGGGTCTACTAAAACATTTAATTCCCTTTTCCTTTCAAGTTTAGTGTTGAGAAATGTGGTGCTAAGAAAGACTGATGATGATGATATTTGTTCAAGGGCGTTCAACTACTAGGTCATTAGCGCCCTTGTAAAGAAGGGAAAAAGATCAGTACATAAAATCATGGCAAAGGCCAGAGGTAAAGATCAATGTAAAATCATAGCAAAGTTCAGAAATAAATATGAATATATAAAAATAAATCATGAAGTACAAAACCCCTGACATCAATATGACTAAATTCGCATTACAGAATTTACCCCACACAAACCTAAAATCCCTCTCAACTGCTTGCTTATCGTCTGCAAGACTTGCCAACAGTTGCAGAGAGTCTTGAAGATGTACTAGAAGAATACACTCTAGCAACATGGCAGGCAGACAGATTTTTGCTACACTGCAGACAAAGAGGAGTAGGGTCACCATTAAAAAGGTAACCGTGCAACCAAACCAAAATCACCTCCTCACGACGAAATACACGATAGGAAGCTATCCAGTTTATTGTAATGTCCTTCAGTACTCTAAGCTTATTTGTGCGGAGAGTAACCACTCTCCACACAAGCCTAAAGTCTTCCAATGTTACACGAGATATTTGAACACTAGGTTCTGTGGTTGCTGCCAAATACAGCACTTCATTTCCCGGCAAGCCAACATAACCAGATATCCAAGCACACTCCACATTAACACCACGTATATAAAACATGGAGGGCATCCTGGATTCACTGAGCAACGGGTTGGTAGTTGTACAGCTCACAAAGACTCTCAAGTGCACTATGAGAATCACACAAAATCGCTTGGTATATGGCGTACAGTTGTGTACTATTAATGGAAGTGCTACGCTGAAAACTGAATGTATAGGGTTCAGTTCCATGAACACAGGCATATCCAACACTGTTGATGCACTTAGAGGTGAAGATCAAAATTCGGCCATTGTAACCTGACAAAAATGTTAAAAAACAAATGAGGATAATAAACTTAGGCATTATAGACTTCCAGAATGTTGTCATCCCAAGATCTATCTGAGTTGTTGTGCATAACTATGGTGGGTAGGCCCTCTCCCCCTTAGAAAACATGCTAGGCGTTTTGATATCATACTTGTTGAGCAAAAATTCAAGCTCTGGTCGATGTGTTCTTATTCCACGTGTTCCATTGTAGGATAGCCATAGTATTCATAACGGGATAAGTTCTCAACTGTAAGTGTCTACTACATTGAGGATAGCAGTAGCCAAATCAATTTACCCTTTTTCTTTGGTGTTGGCTTAGTACCTTTAATGGAGAGTTTATCCTGCCTCTTTTTCACTGTCATACTGGCAGTGTGGGCAGAATCCTCTTGCTCCATCTCTTCCATGGAGGAGGACCCCCTTTCCAATATAAAATAAAATCAAACCGATTAGAAGTGGAGATCAGCAAAGATGTAGATCGCTGATCTTACTCCTTCCCAGAACACACCTCAGAAGAGGATCTCTTAGGATTGATCATGGACTTTTCTTTCCCTTGGATGTTTTGAGTATGGACTTTTCTTTCAGGAAGTCAGTTCTGTTATAGCTGGTCTTGAACTTTTTTGGTGAAGTATTAATTGTTATGAGTTTGCCAGTCATATTCGATGAGGTCAATGTTTAGATTGTGATTTTATTGGTGATCTTGTCAGTAACAAACTTGGCGGATATTGATGCCAGTGTTGATTTTGAGAGCTTCGGAAGTGATATTACTGTTCTGAGTTGCGAGTTCCCTACTTGGTATACCAGTTTAGCTGCAACTGAGGTATAGGTAATGGACTTCAGGACAGAGCGTTGGCAGATGTGCAGGAGTTTCCAGGCTTCAGGAAGGGCACCTTCTTCCTAACCCAGATCTCCTGGATCGTTTTTCCTCTGCAAAATGGGGGTAATTTTGGGAACTCTAAGGATGTTCTCCATCGCAGTTAATGCACGTTGGAGCTGATATACATGTTCCATCATGTGAGGTGTCTCCACAGTTGCAAACATCACTGATGTGTCCAAAATGCTGACACTTATAGCATCTCAGCAGGTTAGGGATATATGGCCTAACTTCAGTGACTTCATACCCCACTTTAATCCTTTGAAGGTGATCTACCCTATCAAAGGTAAGAAAGCATACAAGTGGACATGAATTCACCTCTTTCTCTGTGTTGGGCTCCATTTACAGATGTCAGTTCTTGACCTTAAAGATTTTCTTCAATCTCCTCATTGGACATACCATCCAACAGAGCGAGGAGTTCAAGGTCCGGTGCATCTCAACCCGTATAGAGTAGCTACCTAACAAAAAAGCTGTCTGTATTCTCGCTGCCTAGAATACTGATTGTGCTTCAACCAGGAGCACATCGTTGTAGAGATCTAATACAGGATTTAGCTGATCCAGCAATGTTATCGAGAGCCTTCTGAATCACAAATGGATTCACTGAATGAAATTGTTTTCCTTCCTCTGTCTTGCGATAATTAAGTAGCAAGGACCACTTGACTCAACTTCTTTTCCATTTCCTTTTAAAGTTTTTTTTTTAATTCTTTTGTATCCATAGCAATTTAATCCTCTACTATTACAAATGTCTCCAATGGCATGTTCACATCCTTGGTGCTATCCCAGCTTAGGTGAGAATCCTGGCCCGGACCTTGCTGACCTTAGGGTCTCACCTTCCAATTTATAGATAGAGGGACCCAATCACCTTCAGTAGTGTAACAGATCATGTAATAGCCCCTCCCTGTGACTGACCTTTATCAACAGATACAAACACAGTCCTACATATACTCAGGGACTGGGAGCTACACATTACGTAGTCACCCCTTGCGACTCTCCTCCATCCCGCGCAGCGGTATCCCTGAGACTGTGCTCAGGGAGGTAACTGATAGTTGATCAAACACTCTTGTGGTCCAAAGTGGACTAGGCATTTGACATAAGCCCTCTCACCTCTTAGAGGAATGCAATCAAGAATGTGGCTTAAGACACCAGAAGTGCCAATCCTGTACTTACCATAGTACACCCCTAGGGGGAAAGAGAGACTGAATTCACTGTTTCTCCATATAGCACAGTTTACCTTGATTCACCAAATGAAACACAGTACAGCCACGTGCAACATACAGGCACTGTAAAGTTTAGTATATAAATGACTGGAAGTGAGGCAAACGTTTTTTATATAACTAATAGATAGGGCTGTTTATGCAATGAAGGTCAAAGCAATCATCCTATTCTGTGCTTTCTATGAGGTTAATCAACAACCTTAAACACCGCACTTTCCCAGCATACACCTTTGCACTCCATAGGCACTCAACATGCCTATGGGTTGCAGCCGTGATCCCGCTATTTGCACCAGCAAACAATATGCCACTTGCTGAGGTATACTACACAAAGTCAGGTCTGAATGAAATCAAACCAAAATGTACATATAAATACTTAGTTATTTGCATTAAAGGGAAAGTCAGGATATGATTGTAGCACAAAGCTTTTACTATATTAAGAAACCAACCCTGGTATTCATCATAGCCTTTCATATTCATCCATTATAATTCTCATCGGTTAACATTTAGGTCCCTGCTTAAAAAACATATACCTTGAGTAGCAGTGTTCTTCTTGTTGAATACGTTCATGTTGGTAATGGAAAAATGTTTTGTCATTTGTTGCTTTGTGTTGCGATGTAAAAAATAAAAAATGGCAGTTGAAGTAAAAATGATTGTATCATTTATGTAAAAGTAAAACCATGGAGCACATTGGTATAAAAAAAGTAACAAAGTAAAAAAAAAAAACAGGTTATGGGCCCAGAATCTTGCCCCAGCAGTAAAACAATGAAGTAAAAACAGTGTGCTCCAAGATGGCATGGGTGAAAGTGGAAAATGATTAAGTTGCAAGTGTACAAAATCTGAAAGATTCGAGCACATTTCCTATGTGGCATTTCAAAGTTAAAGTTCTGTTCACAGCCAAGAAATTAATGAGTGTGGTGGATGGTACAGAGCAACTGGTAGATACTGAACGCAATGATGAAAATCGGGGGGAAATGGAGAACCAAAGATGCGATAGCTAAGCACGCGATTGTAAGAACAATTGATAACAAAGTAAAAGTGCATCTCATGTCATGTGGAACTGCCGAAGAAATGTATGACACTCTACTGAGAATATACAAGAAAGAAACCGGTCAGCAAAAATGCCTACTGCTACAGGAGTTGTACAACTTAAAGTTTGACAAATTCAAAGACATCAACACCAACATCAGTGAACTGCAAACTGAAATGCCTCAAAGAAGAAATAACAGAACCAATGCTGATCTCCAAGATAATGACTGTGCTTCCAGAACAATTCAAGCATTTCAGCAGTGCCTGGGATTCCACTCAAGAGGCTGATAAGACTCTGAAGAATCTCATCGCAAGACTGACGCTAGAAGAGGATAATGTGAAAATAACCTCCAAAGAAGACACAAATGTATCCCTTAAAGCTGAAATGAAAGCCAGGGCTAAGAAGAAACTAATTTGTTATTCATGTAATGAAGTAGGGCATATTAAAACAAATTGTCCAAAGAAAGTGTTGTTCAATATGTAAGAAAAATATTCATACTGAGAAAGATTGTCACTTAAAAAATGAAATGTGTAATATTTGCAAGAAAACAAATCATAAAGAGGAAGACTGTTTCTTTAGAAATAAAGGTAAAAATTGTAACATTAACAAACATGCTAAAATTGCTTTTTTTGTGTGAAAATGTAGAGCTTAATGCAAACAGTATTGAAGTAAACAAAGCAGAAGTTATACTCGGCACCAATCGAGAAGGTGATTGACAGTTAAGGCTGGTTCACAACCACCCGGTAACGGTAACCAGAACGGAAACGAGAAATTTTGATTCACAACAGCCCGGTAACGAGAACGGGAATGCATATCAATCACAAAGTGAAAGTCGATTTTGCGCATTGGGATTTCATTTGTTTTAAACTGACCAATGACATTTTTTCACCTACTTCCAATTTAGCCAAGCCAATGTCAAAATTCCATATAGTAAACATTATCTAAATGCATATTCATTACATTTCCGATCCCTCTACTTATGCCAAACTTTCATTCCTTTATTTAATGACATACATCAAAATTGTTTATTGCTCTTTTTTCATTTCCACCAGTTTTAGCTGTTCTTTGTAGCTTTTGCTATTGTTTTTTAGGTAATAGCCAGTTTTGAGTTGCATATAAATTAACTACAAATGATCCCTTCACCTGAGGAACCAATGTTGATTAGGTTTGCGGGTGTCAGGATGAGGTTAGGAAGCACCACATTTACTACTAATTCCTTCCAGTTTCATGTTTCCAGCTTGCGACTATAGAGAGCACTAGTGGCTGTTTCATGTCACGGCCGCTTAGAATAACCTCTAGAGTGAAGAGTCTAATATGCACAATAGGGATCTAATATGCCGTGCCCGGGAACGAGAACGAGAAAGTTAAAAGTTGGGCAACTCTTCTTTCCCGTTCCCAGGGCCCAGGAAGGCTTCCCATCGGTTGTGAACATTCCCATTTGAATACATGTATTTCAACTTTCCCGTTCTGGTTACCGTTCTCATTGGTTGTGAACCAGCCTTTACTAACCATGTGGCAGAAAGCTTTAAATGAATAGCAGGGGATGAATACATCACAGCGGTCGTCATTGCAACCATTAGAAGGACCAATTACAACTAAAACGTTTCCATAGTAACGATAGACCCAAATGCCTTGTTGCGATATCGTAGCACGTGACTGGCAGTGCCGGGCGAGTAACCGTTGCAATAAACATGAACTGCAGTCTTATCTTCTGCTGTCGCTGCAGTTATAAACAATGTCCTCCTTTTAGCCTCAGCTTGCTTATGTTTTTGTATCAGTTTAAGAATGCTTGCGTACTGAAAAGTTCTTTTGCATCGTCCTATTTGTATGGTATTTGCCTTGTGTTACGTGTGTTTGAGTCCGTGTATTTGTGTGTGCGTGTGTTGTGTGAGCATTTATAATTGTGTTAACATATTTAATGGATATTTAATAATGTCTAAAAACAGTGATAGAGATAGCACAGCCAAACGAAAAACTGAGCACACTCAGGAACCGAATAAAACTATATTTGGTAAAGGTATCCAAATTAAAGGACAGGCGCGGTAAGTAATATACTCTGTGAGAGAATATTTCGAAGAGAAAATAATTCAGTGCCTTGTTCACCGCAATATACCGATGAAGGAGGGACTGAAGAAAAGTGAGCTACTGGAACTTGTGAAAGCAAACAAATCGCGGTTTCCAAGTTATGTAGTCAATGGCATTGCTGCAAAACATGGTCACAAAATAGTTAAGCTTTCCCCTTATCAGTGTCATTTTAACTCGACTGAATTAATTTGGGCTGACTTAAAGGGTTATGTTGGGCGGAACAATAAAGGTTTCACTGTGTCGTCAGTAATAAAGCTTACAGAAGAGGCACTAACAGTAGTAAAAGCTGAAAATTGAAAAGAAAAAAAAGCGGTGACTCATACAAATGGCATAATAAGTGCAGCTTGGGAAAATGAAGGAGTTTTGGAAGAAACTATAGAACAGCTTGTCATTTCTGTGGGGAATTCTAGCAGCTCTTCAGATGATGATGACAGTGGCAACATTGTCTATCAAACAAGCAGCAGCAGCAACAACAACAGCAGCGATTTGGAAATCTGGCATTTTTTCCATTAGAATAAGCATCAATATTTCACAGGTATGTCTCTTCTATTAACACAGATTTGTATACTGATATATTCTTGCATGTTCTATCCTCTGCACGTAGATTCATTATTTTACAAGTGTCTTCATATACGAATATAAATAATACCCACTCTACAATGCAGGCGCAACCCAGTTGCCTTCGACACAGTTCTAGCATGCTCTCCACATGGTCGCGATGAGCGGCAGCATCGCCTCTCTCTCTCCGTGAAATGTCAATCACCTTCTTGATTGGCGCCGAGTATAGTAATGATCATTTTGAGTTCATAGTTGACAGTGGAGCAACTAATCATATGGTAAATGAGGCTGATTGTGTATCAGAACTGGAATATCGTGCAGAAGAAATAAAAACTGCTAAACTGCTGTATGTCTGTAACAGGTGTAGGTTGCATAGAGTTTGAAAACTGTGTACTGAATCAAGTGTAATGTGTTCCTGAATTGTCAAAGAATCTCATGTCTGTAAACAAAATAACATGAAATAAGGGTGCTGTATATTTTGATGATGAGAGGGTTTATATCCGAATAAGAAAGTTGTGTTGCCAAATCAATTTGTTGCACTTGAAGGTAACAAAAATAAGAATGGTATGTATGTTATAAAATTGAATGCACAAAGTGAGACTGCTCTGTTTACAGAACAAAAAGGTAATGCTCTAGACATCTGCAACAAAAGGTTAGATCATGTAAATCTACAAGAATTGCAGGAAGTTCCTGGAAAGTGTGAAGGTATAAATTTTAAAAATAAGACATATATAGACTGCTCCATATGTGCTAAAGCGAAAATGGTAAAGACTCCCATTTAAAACTGTGAGGCAAAGAGCGGAAAGACCCCTTCAAATCATACATAGTGATTTGTTTGGTCCAATCCATCCCCCTACATATGATGGTAAGAATTATTTCCTAACATTGTTGGATGACTGGACACATTTTTGTATTGTGTATTTGCTTAGTACCAAATTTGATAATGAAGTGTTTATGTGTGTAAAACAGTATGTAAATGAGTCTGAGGCTCATTTTAACCTAAAACTCAGTAAATTCAGATGTGATAATGGTACTGAATATAAAACTGCACAACTCATTGACTGGTGCAAAGAGAGAGGTATTGTGTTGGACTTCACTATCCCTCCACAATTGAATCTGAGACACTAAATATAACATTGATGAATACAGCAACAACAATGGTGTTTGATGCAAAATGTAACAAAGAGATGTGGGGCGACAGCAGCTTATCTCATAAACTGAAGCCCTACAAAAGGATCAAATACCACACCAGCACAGAAATTGTATAAAAACAAACTAGATCTGAGTGGACTACAAATTTTTGGTAAAAAGGTACATGCAAAAATATTAAAACTTTTGAAGAAGCTGGATAACAGAAGTAAAGAAGCAATGTTTGTTGGATGCGCCACAAATGGTTACACATTATGAGATCCAGAAAATAAAGACATTTTTGTAAGTAGAGATGTAATCCTCAATCCCTCATTCTTCTGTCAGAATGTAGAGCAAGAAGAAAATATCCAAATCTTTGAAGAACAGCAAGAAGAAGAGATAAATGAAGAATTAAATCAAGAAGCTGATGAACATTCAGAAGAAGTAAGAAATGAAGAAAGAATATTGGAAACAGAAAATGAAAGAGCAGGTTACAATCTGAGAGCAAGAGGTGTTCTCAAGAAACCTAAAAGATTTCAGCCTTCTTGATGATGAAGTGTTTCTACACCTCTGGTGCGCCTTGTCTTCAGGGACAGGGTGCACTACACTGCCAGGATACCCTTCCTCGGCTGCAGCATCAGTGTCGAAGCCAGCAGGACTTCCTGGACAGCCAATGTTGCCAATTTGGGCACTCGGCGGCTGAATGCAATGCACCTCCGTGGTGCCATTACTGTGCCACCACCTCACTGACGTCCGCTTGCCAGCAGCACAACCTTGCACAACACCTGCAGCAGGATGGACCACCACACCGGGCGAGCTGTATGCGAGCTTTTCCCGCAGCCTTCAGCAGCACTTGAAGGCCCTTCACTGCAGCCAAGATACCACTCAGCCTCAGCCAAAGCCAGATACTGAGCAGCAACACGGGAGCAGCTCTATCAACACTGCACTCGAGGCTATCCAACACCAACTCCACTTACTCAACCAGGCATCCAACGCAGTGAGCGAACAAGTAGCCAACCTCAGCCGACACCTAAGGACACTGAAGCTCTCTGCCTCCAAACGTCTCGCTGCCATTGAGGCCAAGCAGCGAGACACCAATCGCCAACTCACCGCAGCCTCAAGATGTGTAAACAAAATCACCGAATCCATACACCGCCCACAAGCCTTCTGACCAACTGGGCACTCTGGAGATTTCAGTCACAGCACTGCAGACCCAGATTACACAACATCAAACCAGCTGGAACACAATTGCCGACCACTACAACAAACTCAAAATCTTCATCTACACTGACCTCCAAAACCATCTTCTACAACTACAGCAGAAACACCAGCAGCTCGATGAAGGATACGCACTAATTCTCAACTTCATTGAGCAACACGTTATGATGGCCAACAATCCAGCATGGCACAACCGCCGCTAAAATTCAAGCAGCATGAGAATAGAATTCTCACCACTCAGGCATTACCACAATCATCTTTTCATCAGATTAACACTTCGCCAAATAAATGAATATTTATTTAAAGGTGAGTCGAAATTGTAACACTAACATCACTTAAGTTTACTCACTTAACATGTTTCGGGAAACCGTTGTTCCCATCCTCAGATGTAGTAGTCGAGTTAACCTTCTGAGGATGGGAACAACGGTTTCCCGAAACATGTTAAGTGAGTAAACTTAAGTGATGTTAGTGTTACAATTTCGACTCACCTTTAAATAAATTCAATACACATCACTGTTTCTAGCTTCTTTTCATTACAATACATACATAAATGAATATTGTTACTCCCAACCACTTCCTTAACACCCCAGGGGACAGTCAGGGCCTTGACGGTCATGGCTGTCACCCGGACATTTCCTTACCCACTGCCAGCGCAATAAGTTGGCAGTTACCTTCCAGACTATCGGGGGTGCCCAGCAGAACTACCTTTACTCACTTCTCCTTTCAATTCCTCTCCGTAAATTCTCATACCTAATCCTGTTACTACCCAAAAAAAACACATACAGTGAAACAATGGAGAGTCCAGACAGGGAGAAGTGGAGAAGAGCAATAGAAAAGGAAAAAGATTCTCTGAAAGCAAATAAGACCTGGGAACTGGTGGACAAAAGTGAAGCTGTGGGTACAGCCAAATGGATTTTCAAGATTAAAGATAGTAAAAAAATATAAAGCCTGTCTTGTGGTATAAGGCTGCCAGCAAAAGGAAGGTAGTCTTGACTACAAAGATATATTCAAACCTGTTGTTGATACAAGTGGCTTGGCAATTGCTGCTAGAAAAGATTATGTAATTCAAACATTTGATGTAAAAACAGCTTTTTTACATGGAGAGTTGAATGAACAAATATATATAAAGTTGCCTGAAGGGTAGAGTGATGCAGGAAAAGACAAGGCATGAATTGAAAAACTACTCAAGAAACCTAATAAAAATGTTGTGATCAAGAAATGAAAATCCTGGAACATATTTAGGGAATGGAACCTAAAAATAGAACCTATGCCTTGTACATATATCAAGAAAAATACACAAAACAACTATTACAAAAATACAACATGATGGATTGCAAACCAGTAGCAACCCCAATAACAATTCAATATTCAGGAAGTGAACAAAACACAAAAGACTGTACAAAACCAAGTAATGATTCTTTTCCATATAGAGAAGTAATTGGAAGTTTCTTATACCTAACTTGTAAAACAATACCTGATATAACATATGTAGTCAGTTATGAAAGTAGGTATATGGAAAACCCAAAAGAAGAAGATGTTCAAAATGTAAAAAGAACTTTGAGGTATCTGAAAGGTACTTAAAAGAAAGGAATTAAGTTTTCTAAAAGAGAACAATCAGAAAATGAACACATCGAACTGCTAGCATACTGCGATGCAGATTATGCTGGAGATAAAGAACAAAGCATAGCTACTGGCTATGTAATACTGTGTGTTGAAGGTCCAGTTTCCTGATGCTCAAGAAAACAGAGTACAATAGCAAAATCAACAACTGAGGCAGAGTACATTGCCGCAGCAGAATGCTGTACAGAATTCACATATTTAAGGGCTTTGATTGAAGAGCTGGCAGGAAAATCAGTGAAAGTAATTTGGTATGTGGACAATCAAAGTTCTATAAAATTAATCAAATCAGGCCAGTTAAGTCTGACTGGAAGATGACACATTGAAGCGAAATTCCATTATTTCAGTGGGGAATACCACAATGGAGAATTTGAAATAAAATATTGTCTCTCAAACAGTCAACTGGCTGATTTAAACTCTATTGCCCTTGAATTGCAATAAATTTAAAGATACACTAATAGTATGAGAGCAGTGTAAGATAGTTTTTTTTTTTTTTGTTATTTTAGAAACTTGTGATATGTGTAAGACAGATTCTTTTATTTTTTAAGAAATGAAAAAAGAATTGAAAGTTATCGACAATCTGCTCTTAGTTCTTCTCCTGAGTGAGGAAAATGATATGTTATATGTCCAACAGATGTCACTCTATGTCATACGCTAACTCAACAGATGTCACTCTATATCATAGAGCAACATATGAATAACTAATGCTGCCAAAGCCTGTAAGAACTCAGCCTCAAGGCGTAGCCGAGAGATTGAGGGTCCTCAGCCTCAAAGCGAAGCCAAGGGCTGTTTTTAGAAGAAGAGGAGTGTAGCAATTGCGTTCCTAAGCTTAGGTTTCTGATTCACGAGAGTTTAGGTTAGGTTTACTTTCTTTTTTTTTTTTTTATATAAGTTTAGGTTACGTTTACTTTCTTTTTTTATATAAGCTTAGGTTTCTGATTTAATTTTATATTTACATCCTTGTTTTAATTTGTTACCAGTGATTACATCAAAGCACGCAAGCGAAGCGAGTGTGCGTTCCTAATCTTAGGTTTCTGATTCACGGGAGGTTAGGTTTTTTTTATGTAAGCTTGCGTTAACTATCTACCACTGTTACAGTAAAGGAACTTCTTTGTTTAATGGAAATAACATATTAAGATAACAAACTTTCACAAAAAGAATACAAAGATTACAATTTTGGTGCATAGTCTTTCTTACTATGAATGCGTTGCTTTTTGTCAGCGGCAACACTAAACGAAGAAGAAATTCAAGTAACACATCGCATATTTAGCGTTTTCACCTTTTCATTTAGATTGGCAGTTCCCACTTTGCATATGATATAGGGAAAAATGGCTACGTATGTTCTATACCTACATTAGGTATAAGTGAGAAATAATGAAATAAATTACCTGAGGAGTGAGTTTAGAACATGATGTGGTCTCTTATAATAATTGACATTTTAGCATAATACAACTTTGGCGAATCTGGTCTTAGTTCTCTTCCTGGAAAATGGTTATAAAAGGAATAGGAATGTGAATAAATTACCTTAAGAGTGAGTTTAGAAGTGGATATGGTGCCGGGTAAGTTGCCTTTCTTTGGCACACATTAGCGACAGAAGTGATGTCTTATATGTCCAACAGATGTCACTGTCTGTCAATCTCGAGATACTATTGTTAAAAAAAGGCATGCTCTAGTTGTGGCCCGCACAGCGATCTCACTGTCCCGCACAGCCATGACGATGTCGTACATTTCCAACAGATGTCACTCTATGCAAAACACTAGCTTAACAGATGTCACTCTATGTCATACGCTTGACTAACACAAAACTGCCAACATACGAATAATTGATGCCACCAAAGCGCCGTAACTTCGACCACAGGGCGTAACAGAGGGATATTATATAACCTTAGGTTTATGAATTCACGAAAGTTTAGGTTACTTTTCTTTTAATATAAGCTTAGGCTTCTGATTTACTTTTATGCATATAACCTTATTTAAATTTGTTACCAGTTGTTATATCAAAGCACGCGAGCGAAGGGAGCGTACGTACCTAAGCTTACGTTTCTGATTCACGGTAGGTTATGTTAGGATTACTTCTTTTTATATAAGCTTACGTTTCTGAATTCAGGGAAGGTTAGCCTTAGATTAGGGTTTTTTTATGTAAGCTTCCGTTAACTATCTACCACTGTTACGATAAAGCAACTTCTTTATTACACTGTTATTACAATGTGAAATAACCTCTTAATAAAATATAATTTGACAAAAACTATTACAAACTTTAAACTTTGGTGCATATTCTTTTGCTGCTTTCAATTAGTGCATGGTGCAGCCAGTCTTTAATTGCGTTACGTTTTCTCAGCGGGAATAACACACGAAGAAGAAGAAGACACTACTACCAACTGCACATCGCATTTCTGGTGGATTTTCATTTAGGTTGGCAGTTCCCACTATACATCTTCAATGGCTACGTTTGTTTTGTTTCGTACGCGATTCGCCTATATAAATAAAACACCGTCGAGGGGCGGGTAAGTGGACACAAGCTATTGAACAGATCACATCTACTTCTAAACTCACTCTCAAAGTAAATTATTCGCTTTTCATTGGCTAATTTATGCTACTTCGACGGGCCACAACTAGAATAGATTAGCCAGACTAAATTGTCATACTTGTGCCCACCTACATTAGCTATAAGGAACTGAGAAATAATGAAATAAATTACCTTAGAAGTGAGTTTAGAACATGATGTGGTCTCTGCAATATCTGGTGCCGACCTACCCACCCGTTTTAGGTTTTCACTTATATCGGCAAATCGCGCGTGGAAAACAGCAAACGTAGTCAATTTAACGAAACCTCACATGCCAACCTAAATAAGAATTGAAATGCACTAAATATGCGATGTGCTGTTGTTTCTGCGAACGTGAATCATTCGAGTTTTAGAAGCGTAGATACTCCTCTCCTAAAAAAACATCCCTCGGCTACGCTTTGAGGCTGAGTATCCTACCGACTTCGGTGGCATTATTCATATGTTGGCAGCATTACGTTATTGCTCACAAGCGCTTGCAAATAGCTCTGCTGTTGTTAGAGCTAATGCCGAAAATGAACGAAAGCGAACGATCTTAAGGGAACATTCCAGTTCAAGGAGGAAGGTAGTCCTTTCCGGCACATTTTGCTCCCATTGGCTGTGGTCAAATACGTAACGTGGGATGTTGGCGCGCGCATTTCGACTGGCAATTGAAAGTGAATACATAAGCCATGCGTTTCAAAGCAGGAATTTGTACATACATAGTACAAATCGGTTTAAGTTCAGTACCTTCCAAAGATGCGACACAAAGATTTTCAAGAAAATTCCCCACCCAAAATAACCCTTTACACGGAAGAATTCACGATTTTTTTTTCTGAAAAATGACTCAAAAGATTTTTATTAAAATGCCATTGTATTCAAGATATTTACATGAAAAATAAAATGTTTATTTTTAATTTTCTGGGAATAGCTTGTGAAGTCCTCTTCATTTGGAAGGAATTTTGTGTAATCTTGTGTAACTGGTAAATGTAAGCAACAGAGGAAAATGGAAAATGCACATGCACAGATTTTGCTGTCCTGTGGAATATGTGGAAACATATTCATTTAGTATGCCAAGCATATAAGCCTGTATTTGCATGCCCCCAAAATAAGGAGCCTGAAATAAATACTGAAGCGCATCTACCAACTGAAAATGCAGAATTTCTTGCCAAGGAGCTGTCAACAAGGAGGAAAGTAGATGACTTAGAGCTGAGGAAGAAATATCAAGCAGAAAGGCCAATGAAAATTATAGATGGCATAAAAACAGAAGCTGGGCTTTTTGCCTTACAGAAATGGGCCGCTCCTCTTGAGATAGTGGTGAAAAATGCAGAGCAATCACAAAAACATACAACAGATTTCATTTGCCAAGCTGGAACTTTAAAAGGGCCAGCTAACAAAAAGGTATGTCCACAGAGAAACATGTTTTACTCTACAAAAAAGAAAACTATGAAATTATCTTCAGTTTTAAAAAGCCCAATCATGAAGAATGTAACCAGTTAGCGGTACAGCTCAGTAGTGGATTTGCACCAATCACGCTAGAGAAGGGTGGTGACAAGATTTTTCTGGTGTCCTGAATTTGTTCTGCTGCTTTTCTGATTGTACATCATGTCTAGTCTTCTGCTGCTGGTCTATGCAGAGTTATCACATGGACGCAACTGTAACTGAAATTCCTTTCTTCTGTTTCCAAATGGTGATAATGAAGTAGTGTAGAGAGTACAGGGTTGCCATTTCAGCTTTTGTGTGCTACTTCGCCTAGTTGAGTTGCATAAGTTTGTATAATGCTTGTTTGAACACATGTAGAAGCAAAGTGCAATAATTCCTTGGTTGTCTGTCGACTTGTAGTTGAACACACATGGTGAGGAAGCAGAGGAAATTATACTCCTCCCCATTCCTGACATGTCTTTTGTGATATTGTCATCTTGCTACAGTGCCAGTCTCTACAGACATAGCAGGTTTGATATTGGACTTTAAATACTTAAGCTACCATGTAAATACTAATGCTGGATAGAAAGTAGTAGGAATACCGGTAGCACACAGTGATTGAATAATTGTTAGTCAATGGGATAGATGGACCTGTTGCATCCCAGTTTCATATGTTATAATGTGTTATGTATATGCAAACTCCATCATCTTCTAAATGTTTTCTTATACAGGGTGAAAGGTATTGCTTGAACTGTAATAAAATGGCTAATAGACACAGGCACAAGGAACATCACTATTGTTCATTTTTGTAGGTTTAATGAGAAAAATTGTATTGGACATATTTACACTACTCATTATATAGAATCCATGATTAACATACAGTTCAAGCAGTACCCTCCACTCTGTATACTGTCCTCCCAAATAATACCCATGCAGTAATAATGAGAATTTCTCGTTTCAAGTGATGTCTTTTTCAAACATATCTTCAAGGCAATAGAAATTACATGGGAAATTGAAATTTAAGCATAACATAAGTATAAAGTTACAATTTCGAGCTTATTCAAAGTGAATTAATCATCATAATAGTAACCTCATATAAGCACTTTATGTAGGGCAGATTGCATGTGATGGTGATGAACACTTATTTGTTATTATTGTCCTACTGTAATGCATGTCGAGAAGTTTACTGTTGAAATGGTGATGGTTTAAAAAATTTTCTCTCTTAGATAATGCATGATGGGGAGGGGAGCATCCCCCCCCCAAAGGTGTTCTTGGCGTTGGGTATATTCCTACTTACTCTGCATACTTCATAATTGTATGATGTGTTTAATTTCCCTGAGCATTGCTCACAGTGGAGCCAAATGAACAAACTTAAACAAACGAACATCACTGTATGGGCTCAATTTGTTTTTTTCCCATATGACCTGTCAATAAACTTAAGGTTCCCATGTGCTGTTGGACCTCCACTGTGTTATACCACATGTTATATATAGAACCTTTCCCAGGAAAAGGAATCAAAGTGTATTTTCTATTCAATAACTGTAAGTTTTATCAACTAGAACTGGCTTTGTGTATGCATAAGTGACTAAGTGCAATTACCTATAAGATCATTCCAATAGATTGTAATAACAGGCATTCAAGAGGTTAGAATTTAATGGACATTTTAATTGGGTAGGCCATTCAAATGTATATTAATGTAGGCACATGTTCCTTAAAATACCATACAAATGTATTATACAGTATTATTAAATATGAATGCGAATGCAATGTCTCTAAATAATAATAATGTCTCTTTGTGTTTAACCATATCATACCCACCCTTCATAATTGTCAATCACTTTAACATGTAGTTTAGTGTGCCAGTATTAATTGTTTTTTCATATGTTGACTGCAGAAAGAATGTAACAGCATTTTGTATGACTTTCATACTATTGCTTTTTAAGCAATTACATTATTTAAATTTGCTTAAAATGCAATATTTCATTATTACTTACTTACCTCTTTACCCAATTTTATTATCACTCAAGTATACTTATATTGTTGTTCTGCAGGTTAATGGTCCACATGCTGGTTTATAAATTTGGGTGGCTGGATGAGACACTCGTTCATTAGTATTGCTCTCTGTCCTCCATAGTATTTTTAATTTTAATGTCCCTTTTAACTTCACAGGTTTACAGAGATTGCAGACTTGCGGGAGGAGGGATTATCTAACACAAAATCCCACCTCTGATTCGTAGGATTGATTCCAGGCTTTTTTTGTAACAGGCCATAGTGCTGCCCAATTAGAAGTGTGAATATGAGACAACATTTAAAACAGAGATAGTATTACTCAATACTATCAAGTAATGAAACCAAGAAGTTGTTTTACAAGGTAGCTCCCACTATGACTTCACAAATGAGGTGTATGTAAATAAAGCATTAATAGATACTTAAAAAAGAATAACTATTTCAGCAGATATTTTGCCATGCAATACATATTATACATTTATATAATTTAAGTTGGGTGTTTTATCATAAATATGGTAGCTGACATTTCGATATGTAGAAATCATTCAGCAATAATGTGGTAATACACAAGTTTTATGTAACTATTTGTGCTTCCAAGGCCAGCGCTTAACCAAGTTACCCAGATTGACAAAAAATTCCCAAAGATACAGTACATCTGGAGAATTTTCTGTTTATGAAATGCTTTAAGTTATTTTGCAATGAAACGAGCAGTATGTCGTAATTTATTTATTCGGTATAACATCAGGAAATAGAGTTTGAGTACAACATTAACACAATCCAGCCAAATTGTCTTACTTTTGCCCACCTAAATTAGGAATAAGGAAGTGAAAAATAATGAAATAAATTACCTTAGGAGTGAGTTTAGAACATGATGTGGTCTCTTCAATATCTGGTTTCCGCCTACCCATCGGTTTTAGGTGTTTCACTTATATAGGCAAATCGCGTGAGGAAAGCAACAAATATAGCCATTTTTCCATGCAAAGTGGATACTGCCAACCTAAAGAAGAAGTGAATATGCGATGTGCTGCTGTTTCTGCGAACGTGAATCATTCGAGTTTTAGACGCGCAGATCCCTGGGCTACACTCCTCTTCTTCTAAAAAAGCAACCCTTGGCTACGCTTTGAGGCCGAGTATCTTACCGGCTTCGGTGGTATTATTCATATGTTGGTAGCATTACGATAGAGCAAGCGTAAGACCTAATGCAGGCAAAAGTGACACAAATGCGGGCAAAAGTATGACAATTTCCCCACAATATTAAATCAGGTATCACTATAAATTCCTACATACACAATTGCTCGCTGATACGAAAATTCAGCTTTATTTTTATATTTTCGGAATTTCTATTTTATCAGTTGACTTCCATCTTAGTTTCAAACACAGATAGTTTCAAGCCTCAACAATCAGCATGGCAGAGGTCGCGCTATTCGCTCTGGAAGCATTCTATTCGTCTACCTTCGGGTGAGCTATCTGCAAGCGCTTGTCTTCATGGGTTACTTTGATGTTTTGTCTGTTAAGGTGGCTAACTGAAGAGGGACTGCGTATTCCAAGTGATTTGTTACGGTAAAGAGTGAATTTTTGTTGTATTTAACCTTTTCTTTTAAGTTTAACAAAGACACAGTGATACGACTAAATGCTATATCCTTTGTATATACCAGGAAGAGGTATATCTTTAAACTACCCAATAACCTTCAAAGGCATTAGCTGGAAGGGCATTTGATGCTACCGACTGTAAAGCTATACACTCATGGCAAAGAGTACATGCCATAAGAGTTTACATGTGTGGCCTTGTGCTCATGTACTTCTCTCAAGTTATGTGAATTCTTGATCTTAAATGTTTGAAGATATGGGCAGTTTATGTATTTTAAAATGCGGTGATTTTGCGCGTCCAGTTTATTTACTGTGGCAACCGCACATAGCCCCTTATTAAAGCACCAACATCACAACTGTGATTTACTGCATGATGCTAGGCGCCACCAACGTAATGTTGGACATCGCTAGACGAACGCACAAATATTTTAAGCACCTGAACATGCAAATAAACCATGGTGTCGTAATGAGCAAAATCAGATTGAAAGCAAATGCACCAGTATATGAATTTAAAATCAAGAAAAGAAACACGAATTCGGGTAAATTGCTCTTAGGTGATCTTCAATGGCGATAGAAGTGATGTCTTATATGTCCTACAGATGTCACTCTGTCATTCTCGAGCTCTAACGCAATGCTGGCAACATATGAATAACTAATGCTGCCAAAGCAGGTAAGATACTCAGCCTCAAGGCGTAGCCGAGGGATGTTTTTTAGGAGAGGAGAGGACTGGAGCAGTTCGACGACAGGTCGTAGCCAAGAGATCTGCGCGTCTAAACCTGTATGATTCACATTTGCACAAATTCCTTATTTTGCTGATTTCCCCTCATATTTAGGTTGGCACTTCCCATTCAGCGGCTGTTTTAATGGGAAAATGGCTACATTTGTTGTGTTCATATCACAATTTTCCTATAAAAGTAAAACACCCAAAATGGGTGGGCAGCTGGGCACCAGCTATTGACTAGATCACATCTATTTATATAATCACTCTTAAGGTAATTTACTCCATTTCTTGCGTTTTTCAGCATTTTCAATGAAGACCACCTAAGAGCAAAATAGCCATGAATTCTTGTGGCTGTGGTGAATATGGAGATCTAGACCATATGTTGTGTGGTTGCCAAGTACACTAGAATGAAAATTACCAGCGGTTTATACAATGTAAATGAAACTATAAGTGTGAATAGATTTCTTGCATAATTCAAAATTTAAAAACATATAGGTGGCAATTCCAACACCAATAGAAAATAACTCCTGGAGAGTCGTTAAACAAACAAGCTGGAAAAACCAATCAATGACACACGCAATGAAAACAGGCGTAAAATAAGCAATGCCTGTAATAAGTGAAATGTGCATAAAGATGGATATAACACGGATTTTATGCGAAAACACAAAAAATGAAAAGCAATACTTAATATTGTAAAACAAAACATATAAAAGCCAAACATAGTGTTTAAAGTAAGTCATACCTACTTAAACTACGCCAGCATGAAGTTTATGTTAAGTTCAAAAAGAAATATCGGATATTTTCAATTCTTTTTCAAATTCAATTTCACGGAAATGCATGTTTTGAGGCCCTCTGAATACAAAAAGAAAGCATTTTACTTATTCTACCACGAATCAAGTAGGTAGAGTAGGTATTGCATTTCACCCAAAAATTGGATATCGAGATTTCATGGAAATGCCCATTTTGAGGACCTTGAGTCCGAAAAAGCATTTTTACTTTTTCTACCACGCACCTAAGAGCTAGAGAAGGTTACATGTACCTAGTAGGTCAAGAAGGTGTTGCATTCTACCGAAAAAAAATTCGATACCAATTTTTCACTGTAAATACTTGTTTTGAGGCCCATCGAATAAAACAGTGCCATTTTTATTTATTCTACCACATACCTAGCATAATGAAATGTGTGATGAAGGTACTTTTGCAAAAGTTTATCTCTAATAAAGTGAAGTAGATAGAGAAATAATTTTTCAGAAGAATTATTTGTATATCCACTATTAAATGATAGAGGGTAGAGAATGTCATGTAAATGTAACACATTGGATTCTTGTTATACTTGTCTTTCATTTGTATTTCCATGCCACCTACATAAGTGGTTTTATAATATCAATGATTTTAAAGCCTCAAACGGCTGTACATTAAATTGTAGGGCTAAAGGAGTATTTCATATTGGCACATCAAAAGTGATAGATTATGAATAATGATTCTCATGTTTTGTTACATTCACATGACTTTCTCTACACCCACTATCATTTGCTGTAAGCTTATTTTTCTATCTACTTCATGTTAATCAAAATAAAACTTTGTAGAAAAAGTTTCATTACATATTTTGTTGTAGGTAATAGCGGCTCATGGCTAAAATAGCTGATGGGGCTAAGAGATCAGTGAAATGACTATTGTTGTTAGTATTGTTAAAGATGTAAATTCAATTCAAATGCATGTTTTTATAGGATTATTCGACATAGCACAAGCTTAGTACACATCCATTTCATTACTTACTGATTGTAAATATATGTACCTTTTCTATGCATATTTTGATCTTTTTCAGAATAAAAACACACATAATGCATATATAAGGCATTTTTAGCTTCATTATGCATATAATATACATTACTTTCAGTTTAAATACATGTTTTCATGGTATTGAGTAGACACATCATTTTCTAAATTTTATGATCATTATTTTTGCTTCAGGAATCAGGATCGAAGAAAGAAAAGGGGAGGGGATAACAGAAATAGAAAGTTAAGATTCTTGCAATAGGATGACTTTCCCAGAATTTTACCGACAGACATTTGGAGATGCCTGCCATAAACAGATTTACTTATCCACAACAATCACTGGCAAGACTTCAATTTTGTGACAATGGAGATTTAGCCTTTTAAGTCAGGCACCGTGTCTCGCGCAACAAAGACAGCTGCAGACTGGTCTTGTGGAATTTGAACAAAACTTACTAGCAAGGTTCGCTAAACTATCTTCCCACTATGTGTGTTAAACCTTGTAAGTGATAAATGTCTGTGTTATTCCGTTTGCATGTGTTAATATGTCTCCAACTAAAAGTTCCAGAAGTGTACTCCTTGCACAGGAGATTAAAGGAAAGAATTTTATTAGATCAGATGGGGATGTTGCATTCTGTGATTGTTTTACTAAAGAGTTAAGCTATTCTTTTACTAAAAATGTTGTATGGCACTTGTTCTTTACAAAACATTACAACATACATTTTAAATAAGAATACCAGTTTTTTAAAAAATCATATTCATATACCTAGAAGATCTTCTATAATTTCAGATAAAATGTACTAAAAAGTTTCAAGTCGAACAGCATGTTGCATCTGTGTCACATGTTGCGAGAATGCGAAAAACAAGAGAATCTGCGACACACCAAATCCAGTCATTTATTACTGCTAAGGCACCTCAAAATAATTGTTACATGGATTTGTCAGTGCAGTGCAGTCAGTAGGAGCAAATATACCACTTGAGAAACTCAGAAATACAACTCTTAAGGGTTGTTTGGAGAAGTATACATCAAAATATGCCCCTGATCCCTCAACATGAAAATTTATGTTCCAAAATCTTATAATGAGGTAGGCCTATGTAATGTGTTTGTCAAAATAAATTTTATTTTGTGTAAAAATAAATGAAAACTATTTTCACACATTAAAATCACTTGTTTTGTTAATCGGGTATTGGATAACATTCGCGAGGACTTGGGACATATGGACATCTGTAGATGAAACAACTGATCTGACCTAATTGTAGGAAAATTAACTGAGGATGGGTCTGGTCAACCCCATCTAGTGAGCTAAGTCCTGCAAATAGCGCAACAACTGCTAGTTTCTTTGATGATGGATTGCATAAGTTTTAATCAGATATTGTAATTGAACGTTTTAAATAATTATTTTACTCTCATTTAAGATCCTATATTTATAAATCATTTTCTGAGAAAATGATTCTTATATTTAGGTATTCCATGGCAAATAATCTAAATAAAAGCAGAGCTCTTTTGCTGTTGAGTGATGCTGAAGGCTGGGGAAGCTATTAAAGTGTTCTCCCCAAATGTAAAACACATTACATGTCTTGCTCACGGGCTCCATCACATTGCAGAAGCTATAGGTTGTAATTATGACAATGTCAGTAATTTGTTATCCTCAAAACGATAAAAGGTATGTGTAAAATTTAGGTTTACATCAGTTTTAATGGTCCCAAAGCTGTAAAAATAACTTTGTCATTTTGATATTTTGTTTTGTACAGATTTTTCAAAGCCCCTGCATGTGTAGCTGCTTACAAAGAGAGTCTACCTGAATTACCATTACCCCCTCTGCCCATCCTTACTAGATGGGGTACCTACTTGGTTGGAAGCTGCAATGTTTTACTCTGACAATTTTGATGCCATTAAATTGGTATAAATAAAATTGATATGTAATTATTTGCATAAAATTAATACTTCAAAATTTAAATCTAAAATAAATACTTTGTTCATTTTAGATAGTAAACAGTTTCTCGCTGTATCAGAGATGCACGAGCAGCAGGATTTAGTTTACATCAAGAGAAACTTCGCTAAATTGTGCTCTACAATAACAAAATTCAAAGCCACATGTCTGCCACTGGTACATTCGATGTCAATTGTTAAGGAACTCCATAGATTCCTCAGTCATGCCCAATAAAAGTGGGAGTAGATGTAAAGAACAAACTGGACAGTGTTATAAACAGGAACCCATACTACGGATTCTTTTGTTCAGCAAAGAAGGTATTTTCTGGTGAAAGCATGAATGAGGAGTTTGACTTCACACTGTCACAAATATGTTCGTTCAAATTTGCACCTATAATTTCTTGTGATGTAGAGAGGTCATTTTCTAGCTACAAAAATATTTTGATTATAAGTGCAGGAACATCACAGAAAAAAATTTAGCAAATATTGTTAGTTGTTAACTGTGCAAAAAGGGAAGTGAATTAATGAATTGGGAACAAAAATGATAATCCATACTTTAATGTATTTTTGGATTTTATAGTGCTGAAATTTTCATGTTTAATTATTATTATTATTATTATTATTATTAAATGGTTTAAAATGCATTTCCTAATGAATGGTTAATTTACAATGTTAGTTTGAGTAAGTCTCTAAAGGCTGTAATTCAATTAAATGTTTTAATATAACGGAAATATATTGGTAGGTCTACACGTTTTCTTCAAATAAAATAATCTTGGAAAAATTTAGCTAAAGTAACCAATCTTGTTGAAGTATCTATATATTATTAATTTCTTTGCCCTCTTTTTGTTATGGGTAGCTGCTTATAGGAACTGAACCAGTCCTGACTTTGAATCCTTTCATGTGCTAGCCCCCAGGAAGTCCATGTTGCTTGATGCTAAACTCAAGATTTTCTTATGCTTTAGGCCTAACCAAATCTCATGTAACATGTACTTCAGGTATACATGCTTAGACTGAGATTGGTAAACAGCTGTAAATAAAATTATATATTTTTAAAATGTGAGGTGGTGTATGCTGTTGTTTCTGTGGCTGTTGATACAAAAAGAATCTGATGTGTTACACTCACATGACTTTCTCTACTCTTGTACAAACTATTTTTACAAACTCTTATTCTTCATCTATTTCATATTAATCGAGATAAACATTTGCAGAAACGATCTTTTGACATGCAAAGAGAATTACATTTTAAACAAAGCGACCAGTTCTAAAAATATTTGACTATCGCTTAAGGCCTATTATGTTCCCCTTGTTTTGTATTTGCAAGGGCAATATAGAAATACAGTAGCCTTTAAGCATAGACATATCTCTTAATAGTTGGTTGCTATGTGCAGCACCATTCTCTTTGCCACAGATTAATACTCTTTGCATATACAAGACCAAAAAATGAAAAAATTCCCATTTGAGAAAATAAGCATTCAAAAATTTAAAGGAATAATAAGCAATATATCGAAAATGGTTCACTCAACAAAAAAATTGACATAAATTGTGTATTTTAATGTGATCTACATTTTTTGTGTAGTAAAATTTTGTCTATCTCTTATGGTTTACTAGTTATGCAAAAGTAGTTCACAATGATGAATACTTTTAGAGACTTTCCCAGAAAATTCAAGATATGCGTTTTATTTGTCATGAAAATATCTTAAAACATGATATTTTAATCAAAATCGTTACAGCCATTTTTGAGAAAATTAAAATTTTTGAAAAATGTTCCATGTAAAGGGTAATCTGGGTGGGGGATTTTCTTGAAAACCTTCATGTCGCATCTCTGGAAGATACTGAAACTAAATACCAAGGTGTTATCCAACTGTTCGTTTCTGAGTTATGATGTTCACAGACACACACATGGACATGTTTCCAAAGAATGCTTTATTTGGATTCAGGGGGTCTTAAAACATACATTTTCCAGTGAAATCTCGGTATCGAATTTTTGGGTGGAATACAATACTTCCCCTACTTACTGTACGTAGTAGAGAAAGTAAAAATGTGGTGTGGCTAAGCTCCATCAACCCTTTAAAAAGGAATTGCCCCTGTTTGTAGGTACATGGGGGATACAGAAAGGAGAATAAATAGTGATACATCTCCATTTGCTGTCCTTGAAATTCCGTATTGTTTACACAACATCGCAAGAAAAGCTCATGGTGGCAGAATTTTAAACTGAATAATTCAAAACAGTAACAGATATCCAGAATATGATGACATAAGAAAGCTTATTTGAAATAAATTGTGTGTTTTAAAGAGGCCTACAGTTTTTGACTATATCTTATGGTTGACTCACTTTATAGGAAGTAACGTAAAATTTTCCCAAACGAAGGACTTCACTGTGCAGAAAATTCAAGATATACATTTTACATGTCATGCCAATATCTTAAACATGTGATGTTTTAATAAAAATCATTAGAGCATTTTCTGAGAAAATTAAAAATATTGGCAACTGTTGCATATAAATGGAGAGTTTAGATAGGGGATATTCTTGAAAATTTTCATGTTGCATCTTTGGAAGATGCTGAATCTAAATACCAAGTTTCATATTTATTGGGTTTCTAGTTTTCAAGGTATACTGTTCCCAGACGTGCGCGAACACACTGTTTTTAAAGATTTATGTTTTTGTTCAGGAGTCTTAAATCATGCATTTCCAGTGAATCTCAGCAGCAAATTTTTGGGGAGATTACTGTACCTTCTCTACCTACTAGGTATTGGTAGAATAAGTAAAAATGTTTTTTTGGATTCAAGGAGCCTCAAAACATGTATTTCCTGTGAAATATCGGTATTGAATTTTTGTGTGGATTACAGTACCTTCAGTAGCTACATGGTAGAATAAGTAAAAATTACCTTTTGGATTTAGGGATCACAAAACATGTATTTCCCATGAAATCTCGGTATTGAATTTTTGGGTGGATTACAGTACCTTTAGTAGCTACGTGGTAGAATAAGTAAAAATGCTTTTTGGATTCAGGGGACCACAAAACATGTATTTCCCGTGAAATCTCAGTATTGAATTTTTGGTGGAATGCAATACCCCCTCTACTTACTATGTAGGTACGTATTGGAGAAAGTAAAACTGAAAGAAAGAATGTCAAAAATGTTATATTTCTTGCTAAACTTAATATACACTTCATGCTTTCACAATAATTTCATACATATTTATTGTGTAGTTTGTGTGATTTGCTTTAAACTTTATTCATGTTTGACTTTGTGTATGTGTTTTGTTTTATAACATTATTGCTCTTCTATTTTGTGATTTATCACACAATCCATACACATTTGTGTGCCTTATATCCATGTTTATGCACATTTCACATTTATTTTCCCTTAGACAGCACATGCATTAGTTATTTTATGCATGTGTTGATTGCATGTGACATCCATTGGTTTTCCTGCTTGTTCTCTTATTTGAAACATGCATTTCAACATAATATTTGTGTATTCCATGCTTGTTTAATGTCTAGCAATGTTAAATATTATGTTAGTAGCGGCTGGTATACAGCAAATATACAGTTGTGATGTTGGTACTTGAATAAGATGCTGCACTTGGTCACCATAATAAATAGACTCATTGCACAGTGCTATAATCATATCCTGGCTTTCCCTTTAATATAAAGTAGTGTGCTGTTTATATGTACAATTCAGTTTCATTCAGATCTGATTTTATATATAGTGTACCTCAGCAACTGGTATATTGTTTCCTGGTACCAAATAGTGGAGTCCCGGCTGCAACCCATAGTCATATAATAGCTAGGTATAGGGCATAACGAACCATGTGAGCACAGAAGAAGGCTAAATGTTGTTGGTTAACACAGTTGTAGCAGCATAATTGTCATGGAATAGGAAGATCACTTTGATTTTCGTCGAATAAACAGCACCATCTATTGGTTTTATAGTAAATGTTTGCCTCACTTCCAGCCATCCATATACTTCATGTTACGTTGTACGTGGCTGTACTATGTTTCAATCGAAATACAGGTAAACTGTGCTATATGGAGAAACAGTGAATTCAGTTTCTCTTAGCACCACATTTTTCAACAGTAAACTTGAAAGGAAATGAATTAAACATTTTGGTAGACCCACACCAAGATTAAAACAGCTGTTGAAACAAAAATAGTTTGTTTTACGGCCTGTATTACGATCTCCGGTTAAAAGTCATGGTTTGTAACCTATCAGTTATCACTACCTGAAGGTTAGGTGCATTGCCGCGTATTACAAACGCATATCAACCGATGGTTAGTAACCCTAAGGTTTATGATGCTGGGCGAGAAGTTGGCAACACCAAAGAGATATGTATTTCTCCTTGGCAATAGTTTTGTGAGTGATTTCACTGTTTATACAACGCTATCTCGTGGTAATCTGCAACATTATAGCGTCATTATTGGTCATTAGTAACAAGGCGAGCGGACAGACTATTATAGATTGTGAACGGTTTTGGAGATTTTTTTTAGAGAATCTTGACATGAACATAACCTAAAATGTAATTTATATACATGTCATTGAGCATACAAGATGCGGTTCTAGTACGTTATTGGATTACTGAGCTACAATAGGATACCGTAAACAATAGTTATAATTACCTTTTTATTAGCTTTTCCGTTCGCGAAAGCTATTATATTTATAGAAAAGCAACTTCGATGGTTCTAATGTTGATTCGGATTTACACATGTTGCCTGACATTTAAGTTCAACACAATATTCTTAAGTTTGTTGCATCTTTCTAATACCGTTCCTTGGTTATTCTATTTGGAAAACTATGCCACACTTCAAAGTTTCGTTAAAAATAGTGTTAAGAGTTTTGACGTAAACGTTTTACGAATATCACTTTAATAACCGAAAACCATAGTCTTTTGACGCAAACATTTCATGAATATCACTTAAAACTAACGTGGAAAGCCATTCGACAATTTTAAAAACCAATCTAAATATAAACTAACACGCAAAATACATTTACCTTTGCCCACACTGCTTGTCATTTAACCTAAAATGTTTGGCCTTCCAAAAACAATCCAAGCACAATGGTTAGTTCCTTACGCCCTGACAGTAATATTTAAGACTGGGTGTTGGAGTGAACTATTCTAATGTATAGATAACATTTCCAAAAACTTGAAAATATATTCTGAATCACTCTCAATAATCAATCTCTGCCGGTGGTACGCCATGTTTCATTCGGAAATACGAGTTAACTCCAAGGTATCATCTTTATCCACCACTTGAGGTGGTGGTTAGTTTACCTCCAAAAATAACTCCCGGGTAGCCCTTAACCAAAGATTGTAATACAGTCGCAGTACGTAACTCAGGTAAATCTTACCCCAAACCTTAACCGGAGATCGTAATACAGGCCGTTAATGGGTATTTTAACAGCAATGTACATATATGAGAATATGACTGGATGTTCTGTTAAAAGTGCCCTATTTTGCTTTCCTCAAGTTTTATTTGGTGCTGAAGAGCCAAGAATAAAACATGGTGGGAATAATTTGTAGCATCTTCATGGCTTTCCCAAAAACATGGCTCCTAATAATAGCACAGGTACATTTATAATGATCATGCTGATGACATTTAAAAGTGTCTAATGACATTTATAAAGCAACACTTTATTAGAAAGGTAGAATCAGATGACTGAAAAATTCAATGCCATAGCCGGGATTTGAACCACGGATCTCCACGGATCTCCACCAACACTTTATTACTTTAACAAATTGAAATTGCAGGTACCTATAACTTCATGAACCACCACCACCAGCCACCCATGGTAAATACGTTATTTTTGAATTTTCAAAGTTTAGATTGATTTTTGTATCCATTTTCAAGTATTAAGTTAAGTAAAATTATCCTGAATGTTTTATTGTGTATAAAACAAGGTTTTAATTTGTTAGGAGTATAAAGTTTCACTGTAGCAGAGCAGTTCAATGCACGTTCAGTTTTCACATATGGCAAACAGTGGCATATCTATTTTCTCTGAGTCCTGGTGCAAAAGATCATCCTATCCCCTAACAGTGATTACCAAACATGAATTCAGGATTTTTATATTTAATTTATATATATAGGCATTAAATTATAAATTAAATTTAATCATATTAGGTATACTTTATACTTGATTTTACAAATTTGAAGAACGGTGATATCAAATAATCAGATGTAAATTGTTTGATATGGCTTTGTATATTTTGTCTAAAATGTTAGGCACTCTCTTATCATTACAATAAGATCAAGATCAGAACAGGTTTAATTTTGGACTTGAGTCTTACATAACTAAAATGGGAAAATGCAGATTGTTCCTGGCCCACTTAACTGGTTAGTTCATGCTTTGGCCATTAGTTGGCACTTTTTTGGTTATGCAACTGATCCTCAAGAGTACTTCAAAAAGATGATTATGTTGCCAGAGTAAAAAATATGCTGCGACAAGAAAATTACATGCAAATTCAAGAAGACCCATTAAAACTACATTTAAAAGCCTTCAATCAAACCATCCAGGAAAGCAAAACTATAACAGACACTGATAAGTGTAGATTAAAACCAGACCACCCCACTTTACCAAGAATGTATGCTCTACCTAAAATACACAAACCGGGTAATAAGATGAGACCAATCGTCAGCAATATTGATTCTCCTACCTACAAACTGGCAAAATGGTTAGTTCAGAGATTCTCTTCACTACCAAAATTCAATAGCAAAAACATAATGAATTCAGAAGATTTAATACAGTAGATAAAATCCCTGGAACTCGAACCAGAAGACAGATTAGTTTCCTTTGATGTCACTGCACTATTTCCAAGTGTCCCTACAGACCAACTCCTGCGTCAATTAAAGAAATGGCTACAGCAGACTAACTTGCTTGAAAAAGAAATAGAAGACCTCATACAACTTACCAATTTATGCATTACACAAAATTGTTTCAGTTTCAATAAGAAGTTCTATCAACAACCAACAGGTCTAACCATGGGAAACCCACTTTCACCTTTCCTTGCAGATTTATTTATGAGCTACTTAGAAACACACATAACTTCCTTTCCATACATTTTTAAAGTTTGGCACAGATATGTCGATGACATCTTCGCTGTTGTCCCTAATAGGTTCATACAAGACTCCTTAGCCTTACTAAACCTACAGAGCCAATCAATAAAATTCACCATAGAAATAGAAAAACAAGGCATGCTACCATTTTTAGACCTAAAAATCATCAGAGAACAAAAGAACCTAACCTTTGACATATACAGGAAGCCAACACACTCTACTAATTACATAAAAAATAAGAGTTTCAATCCAACCACACACAAACATGCAGTACTAAACAGCCTAACACATAGACTGGTTTATACCCACTTAAATAAACAAGAATACCAGTTAGAATACCAGCATATGGTAGACACAGCAATACATAATGGGTACAACAATTGACAAAATATTACAAAATTCAAACGACAGAAGCATATCAAAAACACAACAAATCTCAGCCAGCAAGATAAGCAGGTAAAGTTCAAGAAATTCACATACCACCCAGGAACATTTCACAAATTTAAGAAGATTTTCATGAAACACAACATCAGCCTAGCTCCACAGAACAAATTTAACATAGAGAAATTACTTTGTAACAAGTTAAAAGATCCCATTCCACAAGACAAAAAAGCTGGAATCTACAAAATCAATTGTTCAGATTGCTATAAAGTATATATAGGTAAGACAAAAAGAAACCTAGAAACTAGGCTAAAGGAGCACATGAGATGTATCAAATACAAACAAATGGACAAATCTGCAGTTTCACACTATTTTTGGATCACTAATCACAACATCAAACCCAATATTACATTAGTCAAACCAGCCAAATTTGCAGCCGAATTAGATGCATGGGAGAAGATCACCATTGTAAAACACAACACACATCTAATGAATTTTGATTTGCCGCCACCAAATCCTCTCTGGAAGTACATTTCACCACCACAAGATGCCACCACAGTATCCAGTCCACAAAACGGAAACACCAACAACACGGGCCATTCGGATTAGCTTCTGAGGATGGGAACAACCGTTTCCAAAACATGTTAAGTGAGTAAACTTAAGTGATGTTAGTGTAACAATTCCGACTCACCTTTAAATAAATTCAATACACCTCACGTTTCTAGCTTCTTTTCAAATATCAACGTGATAGTTTAGAGTTAACACGTTGGAGCCATAGATTTTAATACTTGTAAATAATGTTTTAAAAATTGTAGTTTTAGTTCCTTATGTGACCTGATTCTCCCATAATATACCATTCAAAGTAGAGATAGTAGATATGAATTCATAATGAGTGTGTTAAAAAAGAAGTATGAGCATCGCTATTTTTGCAGATTACACTAATACAGTTAGCTTGATGCATGTGCAGTGTTAACAACAAAATGAAGTACTTTTTTTGACCTATTGCAGTGAATTTAGTGTATAAGAAACTGTTAAAAAGGCATGGTTGGTGTATACAAGCATTCACTTCGCCTCTTGAGTTTACTCTTATAAACATCTTTGTTCCTTAAATCAATAATCTTTAGACTTTTAATTTAAAGTTTATATGCAACTATTACCCAATATACTTTTCAAGATAAACATAAACTTAGGTCTTTCATGGTTAAACTAATTGAACTACATCACTAGTAAGCATTATTCTAATATAGTAGAATCCTGATAACTCAACGTTCCATATAACTCAACTCCTTTTTTCTTTTTCTTGTTAATCTTTTAACTTGACTATAATAATTTCTACAATCTGCTGTGTGGTATAGGCATATATGTATGTTTTAATTAGTGTACGTATTCATGCATATAAATGTCCATGTGTTTACCTGATCTGTTCAGGCATTTGCTATGATATGATGTTTCCAGATTTTACAGTTTATTTATGACACTAATTTGATGACAGGTTTTGTTATTTTTGTGGAAATACAACCTACCACATTCTCCCTCACTAACAAAAGGGTGTATTGACCTTCGATATCTGAGTCAGAACATAAGCAGCTAGCAGACCATTGTCATGAAATCTAAAGCTTGCCGCTAATAATGTGTGTGTAGCGCAGACATTAGTTTGGAAGTTTTGAGGGCTTATTGCTTTACCCAGTATGTACTTGGTAAGCTAAACTTTCAGTTATTTCTGGTTACGGTACAGTTTACCAGATTTCATGCATCTGTTACTGTTGTGTTTGTGTCACTGAGAACATGAAACGAGAACAAAAGACAAGTTAACATGGCAATGGAAATTAAATTGGATGTTTAAAGGGACTAGAGAAAGGGGCAAAATATTAATAAAAGTGCCATGGATTTAGTAGTTGGACAAACTACTACATTGAAGTGGAAAAAGAAGTCCGAAATCGAGTCTTGGTGTGTGAAAAGAATGTTTACTGATGCAAGTTTAAAGGAAAGAAGGAATATGAAAGTTGGTGAATAGGAGAAAGTGAGTGAGGTGCTTTATTTGTGGTTTAGGCAGCAAAGGGAAAAGGGAACATCCATTTTGCAAGAGAAAGATCTCAAATTCTATGAGGAATTTCTAGAACAGAGTCTGGATTTGCTGCTAGTGTTGGCTGACCGTACAGATGGAAGAAGCGCTATGGCATTAGACAGTTAAACGTTTGTGGCGACAGTCTAGCATCACAAATTTTCTTTCTACAAAAACTAGCAATTTCTTTTTTCTAATCTTTGTAAGCACCTATTTTTTAATTTACTTTTAGGTATTAATTTTCAGCATGCGTTATACTTTTCAGTTTCCATATTGTGCTAGAACATGCATTTATGTAATTTGCAGTACATATTGTGTTATGAGTTGTAAATAACAGATCCCTTATTGTGCAAAACTAGACAATTTGGTAACCTGACACTCTCAATCCACATTAGGTTGAATTATTAGGATTCTACTGTATTAATGTTAAACAGTTGTAAAAGGACAATTTCAAGTAATAAAGTACAAAGGCTAAAATATAGTAAAGCTTAAAGTCAAAACTTTCTTAATATCTGTTAAATTAATAATTTACTCATCAGTAAAACCATTATTAAACCCTGAGATTTGAAGACTTTCTTTTGGAATTCAATACTGGTAAAGAAATCATTGTTAATCTTTCACCCATTCATTTTCTGGTGGCAATAGGACCAAAACACATAAGTATTCTTGAGTCGGGGCTTCTGATAGGTTTTTGGTCAGTTTTAATTTAGAAAAATAATTTTTCAGCTTTGGGCACTGTAACAGAAATAGTTACGTACATACAACAAGCAGTGCATACATCTGGATAGGCAGAAGTCAAAGAACTATGTTCAGTCAACATTACATTACCAAGCCCTTTCAGTTTGTGATATTTTTAATATCAGTTTAATGTGTTGTGTAAACAAGAATGTTGTGATGTCAAAAAACTCTTCCACAAAATTTTCAGCAACCTTTTCTGGTTCATCATCGGTAGAAGAAGCCAAAAAGAAGGTTGAATTATCCTGTATGCATGTACTACTAACTGAATGTGCAAGGTCAGGTTGTGAGCACATAGTATCAGTTGTCACCTCTTGATTATGGTTTCAGTGAATCTTTGATCTTCTCTAAGCTTATCGAAGTCACATTTCATCTTAGCGAATCTCTTGTTTAAATACTCAAATCATTTTGAGTAGAAAGATCCTGAAAGATTTTTTATCTATAAACGAGCACTACCCAAAAGGTTATAGTTGGCATTTATGTCTAGTGATCTGCTTGTAGTGATTTGGAGGCAATATTTCTCATACACTAAATGACCAAGAGTAAAATATATCTGAAGGATTTAAGTGCTTTCTTCAGACTAATAGCCTCATTTCTTTCCTTTAGTATTTTGTTGTTCAGAATTATAAGAGATAAAACTTTCAGAGCATCAGTAAATCTTTATTTGAGGATGACAGCATTGTATCTTCCTGCCCAGTGGATGGGATTATGTGTTTTCAGATTAATAACTATAAAATACTGACAATTTTATTAAACCAGTTTCTATACTGTAAAATAACATAACTCAGTGATAAAAGAATAACAATTGTTGGATAATGTATGTTTTACTTACATAAATAGCTAAAATCAGACACCAGTTCACAATGTAGTGGATTTGTTTGCGTGTTGAAAAAGAGGAAATAATTACAAGTCTTAAAATGTTTTAACTCACATGTTTTCAAAGGATCCTCTTAGATTCAACATCAATTTTAAATGGTATAACTCTACGGGTATGAAAGTGAATGTTTCTGAAACTAAATCTTAAGTGTAAATGAAGTGGACTCGGCAGGCATGAAAATATATCAAACAACTATTTGAATCTAAATTATTAAATCCGGTTGTTTTTGAGAAAATAAAGGTGGATGTTGAAAATGGTGTGTACATGCAATTTACAGATAATTTGAAATGCACATTTTATTGTTTATGTAAATATAGTCATTCTACTGTTCTTTAATCAATATAGATGTAAGTAGATTAACCAAAATGAGCTTTAATAAAAATTGTGAGCTAATTTTGGGAAAAATAAAAGGAACAAAATTATTTATGTAAAAGGTTTTTTGGGTTAGGGGAATTTTCTCTCAAATCTCTGTGTGGCATTCTTAAGAGAGTCTTGACTTAAGTACAGAATTTTGTATTTATCATGCTTTTTATTTTTGAGGAATGCTGTTTACATATAAAACATGCTCTTGTGCAGCAGATGTTCTGAGCACCTCATATCTGTTACATGTTAATAGAAAATGGTTAGTGAAACTATCATCAATGCTCCCATTTGCATCGTTAGTTGCAAATATTAGTTGATGCTAATGATATATGAAATAAAATGATAAAATTTGTGTAGGGTATTTGCCAGTTATCAGGCCAACCAAAAAAAAGTTTTTTAATCCCCTCCCTGATACCAGAGTAGGAGAAAACCTCAATCAGGAAGTAAGTTCATGCAGGATTTGAACTGCGGAGCTCCCTTCATGAGCCGTAAGAATATTAAGCTTGGTTACCCGACTCTATGCTTACTCATAATTAGTTCAACTGACCTCTATTGGGTATTAATATAAGCTCTATTTTTAATAATGTAATGCATTTCAGAGGAGAATTGTTGTTTCAATACTGTTCATAGCAAAATTTTAATTTTGTAAATATTGACATTTACAACATTTGAAGAATTATAATCTTCAGTTATTGATTCATCCTTCCTCATCATTACCAACTTAATTGCTCTTGTGTTCATACAGCAGTGGTTCTTTTAGTTAAAGTCAATCTTGATGACAATAATTGCCTTTTGTTTTTCTACAGGCTGTGAAATGGATAGTAAAACAAAAGTTAAAGAAGAAGTCGATCTTGTAGAAGAAGAGATATCAATTGAGAATGAGTTTTCATCCTCCAATCCTAAAAGAACATTTGAGAATTATGCTACCAAAATTCAATATGACTTTAAAATGGACCACAAAATAAATATCAAAGAAGAAGTTGATATTTTAGAACCAGGCTTACCAAATGAGAGAGTGTGTTTTTCCACAGATTTTGGAAATAAATTTAAGAATGACACTGTCACATGTAGTGATTTTGAGTTAGATAATAATACAGAATCAAAAGAGTTGGGTTTTGTTTCTGATACACATTTTCAGAAAGAGGAGAAGTGTTTTTCTTCAGATCTTGTACAGAAGATAAAGAAGGAGTTTATCACGTATAATGAGAATAGTGAAGTGGGTGTTCAAAGGATGTCAATAGGAACAGAATTCCAGTCAGAACCATCAGATTCAAACATTTTACTGCAGAGAGAAAACAAGGTAAGTTGACCAGAATAAGTTACAGTTAACACTTTAAAATGTTGGAATTAACTGTTCTTCCACACAAGCCAGTGTTAGACAATGTTGGAAATGTAGAATCAGATGACTGAAAAATTCAAATGCCATTGCCGGGATTTGAACCACGGATCTCCCAGTTTCCATCCGGTTGCTCAAACCACATGGCAACATGTCGGTATGAGATTAAATTCCTCATGTTACCATGGTAGCTCAGTGGTTAGAGCAGCTGACAGAAACCAGGAGATCTGTGGTTGAAATCCCGGCGATGGCATTGAATTTTTCAGTCATCTGATTCTACCTTTCCAATTTTAAAATGTTCATTATACAGAGTGACAGTTAATTCCTGTCTTCAAAGATCAGTGTATGAGACAATTTGTATTGATGTGATTCAATACTTGGTTTCATGCAGGTAGTAATAAGTACTATCACCCCCCCTCCTTGGTGATATGATGCTTAATGCCAGTTACATTATTTCTAGATTTATTTGGCAGAAGTTTCCTGATGTTGATAAAAATTGGTTGTCTTTTAAAGAACAACCTCAGGTTTTAACTGGTTCCAACCATGCAGATGGGAGCATTGGTGATAGTTTCACTAAACATTTTCTATCCAGACGTAACGAATATGAACATCATGAGGGGCTCAGAACATTTACAGCTCAAGAGCATGTTTTTTAACTCACTTTTACCACCAAGAAGTTAATAAAAACAAGGTATTCAGAAATGCTCTTTAAGATATGAGGAGGGGGATACAAGGGGATAGAGATGGATAGAAAGAGACAGAATACACATCTAACAAGATTTTGATGAAACCCGATATCGAGAAATTATCCAGTAATTTGAACATGTCGGACATCAACACCTTGGAAATCATACTACTACACTTTTCTTTCTTTTATAACTTATTTTGTAATGAATATAGCATCACCTGTGATTCAGATCACTAATATGGTGCAAGACAAACTTTAATCCAACACTATAAAGAACATGTAGCGCAAGACACTTATAACTGGCTTATAGAATGATGTAACTGTCCAGTTTTTTAATTACCACTCTCTCAATTCTCACTGACCCTGCTCTTCATTCTTATCTAGTTCAACTTCACTGGCAGTTCACTTCACCAAGGTGAAGTTGTTCAGTTTTCCATCACTTCACTTCTCTGTAACATAGCCTCTTCATGCCGGACAGTGCACTTCACCAAGGTGAGGTAGTTCACTTCTCTGTGACATAACCTCTTCATGCCGTACAGTGCACTTGACTCTGGAATGGAAAACAAAACCTCCACAACCCGTTGCTCCACAGTAGCACTCACTACACATCAAAACAGCCGTCACCAATTTGTTCAGAGAATCGCACGGGAAACTCACCCACCAACTCACTGACTGACCCGTGCAATTCAACTAACACTGACTGCTCTCATGAGAACTCTTGCTGATATAGTCAGTGGAATCTTCCACAGAACGTTCTAGCACTATTTCAACACATGTTCTGGAGGAGGCAGACGGAATCAAACTTCCAGAAGGTTCTGTTTATCTGCCAATAGCACACCCAGTGTTTGTGCTGGCGAGTGCTACTTATCATTGTTTACTCCAGCTTTCGATAATCTTGTGCCATAATCGCTGCATCACAGTATAGATCATAAAAGTACTTTAATGTATGTATTTCAGTAGATACACATGTATAGGAGATATACAATTGTAAACCTACACTTAGGTAATGTCACCTTCGCATTATCAAAGAACTTCTGTACAGAATAATGCCACTCTGTACATAGATATTTTATTAAGAGTGGGTAGGATTTTCTTCATGGTGTCTGACAGCAGTCTTAAGAGAGTCTGGTACCACATTGATATCTGGTTCCTTTATAATAGCAAGTTGTGTTTGTTGTTGATCACTGTAAATATACTTTATATCTGGTATTTTGTTGAAACCACTTCAGAAACCTAAGTATGTAGCTTCCTGAGTTTAGTTTAGGTGATAAACAGGAAGTAGACAAGGAGAAGAAACATATTTATGAGCCAACCATCAACTATTATGACACAAATATAATCTGAAGGAGAGAGAAGTAATGCGTCTGATGGTAGGGAACATTCCTCGCCTTTTGGCTTTAAATTTCAAGTATACCACCCAGAACCATATTGACAACTTGCACTTAAATGCTGCCTAAACTTATTAAGAAGACTGATCTATTTTCTTAAATTTTAAAACTAGGTATTTTTCTATATATTTTCTGTATCTTATATTAATTTATTATTTATATGTCACATTTGATCAGTTCTTCTTACTATTTGTTTTGTCTTCATTATGTTCTTATTGTTTTATAAAATTTGTCAACTTGAACAAGTTAACACTAGACCACCTAGATGCTCATTCTGACCACTTTTATAATTTCAGTGTATTATTACTCTTACAGTTTTCACGGTCTGTCATTGTGAGTTTATGACTTTTCCGGAGTAGTCTCTTAGATCATGTAGACACTGCAATATTTATTTTTCCAAATATTGGTTCATATTTATCAGCATTTATACTTGGAACCATATTACATTTAGTGGAACTACACCATCATGACTTGTATACTGACCATTCAAATTAAAACTCAACTGAGCACTCATTAGCTGTTGAATGATTTCAAATTACTATAACTTGTATCAACAATAGTGTTGGCAACCCATTTGAGAAGTGATACTTTAGCAGTAAACATGTCAAAGGGAACGCACTGGTATAGGCAATGGCTTCTCACAGATGAAGAAATGCTGGCTTATTTCAAAGAAATTTCTTAGGGTCAGTCAGATTTGGAGGATTTAGTAGTGAGTGATAGTTTGCAACAGTAGAAGATTAATAACCTGGAAATAGCAGTTCAGAAAATGAGGACAACATACATGCAGTTCTGCATAGAAATGAAGATATAAAAGACACAAGACCAGTCCATTTGAAAACAGATAAGTTTGCTCCAGTTTCAAGTACCTGTAATAAATTTATTGAAAACTACCAGCTGTGTTTTAGCACAGTACAAATCTCAGTGTAGATGAACAAACTTTTCCAATCAGAACAAGATGCTCCTATCTGATATAATGCCATACAAGTCTGATAAATTCTGTATTAAATTATGGCTACTGACAGACCTGAGCACTAAATATCTTTGTAATAGGTTCCCTTATCTTGGCAAAGATGAACGGAAAGCACCAAATCAAAATCTTGCTGACAGTGTGGTCATGAAATTAGTAACACCACACTGCAATAAGGGTGAGAATGTGACTACTAATAACTTCTTCACTGCAGTGAATCTTGCCAGAAGACTAAGAGATGAAGTCTTGTTGTTGGAACTGTGAACCATTCAAGAAGGGAAATCCCCAACATTGTAAATAGCATGAAACTGCACACATCTGTTCTCCTGAAGATACTACATTGATGGTGTACTAAGGTAAACAAAACAAAAATGTTCTTCCGTAGAGTTCTATTTACTCAGAGTTTGAAATACAATAATACTAAAAGACTTTCCGAGACAATTAGCTTCTACAAGATATAAAATTTGCTGTTTTAAATCAAATGTCAAGACTATATTCAGTTGATTCTGGTACATGTCATTGGCCAATACATGCTTTTCATAACCTCCTTGATCTAGCTGCCATAACACAAGGATAATACTCAAGTCTGTGACTGGACAGCAGAGAGGTCAAAGTTTTATTTTAAAACTTGTAGAAGAAGTATGCACAGAATACATGCAATCTAGAAATCAAACAAGAAGAGAGGAAGATATACAAGAGCTGGAAAAAAAAGATGATGAGGTGCCAATAAAGAAACGGAGATAGCAGTGCTAAATGAAGAAGTGTAGAAATAAATCACTGTAATTTATATCAGATGCAGAAAACGTGTCTGTTGATTGTGTACAAGAAAGGTTGTAAAGAAAGTGATTTGTACAGTTTGTGATTAAATCTTTTACTGTGAAAACCATTACAGCTTTATTAAACTTTAGATAATATATTGTATCCAGAAAGAGAGAGAAGTGCAAACCCTTTATTTCTGTAATGAAAGCCAGTGTGATTATACATTAATAATTTTAATCTCTTGTACAGTATATTTCCTATCTTTTATTGCTTTGATTCCTATCATTTCATCACTAATTAATGAATGTGAACTGGCATACTATTAACAATGCATTTAGTGTTATGAAGTCAGCGTTTGTGCTTGAGATATTTTTAAAGCGTCAGAAAAAATAAATTTGGAAAAAAGCAATGAATTTGTAATGAAACCTATCTATAATGATAATACAAATGCACATAATTTGTTATCAGAATTGGCATTTAAGTATATAATTCCGGTTGTTCTAGTGTTAAATAAATAATATAATGTGTGATTTCCAGTTTAAGTGATAATCTATGAGTGACCCACCCACATTAGCATTTTCAATACTTCTTTCATTATTTTCTAAGTTTACGTTTGAGCCTTGGGAACCATATGTAAAGAACCTTGTTATATTAGTTCTGTTAAATTTAAGACCAAGTTTGTTTACTTGAAACCATTTATATCCTTGTTATGTTAATTAACTGCCCTACTCATCTAAATTACAATATAAATGTCATCTTTTTAAATATTATTAGTTCTCTTTATATTTGTAACAAATTTTTAAGAAAACCTTCAATATAGCTAATATTTCTTGTAACAAAGGAATATTTTATTCTGCATACTGGAGAAGAATTAGATTAATACTGCATGATTATCCAGATATTTTTTTCAAAACTAAGACAGGATATCTTGTTACAGGATGCAGAGGACTTGGAATTAGCAGATTCATATAGGTAAGGCATCACAATACGGAATATTGCGGCTTGACTTGTAACGTTATTTCATCATTTTATATGCTTTAATGCTTGTAAACTTTCCAAGTGATTAGATTAAAGCTTACTAAAAGATGTCAGTAATATCTGAGTTCCTATTACCAAGAAAGGGGATTACAGTAGATCTCAGTTTTCTTCACAATGTTTACTGAATATCTTATAAAATTATGAGGCGTGTGTGTAATGTCATAGTCTCACCATATGAGATACACTCAGGTGTTCACAAGTGTAATGTCTCAGTACCAGTGACAGTCAGTATTGTGGGTAAAAGATACTGCTTTCATCATGCAGAAACCTGAATAGTAGATATAAAATGACAACAATGGCTGTGATGTATTTAATCTCTTTAATGTCAGTTTTAGTTATGGTAGACATGATTTGAGAAAGATTATCTACCTTGCTGCCTAGCACAAAATCCTCTGTTCAGACCTACTGATGTGTGGATGGTACATGCTTTGCGAGAAAGACCCTGCCTTGACCTCTCTTTGCAGGTAGGGGGAGCATTGAGAGTATTAGAATGCTACATCTGAAAATATTAGGGATCGACCTAGTTGTATTTGCTGTTACTAATCTGGTCATTCTCACTACTGGCTGCAATGCTTAAAATCCTCATTCGCTCCAGTCTCTACCTTAGTTAACTTTTATGTGATTTCCTCTCAAAACTTGTATTTCTGTTTATCAAACATTATTCTAGCATGTCGTCAAGAAGGTTTGAACCAACATTCTAATATCTGTGAGGAGGAAAAGACATATAACAATTGGTCCTCATTAACATAAGAGGAATTCGTAGCATGAATATCCTCCTACATCAGTTAAAAAGGAAGAAGATGTAATGTTATTCCATAAGAATCTTTGTCATCACAAAAGAAAACAAAGCTTCAACAAAAAAGATATAACTGTTTTTTTTAACAAAGAAAACAGAATGTTGGTGCTCTTGCCAGCTGCTTCTTCTAGGTTCATTAAACAATAATAGTTTAGTGTGCCATCAAGATCCACACATATCCCTGTTTATGCAGCTCAATTGTTTATAAGGAAAATTATAAAAAGTATTATTTTTAATTTTTTCATTTCCCTTAAATGAACATGAAATTTTGGGGCTTCTTCTGCACTAAATGCTGATCCTAAGCTGAAAGCATTTCAGAAAAGAGACCTTTTCAACCAGTGGTGTACATCAACATCTGAAGGAGTGATCAGTGCATTCATGGCCTTGCATTGGACTAGTTTACTGATTATATTCTTTTATTCAGTGGTAGCAATAGCACCAAATCCACTATAGAGAAAAAGCAAATTAAGATTGAGAAAAGTTTTTGTTTTACATCATTTTTCAAGCACAAAATGTCAATAAAAACATCAGTGTATGGAAAAAATAGTTTTTCTTGATTAAATGAATTATTAAGGAAATGATTCTTTTGATGACATTTATTTCAATCAGACTTTGCTTTTTCTTAATTTAAATAATTTACTGACCTGAACATAACAAAATGACATGACTAATAGAAATTTAAACTTTAGTAATAAGAAACACCTTGAGAATAAGGTATGATTTTAACAGCTCACTTTTACAATTTCTGCTAATGGCGTTAATGCAGATAATTTCCAACTTTGTTGCTCGCACAGGACTCTCAGTGTGCAATTGTTGACCATTAAATAACTACTGTACAAGTCCAAGTGAAATAAAGTAATAACAGAATACTGCTGATTACAGTAAGGTACCCGGGTCATGTGATTCTTAAGTTCAAAGAAGTTAAAGGGAATTAAGAAAATACTTTTGTGTGAACAATGTGCCCACGTGCGAGGTTAAGGATGTATACAAACTGTGCTGTCTTCTGGTCAAATGACAAACATATGGTGAGCCACATGATGCTCGTAGAAAGGCTGCCTAGTGGGCAATTATGTTGCTTGGTTGTGGTGCTTTGCAAATTACTTCTACTGCTAATAACAGTGGTACATTCTGATTTAATAACTTTTATAAATGTTCCCTAAAGATGTAAAGGGTAGAGGTTTTCGTTTATTTGAAGTTTAAGAAAATCTGAACTCCAAAATCTAGACACATGAAACTACAAGCTCGACTGATAAATTTAAACGTTATAATCAATATCAAATAATAGCATTTCATGGAACTCCTAATGAATAAACCAGTAATTTATACAGCATTCAGCAGTATAACCCAGGATAAATTTCAAGCACATTGTATATTTCCTTGTAACTCAAAAAATATTCTCTCAGAAGTATTTGTTAATTACATACATACTTATTTCTGAAATTAGTAATGTTATATCTTCTAATTTTCCAGGATAATTATAGATGCAACGTGTCATGAAATTCCTGAAGTAGAAGATATGGGCCCATCTCACATAGCTAAAAATGTTTATTCTCACAGATCTAAGAAGAACATTGAGAATGATAAAACTTGTAATTTAGTATTACATTCAAAAAAGCAAGTTCTGATTAGGGATGCTGGAATACAATGTGACGCTTTTATAAATATAGTTTCTGACAAAACACCACTGATATTTCCTTCTTTGATTCATGAAGAAAAGATGGTACACAACTGTGACATCTGCCAGAAAAGCTTTACTCTGCTAGAAACACTGAAGAAACACAGTTTGATTCATGAGGGAATAAAGCCACACAAATGTAATGTTTGCAGTAAGTGCTTCACTGAGGTAAGGGGTTTAAATAGACACAGTTTGATTCATGAGGGTAAAATGCCACACAAATGTAATTTTTGCAATAAGTGCTTTAGTGAGCTAAGACGTTTGAAAGAACACAGTTTGATTCATGAGGGTAAAAAGCCACACAAATGTAATGCTTGCAGTAAGTGCTTTACTGTGCAACAGAATTTAAAAAGACACAGTTTGATACATGAGGGTAAAAAGCCATATAGATGTAATGTTTGCAATAAGTGCTTTACTCAGCTTGGGAATTTGAATAGACACAGTTTGATTCATGAGGGAATAAAGCCACACAAATGTAATGTTTGCAATAAGTGCTTTATTAATCTAAGGAATTTAAATAGGCACAGTTTGATTCATGAGGGAATAAAGCCACACAAATGTAATGTTTGCAGTAAGTGCTTTACTCGGCCAGAGTATTTAAAAACACACAGTTTGATTCATGAGGGAATAAAGCCACATAAATGTAATGTTTGCAATAAGTGCTTTACTCTGCCAGAGTATTTAAAAACACACAGTTTGATACATGAGGGAATAAAGCCACACAAATGTAATGTTTGCAATAAGTGCTTTATTAATCTAAGGAGTTTAAATAGGCACAGTTTGATTCATGAGGGAATAAAGCCACACAAATGTAATGTTTGCAATAAGTGCTTTACTCAGCTTGGGAATTTAAATAGGCACAGTTTGATACATGAGGGTAAAACGCCACACAGATGTAATGTTTGCAATAAGTGCTTTACTCAGCTAGAGCATTTAAAAAGACACAGTTTGATTCACAAGGGAATAAAACCACACAAATGTAATGTTTGCAATAAGTGCTTTAGTGAGCTAGCACGTTTGAAAGCCCACAGTTTGATTCATGAGGGTAAAAAACCGCACAAGTGTAATGTTTGCAGTAAGAGCTTTAATCGACCAGTGCATTTGAAAAAACACAGCTTGATTCATGAAGGCAAAAAGCCACACAAATCTAATGTTTGCAATTAAAGCTTTACTCAACTAGGGAATTTGAAAACACATAGTTTTATTCATGACGACAAAAAAAACACAGATGTAATGATTGAAATAAGAGGATTACTCTGCTATTGCATTTATAAACATATTGTATTCATGAGACTAAAAATTTCATAAATGTAAGGTTGGGTATTGCATATGAAAACACAGTTTAATTCTTGAGGGTAAAATACCAGGGAAATGTTATGTTTCCCATAGAGCTCTACTCAGATTTTTCGAGTGATTAGACAAGTGACATTTAATGTTTACAATAAGCAAAAACCGTTTGATTTACGAGAGTGAGATGCTTACGAATATAATGATTGCAATAAGATCTTTGCTCATCTATCAAATTTGAAAGCACTCAGTTTGAATTATGAAGGCAGAAAAAAGCAAATCTTATGTATGCAATAGAAGCTCTACTCAGATCTCCAATTTAAAACACACACATGTATATATAGTACAAAAGCCACAATAATGATAAATGCAATGTTTGCAATAAAAGGTTTACTCTGCTGTCACACATGATTGCATTGTAACTAAAACATAGTGGGGAAGATTTTGCAATATATAGAACTAGCTCTCTAATGTCAAGGACTATCAATTTATCTTAATTTCTGGTATACAATGAAGTTATACTTTTTGTATAGTAATGTAATTTTAGATGAAATGCAGTAACACAGGCCAATCTAATTGGATTTCTGAAACTGGCTGGAGAAGGTCAGCAGCCTTCCTGGTGTAAAGTTACACAGCATTTAAAGTGAGAATTAGCTATATTTAATAGATACAATGGTTGAAACTTTTCAACCATAAGGCCATGGTACTATAATCTCCATTTATAGTAATAAATAATGTATGTTAATTTTATATGAGGTGTAATATGTTAAACAATGTTTTTGTAGTATAAATATCCTTCTCAGAATATAAGTTAAAATATTCAGCTCTGAAAATGCCCTCAAAGCTTTTTGGAGTATAGCAAATGAAAGAATGATGCTCTATAAACAAAGAAACGTGCATTAGCATACAAAATCATTTGGTGGTTTTAAATTTTAGACCAGAAACACTATAGCTCAGAAAGTTAGTATATAATTATTTATGCCTCTTATTTGGCACACCTAACATTATCGTGATCTTTGTTGAGGGGAACACAACGCACTGTTAGGTAACAACTTGACATTGCAGACTTGTTTCTGGCACTAATCCTCATTAATTACAACAGTGTGGATGCTATTTCTTGTAGGCAATCATTCCTTTCTTAGGAAATCTACAATGGAACAGTGAAAGTGTAAACAGCATCTCCATAGTTGACAATTATATCAGCATTATCTCCATAGGAGTTTTTTAAACACTCCCTTTTTCATGGTGGGTAAGCAGGGGTGTGTATTACTATTATCATAATCACTCACTGTTAGACATCAACTCATCAGCATTAACCTCTCATAGCACAAAATAATGCATTAGCTTATCGTCATGAACCCCAGCAGTAAAAATATCACAAAAACCACTCTCCATTTTACAAAGTACAGAACATGCAATTTAAAACTGAGGGCTATTTACTATAGTGACACCCAGGTATACTGTTATAAAGCAAGCAGTCAAAGGAAAAAGGTTAAACCTTTCCATGGGTATGAATTCTGTCAGTACAGGATGTCATAAAGACTGTTCCAAGTTGACGTGATTGCTCCAGCACTCAGTGGTGTGAACTTTCAAAGCTGATCTGCTTGTATCTAGCAGTTTAATGGCTGGCAGGTGATCTACCACATGGCACTAGGAGGGCTAAAAATTTTAGTCACAAATACAGTTTTCTTGGGATTGAAAAACATGTGAGATATCTGAAATGAAATTATTACTAACAATAAAAAAATTAAATTTAGTTTTATTTATGGGCGCTCCTTAACTCCTGTGGCCCTTAGAACCCCATTCTATATTGGCATGAAAGACTGGTAAATTTGCTCTAAGGCCTCTTTATCAGGTTTGAGGTTCTTTTGTGTGCCATAAATCAACGACATGGGACCACTGGCTTGACTTCCATTCCCAAGGAAGTCATACTGAGGATTTTTACACCTGCAAAAAAACATTACCCTCCACTGGTTTTGAACCTGCAACCTTGGATTCCTGGCAATGTTTTGTTTAAAGTGCACTGACAAATTTAGTCATGCAAAAAAACTGGTGGACTATTGTAATCTTAACACACTTTAAAGTGGGAGCTCTCCTCACAAGGTCCTCTGATCAAGTTAATTAATCTGTATAACTAAGAATAAAATTAAAGTTGTGATAGAAAATTGTGTTAAAAATCAATATCTGTTATGCAATAGCATTGTTTCAATTTGACTTTTGTCTATTTGTGTTCTTTTCCAGGAAGTTAAAAAGAGTGCTAATCTACAAGGGCAATTCCTGAATGAGAAAAACTGTACTAGCAATTGTTATTGTCTAGAATTGTGCTTAATAAACACATTTACATATTACTTTATCTGAAATGTCTTATATCTTCGAAACTGTCTTGAGAAGTTCCTGTTTAGAACGAACCAATTGGAAAAAGCATGCTTCGAAGTATACTGCTAAAAAGTAGGTTAGCCAAAGTAAGCCAATAAGCTCTATAAATACCATTAGAATTTAAAGATATTCTTAAGTAACTCTCACTATGGGAAGCATTCTGAGAAACTTAAGTAAGGCAAAGATAGCCATAATCATGAGCAGGTACGCTAGAAAGTAGCTTGATATTTTAATTTCTTGTGTGATTTAAAAATAAGCATACAAAATTTCCTATCCTCTAAGATGTAGGCAATAAAGAATATTTAGAACTGAAGTGACATTCTATTCTTTAAGGCCATAAATGCCTAATTGCCTGCATGTGTTAAATCCCTATTTTGACTACCTTTTTCTTCTCATTTTTATAATCCATTTGTCCTTTCTTCTTCCTGTATTCACCCACCCTCTGACTGTCAATACTTTTATTACTACAATATTGTTTTCCATTTAATGCCATATATCATCTCTCCAATTACTTGTTTCTTTGCACAGTGTCAAACAATGAAACATAACCTCCCTTTCTGCTCACATAACACGTTCTTCCATGTTGCAGTTCCCAAAACCCTGTCAATTTTGCTGTTCACATCCATGCATACGCACCCTTGGCCTTGCTTATCACATTTCTCCCTCCCCAATCCTTGTTTATTATCTTGTACAATACCAAAAAACCATTATTTTCATAACTTGATCATATCTCTTTACTCTCAATATTGTGACTTTGTCCAGGTTTCACTGCTCTCTGACACTTCACAGCTTTGATCTCGTTCAACTTCCACTATTACTGACTTAGTTCTCATTGTCACTTTACTGCTTTGATCTAGTTCAACTTTCACTGATACTGACTTAGTTCACATTGTCACTTCACTGCTTTGATCTAGTTCAAGTTTCACTGATACTGACTTAGTTCACATTGTCACTTCACTGCTTTAATCTAGTTCAAGTTTCACTGATACTGACTTAGTTCACATTGTCACTTCACTGCTTTAATCTAGTTCAAGTTTAACTGTTACTGACTTAGTTCACATTGTCACTTCACTGCTTTGATCTAGTTCAAATTTCACTATTACTGACTTAGTTCACATTGTCACTTCACTGCATTGATCTACTTCAAATTTCACTATTACTCACATAGTTCACATTGTCACTTCACTGCTTTAATCTAGTTCAAGTTTCACTGATACTGACTTAGTTCACATTGTCACTTCACTGCTTTAATCTAGTTCAAGTTTAACTGTTACTGACTTAGTTCACATTGTCACTTCACTGCTTTGATCTAGTTCAAATTTCACTATTACTGACTTAGTTCACATTGTCACTTCACTGCATTGATCTACTTCAAATTTCACTATTACTCACATAGTTCACATTATCACTTGACTACTTTGATCTGGTTCAACTTTCACTGTTACTGACTTAGCTCATATTGTCACTTTACTACTTTGATCTAGTTCAAGTTTCACTGATACTGACTTAGTTCATATTGTCACTTTACTACTTTGATCTGGTTCAACTTTCACTATTACTGACTTAGTTCATATTGTCACTTTACTACTTTGATCTGGTTCAAGTTTCGCTGTTACTGACTTAGTTCATATTGTCACTTTACTACTTTGATCTGGTTCAACTTTCACTATTACTGACTTAGTTCATATTGTCACTTTACTACTTTGATCTAGTTCAAGTTTCACTGTTACTGACTTAGTTCATATTGTCACTTTACTACTTTGATCTGGTTCAACTTTCACTATTACTGACTTAGTTCATATTGTCACTTTACTACTTTGATCTAGTTCAAGTTTCACTGTTACTCACTTAGTTCATATTGTCACTTTACTACTTTGATATAGTTCAAGTTTCACTGTTACTGACTTAGTTCATATTGTCACTTTACTACTTTGATATAGTTCAAGTTTCACTGTTACTGGCTTAGTTCATATTGTCACTTTACTACTTTGATCTAGTTCAAGTTTCACTGTTACTGACTTAGTTCATATTGTCACTTTACTACTTTGATATAGTTCAACTTTCAATGTTACTGACTTAGTTCATATTGTCACTTTACTACTTTGATCTAGTTCAACTTTCACTGTTACTGACTTAGTTCATATTGTCACTTTACTACTTTGATATAGTTCAACTTTCACTGTTACTGACTTAGTTCATATTGTCACTTTACTATTTTGATATAGTTCAACTTTCACTGTTACTGACTTAGTTCTCATTGTCACTTTACTACTTTGATATAGTTCAACTTTCACTGTTACTGACTTAGTTCATATTGTCACTTTACTACTTTGATATAGTTCAACTTTCACTGTTACTGACTTAGTTCATATTGTCACTCTACTACTTTGATATAGTTCAACTTTCATGTTACTGACTTAGTTCATATTGTCACTTTACTACTTTGATATAGTTCAACTTTCACTGTTACTGACTTAGTTCACATTGTCACTTTACTACTTTGATATAGTTCAACTTTCACTGTTACTGACTTAGTTCACATAGTCACTTTACTACTTTGATCTAGTTCAACTTTCACTGTTACTGACTTAGTTCATATTGTCACTTTACTACTTTGATATAGTTCAACTTTCACTGTTACTGACTTAGTTCATATTGTCACTTTACTACTTTGATATAGTTCAAATTTCACTGTTACTGACTTAGTTCATATTGTCACTTTACTACTTTGATCTAGTTCAACTTTCACTGTTACTGACTTAGTTCATATTGTCACTTTACTACGTTGATCTAGTTCAACTTTCACTGTTACTGACTTAGTTCATATTGTCACTTTACTACGTTGATCTAGTTCAACTTTCACTGTTACTGACTTAGTTCATATTGTCACTTTACTACTTTGATCTCGTTCAAGTTTCACTATTACTGACTTAGTTCACATTATCACTTCACTGCATTGATCTACTTCAAATTTCACTATTACTGACATAGTTCACATTATCACTTGACTACTTTGATCTGGTTCAACTTTCACTGTTACTGACTTAGTTCATATTGTCACTTTACTACTTTGATTTAGTTCAACTTCCACCGTTTCTGACTTAGTTCACTTTGTCGCTTTACTACTTTGATCTAGTTCAACTTTTACTGTTACTCACTTAGTTTCTGTTTACACTTAACCACTTTGATCTAGTTCAACTTTCACTGTTACTCACTTAGTTCCTGTTTACACTTCATCGCTTTGATCTAGTTCAACTTTTACTGTTACTCACTTAGTTCCTGTGTACAGTTCACCGCTTTGATCTAATTCAACTTTCACTGTTTCTCACGTATTTTCTCTTTGCACTTCACCGTTTTTAACTAGTTAAACCTTTTCTGTTATTTACTTAGTTCCTATTTACACTTCACCGCTTTGATCTAGTTCAACTTTCACTGTTACACACTTAGTTCCTCTTTACACTTCACCGCTTTGATCTAGTTAAACCTTTACTGCTATTTACTTAGTTTCTGTTTACACTTCACCGCTTAGATCTAGTTCAACTTTCACTGTCACTCTTTTAGTTCCTACTTACACTTCACCACTTTTATCTAGTTCAACTTTCACTGTTACTCACTTAGTTCCTGTTTACACTTCACCGCTTTTATCTAGTTCAACTTTCACTGTTACTCTTTTGGTTCCTATTTACACTTCACCGCTTTGATCTAGTTCAACTTTCACTGTTACGCACTTAGTTCCTATATACACTTCACCGCTTTGATCTAGTTAAACCTTTACTGTTATTTACTTAGTTCCTATTTAACTTCATGCTTTGATCTAGTACAACTTTCGCTGTTACTCGCTTAATAGTTCCTATTTACACTTCACCGCTTTGACCTGGTTAAACCTTTACTGTTATTTACTTAGTTCCTATTTACAGTTCATGCATTGATCTAGTACAACTTTCACTGTTACTCGCTTAATAGTTCCTATTTACACTTCACCACTTTGATTTAGTTCAACTTTCACTATTACGCACTTAGTTCCTATTTACACTTCATGCTTTGATCTAGTACAACTTTCACTGTTACTCACTTAGTTCCTCTTTACACTTCACCGCTTTGATCTAGTTAAACCTTTACTGTTATTTACTTAGATCCTGTTTACACTTCATGCTATGATCTAGTACAACTTTCACTGTTACGCACTTAGTTTGTATATACACTTCACCGCTTTGATCTAGTTAAACCTTTACTGTTATTTACTTAGTTCCTATTTACCCATCATGCTTTGATCTAGTAGAGGTTTCACTGTTACTCGCTTAATAGTTCCTATTTACACTTCATGCTTTGATCTAGTAAAACTTTCACTGTTACTCCCTTAACAGTTCCTATATACACTTCACAGCTTTGATCTAGTAAAACCTTTACTCTTATTTACTTAGTTCCTATTTACACTTCATGCTTTGATCTAGTACAGCTTTCACTGTTACTCACTTATTTCCTATTTACACTTCACCGCTTTGATTTAGTTCAACTTTCACTGTTACTCTTTTAGTTCCTATTTACACTTCATCGCTTTGATTTAGTTCAACTTTCACTGTTACTCTTAGTTCCTATTTACACTTCACCACTTTTATCTAGTTCAACTTTCACTGTTACTCACTTAGTTCCTGTTTACACTTCACCGCTTTTATCTAGTTCAACTTTCACTGTTACTCTTTTGGTTCCTATTTACACTTCACCGCTTTGATCTAGTTCTACTTTCACTGTTACTGTTTTAGTTTCTATTTACACTTCACCGCTTTTATCTAGTTCAACTTTCACTGTTACTCTTTTAGTTCCTATTTACACTTCACCGCTTTGATCTTGTTCAACTTTCACTGTTACGCACTTAGTTCCTATATACACTTCACCGCTTTGATCTAGTTAAACCTTTACTGTTATTTACTTAGTTCCTATTTAACTTCATGCTTTGATCTAGTACAACTTTCGCTGTTACTCGCTTAATAGTTCCTATTTACACTTCACCGCTTTGACCTGGTTAAACCTTTACTGTTATTTACTTAGTTCCTATTTACAGTTCATGCATTGATCTAGTACAACTTTCACTGTTACTCGCTTAATAGTTCCTATTTACACTTCACCACTTTGATTTAGTTCAACTTTCACTATTACGCACTTAGTTCCTATTTACACTTCATGCTTTGATCTAGTACAACTTTCACTGTTACTCGCTTAATAGTTCCTATTTACACTTCACCACTTTGATTTAGTTCAACTTTAACTGTTACGCACTTAGTTCCTATATACACTTCGTTCTTTGATCTAGTACAACTTTCACTGTTACTCGCTTAATAGTTCCTATTTACACTTCACCACTTTGATTTACTTCAACTTTCACTGTTACGCACTTAGTTCCTATTTACACTTCATACTATGATCTAGTGCAACTTTCACTGTTACTCGCTTAATAGTTCCTATTTACATTTCATGCTTTGATCTAGTACAACTTTCACTGTTACGCACTTAGTTCCTATATACACTTCACTGCTTTGATCTAGTTAAAACTTTACTGTTATTTACTTAGTTCCTATTTACACTTCATGCTTTGATCTAGTACAACTTTCACTGTTACTCACTTAGTTCCTCTTTACACTTCACCGCTTTGATCTAGTTAAACCTTTACTGTTATTTACTTAGATCCTGTTTACACTTCATGCTTTTATCTAGTACAACTTTCACTGTTACGCACTTAGTTTCTATATACACTTCACCGCTTTGATCTAGTTAAACCTTTACTGTTATTTACTTAGTTCCTATTTACCCATCATGCTTTGATCTAGTACAGGTTTCACTGTTACTCGCTTAATAGTTCCTATTTACACTTCATGCTTTGATCTAGTAAAACTTTCACTGTTACTCGCTTAACAGTTCCTATATACACTTCACAGCTTTGATCTAGTAAAACCTTTACTCTTATTTACTTAGTTCCTATTTACACTTCATGCTTTGATCTAGTACAGCTTTCACTGTTACTCACTTATTTCCTATTTACACTTCACCGCTTTGATTTAGTTCAACTTTCACTGTTACTCTTTTAGTTCCTATTTACACTTCATCGCTTTGATTTACTTCAACTTTCACTGTTACTCTTTTAGTTCCTATTTACCCTTCACCGCTTTGATTTAGTCAACTTTCACTGTTACTCGCTTAATAGTTCCTATTTACACTTCACCGCTTTGATCTAGTTGAACTTTCACTGTTACGCACTTAGTTCCTATATACACTTCACCGCTTTGATCTAGTTAAACCTTTACTGTTATTTACTTAGTTCCTATTTACACTTCATGCTTTGATCTAGTACAACTTTCACTGTTACTCGCTTAATAGTTCCTATATACACTTCACCGCTTTGATCTAGTTAATCCTTTGCTGTTATTTACTTAGTTCCTATTTTCACTTCATGCTTTGATCTAGAACAACATACACTGTTACTCGCTTAATACTTCCTATTTACACTTCGCCGCTGCGATTTAGTTCAGCTTTCACTGTTACGCACTTAGTTCCTATTTACATTTCATGCTTTGATCTAATACAACTTTCACTGTTACTCGCTTAATAGTTCCTATTTACACTTCACTGCTTTGATTTAGTTCAACCTTCACTGTTACGCACTTAGTTCCTATTTACACTTCATGCTTTGATCTAGTACAACTTTCACTGTTACTTGCTTAATTGTTCCTATATACACTTCACCGCTTTGATCTATTAAAACCTTTACTGTTATTTACTTAGTTCCTATTTACACTTCATGCTTTGATCTAGTACAACTTTCGCTGTTACTCGCTTAATAGTTCCTATTTATACTTCACCGCTTTGACTTAGTTAAACCTTTACTGTTATTTACTTAGTTCCTATTTACAGTTCATGCTTTGATCTAGTACAACTTTCACTGTTACTCGCTTAATAGTTCCTATTTACACTTCACCGCTTTGATTTAGTTCAACTTTCACTGTTATGCACTTACTTCCTATTTACACTTCATGCTTTGATCTAGTACAACTTACACTGTTACTCGCTAAATAGTTCCTATTTACACTTCACCACTTTGATTTAGTTCAACTTTCACTGTTACGCACTTAGTTCCTATTTACACTTCATGCTTTGATCTAGTACAAGTTTCACTGTTACTCGCTTAATAGTTCCTATTTACACTTAATGCTTTGATCTAGTACAACTTTCACTGTTATGCACTTAGTTCCTATATACACTTCACTGCTTTGATCTAGTTAAACCTTTACTGTTATTTACTTAGTTCCTGTTTACACTTCATGCTTTGATCTAGTACAGATTTCACTGTTACTCGCTTAATAGTTCCTATTTACACTTCATGCTTAGATCTAGTAAAACTTTCACTGTTACTTGCTTAACAGTTCCTATATACACTTCATCGCTTTGATTTAGTTCAACTTTCACTGTTACGCACTTAGTTCCTATTTACACTTCATGCTTTGATCTAGTTAAACCTTTACTGTTATTTACTTTGTTCCTATTTGCACTTCATGCTTTGATCTAGTACAACTTTGACTGTTACTCGCTTAATAGTTCCTATTTACACTTCACTGCTTTGATTTAGTTCAACTTTCACTGTTACTCGCTTAATAGTTCCTATATACACTTCACCGCTTTGATCTACTTAAACCTTTACTGTTATTTACTTAGTTCCTATTTACACTTCATGCTTTGATCTAGTACAACTTTCACTGTTACTCAGTTAGTTCCTCTTTACACTTCACCGCTTGGATCTAGTTAAACCTTTACTGTTATTTACTTAGTTCCTGTTTACACTTCATGCTTTGATCTAGTACAATTTTCACTGTTACGCACTTAGTTTCTATATACACTTCACCGCTTTGATCTAGTTAAACCTTTACTGTTATTTACTTAGTTCCTATTTACACATCATGCTTTGATCTAGTACAGGTTTCACTGTTTCTCGCTTAATAGTTCCTATTTACACTTCATGCTTTGATCTAGTAAAACTTTCACTGTTGCTCGCTTAACAGTTCCTATATACACTTCACAGCTTTGATCTAGTAAAACCTTTACTCTTATTTACTTAGTTCCTATTTACACTTCATGCTTTGATCTAGCACAGCTTTCACTGTTACGCACTTATTTCCTATTTACACTTCACCGCTTTGAATTAGTTCAACTTTCACTGTTACTCTTTTAGTTCCTATTTACACTTCATCGCTTTGATATAGTTCAACTTTCACTGTTACTCTTTTAGTTCCCATTTACACTTCACTGCTTTGATTTGCTCAACTTTCACTGTTACTCGCTTAATAGTTCCTATATACACTTCACCGCTTTGATCTTGTTAAACCTTTGCTGTTATTTACTTAGTTCCTATTTACACTTCATGCTTTGATCTAGAGCAACTTTCACTGTTACTCGCTTAATAGTTCCTATTTACACTTCACCGCTTTGATTTAGTTCAACTTTCACTGTTACGCACTTAGTTTCTATTTACACTTCATGCTTTGATCTAGTTAAACCTTTACTGCTATTTACTTAGTTCCTATTTACACTTCATGCTTTGATCTAGTACAGCTTTCACTGTTACTCGCTTAATAGTTCCTATTTACACTTCACCGCTTTGATCTAGTTCAACTTTCACTGTTACGCACTTAGTTCCTATATACACTTCAACGCTTTGATCTAGTTAAACCTTTACTGTTATTTACTTAGTTCCTATTTGCACTTCATTCTTTGATCTAGTACAACTCTGACTGTTACTCGCTTAATAGTTCCTATTTACACTTCACTGCTTTGATTTAGTTCAACTTTCACTGTTACTCGCTTAATTGTTCCTATATTTACTTCACCGTTTTGATCTAGTTAAACCTTTACTGTTATTTACTTAGTTCCTATTTACACTTCATGCTTTGATCTAGTACAACTTTCACTGTTACTCAGTTAGTTCCTCTTTACACTTCACCGCTTTGAACTAGTTAAACCTTTACTGTTATTTACTTAGTTCCTGTTTACACTTCATGCTTTGATGTAGTACAATTTTCACTGTTACGCACTTAGTTTCTATATACACTTCACCGCTTTGATCTAGTTAAACCTTTACTGTTATTTACTTAGTTCCTATTTACACATCATGCTTTGATCTAGTACAGGTTTCACTGCTACTCGCTTAATAGTTCCTATTTACACTTCATGCTTTGATCTAGTAAAACTTTCACTGTTACTCGCTTAACAGTTCCTATATACACTTCACAGCTTTGATCTAGTAAAACCTTTACTCTTATTTACTTAGTTCCTATTTACACTTCATGCTTTGATCTAGTACAGCTTTCACTGTTACTCACTTATTTCCTATTTACACTTCACTGGTTTGATTTAGTTCAACTTTCACTGTTACTCTTTTAGTTCCTATTTACACTTCATTGCTTTGATTTAGTTCAACTTTCACTGTTACTCTTTTAGTTCCTATTTACATTTCACCGCTTTGATTTACTCAACTTTCACTGTTACTCGCTTAATAGTTCCTATTTACACTTCACCGCTTTGATCTAGTTCAACTTTCACTGTTACGCACTTAGTTCCTATATACACTTCATCGCTTTGATCTAGTTAAACCTTTACTGTTATTTACTTAGTTCCTATTTACACTTCATGCTTTGATCTAGTACAACTTTCACTGTTACTCGCTTAATAGTTCCTATATACACTTCACCGCTTTGATCTTGTTAAACCTTTGCTGTTATTTACTTAGTTCCTATTTACACTTCGTGCTTTGATCTAGAACAACTTTCACTGTTACTCGCTTAATAGTTCCTATTTACACTTCACTGCTTTGATTTAGTTCAACTTTCACTGTTACGCACTTAGTTCCTATTTACACTTCATGCTTTGATCTAGTACAACTTTCACTGTTACTTGCTTAATTGTTCCTATATACACTTCACCGCTTTGATCTAGTTAAACCTTTACTGTTATTTACTTAGTTCCTATTTACGCTTCATGCTTTGATCTGGTACAACTTTCGCTGTTACTCGCTTAATAGTTCCTATTTACACTTCTCCGCTTTGAGCTAGTTAAACCTTTACTGTTATTTACTTAGTTCCTATTTACAGTTCATGCTTTGATCTAGTACAACTTTGACTGTTACTCGCTTAATAGTTCTATTTACGCTTCACTGCTTTGATTTAGTTCAACTTTCACTGTTACTCGCTTAATAGTTCCTAGTTTCTTTTCACCGCTTTGAGATAGTTCAACTTTCACTATTACTCACTTAGTTCCTGTTTACACTTCACCGCTTTTATCTAGTTCAACTTTCACTGTTACTCTTTTAGTTTCTATTTACACTTCACCGCTTTGATTTAGTTCAACTTTCACTGTTACTCTTTTAGTTCCTATTTACACTTCACCGCTTTGATTTAGTTCAACTTTCACTGTTACTCGCTTAATATTTCCTAGTTTCTTTTCACCGCTTTGATCTAGTTCAACTTTCACTGTTACGCACTTAGTTCCTATATACACTTCACCGCTTTGATCTAGTTAAACCTTTACTGTTATTTACTTAGTTCCTATTTACACTTCATGCTTTGATCTAGTACAACTTTCACTGTTACTCACTTATTTCCTATTTACACTTCATCGCTTTGATTTAGTACAACTTTCACTGTTACTCACTTATTTCCTATTTACACTTCATCGCTCTGATTTAGTACAACTTTCACTGTTACTCGCTTAATAGTTCCTAGTTTCTTTTCACCGCTTTGATCTAGTTCAACTTTCACTGTTACTCAATTACTTCTTATATACACTTCACCGCTACTTGTGAACCCTGCAACACACCACGTTTAATATTGATAGGCTTACTTTTACACAATCCTGTTATAATATGTGTGATATTATTGCTTTGCAATTCGTAAATAGGCTTAGACATTTTTGTGGGGATTCCAAGAGACTGAAGAGTGCTTTGGAGGTGCTGGGTCCCACATTATCGAATGCTTTACTGATATCAAGAAAGACCAATGTGACGTCTATTTTTAGAGACTTCGAAGAAGTTAGAATTGATTCAAGTATAGATGTATTGAAGTCCCAGAGGAATTTGTGAATCCTCTTTGGTTATCATCGAAACTGACTACGTTTCTCAAACGTCTATCCAGAATACGTTCTATACTCTTCTTACTACAGATCAAATAATTACTGGTCTCCAGTACCTGAGATCCATTTTGTCGCCGCGATTATATATTAGTACTGTTCTTCCTTGTTTCAGGCAGTCTGGAACTAATGTTTCAGCTAACATTATATTGGTAATCATAGCCAATATCTGATGACAAATGTCATCCTTTAAAGCTCTTATAAGGACACAGCCTGGCCATGTCAACAGCAGTTCTGCTAATAGCTAATGCTGCTACTTTTTAGTGATGATATGATTTTCAGTGTCATCTAAAACGGCGTGCTCCTCCACGGTAGTAGCAGAAGGATAGTCTGGATGTACAAGCGAGTTAGGAGTAGATAACTGAGTATTGAAATGATGATGTATGTTATTTATATCTACTTTACATGTCGTATGTTTCTCATTGAGGACTGCTCTAACCGCTTTCCTTCGCTGACTGTGGTATAAGAATTACGTTTTTTTTAATATTCATAATTTTGCCTTCTCCTTTCTCGAGCTCTTTTGTTGCACGTTCTTGATTACTGGAATGTTTATAGCGCTGTTGACTATCACCCTGTCGATGATGACATCGCAGTTCGTAATGTCTCACTGCAGGATGTTTTGGACCGGGGCGGGCAGTAATTGAATGTCTCTGGATAAGAAGTCTATAAAAGATTTAGCATTGTTGGAAAAGTTCTCATGAGTATCAAACTCAATATCAAACACTGATTTCCACTTTAGCATTTCATTTCTATAATCAGTAATTTATCATTTTGGGGTATCTGACTGCTTATATCGGAAGTTTCTATCAGGTGGAACAGATGCATGTTGCACACTGAGTTTTTTCTTACTTTTATATCTTGAAATAAAACATTCTGTCTATGTAGCACAGCATGTGCTCGGCTTATATGAATGGCTACTCCATGTGTACCCTTAAACTGACCCCTGCATTCTGGACAAGAGCTCTGAGCAGAGTTTTGACTAGAAGAATCATTCATTAAAGCGAAAAAAACCTACGATGATTGTCGGAATTAAAAGGTTATGTTTGGTATTTTCCTGCGTAACTAAACCAAAACTATGCAATGTAAGCTTGTCTAAGATGGTAAGGAATTGCGATGTGTACCCTTAATTTACATTACTTTCACAATGCAGACAAGAACGAATGTAGGGGCAGCGTTAACTTAATTCAATTTATATAATAACAGTTTACTTACACTAAGTAGTAGAATATTGTATTCCACCCAAAAATTCGATACCGAAATTTCACCGTAAATACATGTTTTGAGACCCCTGAATCCAAAAAAATCTTGTGTTACATTCACGTGACTTTCACTACTCTTGTACAAACTATTTTTACAAAGGTTTATTCTCCATCTACTTCATGTTAATCGAGATAAACATTTGCAGACTCTATCTTATTGCTAATTTTCTTGTAGATGTAAGGGGAATATATATTTACAAGGGCAATTTGGAAATACAGTAGCCTTTAAGCACATACATATCTCTTAATTGCTAGGTGCAGCACCATTCCCTTTGCCACAGATTAATACTCTTTGCATATCAAAGACAAAAAAATGAATAACGAATTCCCATTTAAGAAGATAAGTATTGAAAAATTTAAGAGAATAACAAGCAATATCTCGAAAATGGTTCACTCAACAAATAAATGTATATGACATGAATTGTGTATTTTAACGCGATCTACGTTTCTTGTGTAGTAAAATTTTGTCTATCTCTTATGGTTACCGGTTATGCAAAAGTCGTTCACAATGAAAAACACTTTTGGAGACATTCCCAGAAAATTCAAGATATACGTTTTATTTGTCATGAAAATATCTTAAACATATGATATTTTAATCAAAATCGTTAGAGCCGTTTTTGAGAAAATTAAAATTTTTGAAAAATCTTCCATGTAAAGGGTATCCTGGGGTCGGGGGATTTTGTTGAAAACCTTCGTGTCGCATCCCTGGAAGATATTGAACCTAAATACCAAGTTTGGTGTTTATCCAACTGTTCGTTTCTGAGTTATGCTGTTCACAGACACAAACACAGACGGACATGTTTCCAAAAATGCTTTTTTGGATTCAGGGGGTCACAAAACATATATTTCCGGTGAAATCTCGGTAACGAATTTTTGGGTGGAATACAATACTTCCCCTACTTACTATACGTGGTAGAGAAAGTAAAAATGAATAACGAATTCCCATTTGAGAAAATAAGTATTGAAAAATTTAAGGGAATAACAAGCAATATCTCGAAAATGGTTCACTCAACAACAAAATATAAAACACATAAATTGTGTATTTTAACGCGATCTACATTTTATGTATAGTAAAATATTGTCTATCTCTTATGGTTTACCAGTTATGCAAAAGTCGTTCACAATGAAGAATACTTTTGGAGACATTCCCAGAAGATTCAAGATATTCATTTTATTTGTCATGAAAATATCTTAAACATATGATATTTTAATCAAAATCGTTAGAACCGTTTTTGAGAAAATTAAAATTTTCAAAAAATGTCCCATGTAAAGTGTAATCTGGGGTGGGGGGATTTTCTTGAAAACCTTCTTGTCGTATCTCTGAAAAATACTGAACCTAAATACCAAGTTTGGTGTTTATCCGACTGTTCGTTTCTGAGTTATGCTGTTCACAGACAGACACACAGGCACACACACGGACATGTTTCCAAAAATGCATTTTTTTGGATTCAGGGGGTCTCAAAACATATATTTGCGGTGAAATCTCGGTATCGAATTTTTGGGTGGAATACAATACTTCCCCTACTTAATATACGTAGTAGAGAAAGTAAAAAGCATTTTTGGAAACATGTATGTGTGTGTCTTTGAACAGCATAACTCAGAAACGAACAGTCGGATAAACACCAAACTTGGTATTTAGGTTCAGAATCTTCCAGAGATGCGACACGAAGGTTTTCAAGAAAATCCTCCCACCCAAGATTACCCTTTACATGGAACATTTTTCGAAAATTTTAATTTTCTCAAAAACAGTTCTAACGATTTTGATTAAAATATCATATGTTTAAGATATTTTCATGACAAATAACATGTATAACTAGAATTTTCTGGGAATGTTTCCAAAAGTATTCTTCATTGTGAACGACTTTTGCATAACTGGTAAACCATAACATATAGGCAAAATTTCACTACACACAAAATGTAGATCGCGTTAAAATACACAACTTATGTCATATACATTTTTTTTGTTGACTGAACCATTTTCTAGATATTGCTTGTTATTCCCTTAAATTTAACTGCTTATTACTTTCTCTACTACGTATAGTAAGTAGGGGAAGTATTGTATTCCACCCAAAATTTCGATACCGAGATTTCACCGGAAATACATATTTTGAGACCCTCTGAATCCAAAAAAAGCATTTCTGGAAACATGTCCGTGTGTGTGTCTGTGTGTCTGTGAACAGCATAACTCAGAAACGAACAGTCGGATAAACACCAAACTTGGTATTTAGGTTCAGTATCTTCCAAGGATGCGACACGAAGGTTTTCAAGAAAATCCCCCCCACCCCAGAGTACCCTTTACATGGAAGATTTTTCGAAAATTTTAATTTTCTCAAAAATGGCTCTAACGATTTTGATTAAAATATCATATGTTTAAGATATTTTTATGACAAATAAAATGTATATCTTGAATTTCCTGGGAATGTCTCCAAAAGTATTCTTTATTGTGAACGACTTTTGCATAACTGGTAAACCATAAGAGATAGACAAAATTTTACTACACAAAAAATGTACATCGCGTTAAAATACACAATTTATGTCATATACATTTTTTTAGTTGAGTGAACCATTTTCTAGATATTGCTTGTTATTTCCTTAAATTTTCTAATATTTATACCTTTTCTCAAATTCGTTATTCGATTTTTTATGTCCTGGATATGCAAACAGAATAGAATGCGCCACATAGCAACCAGCGCTTAAAAGATTTGACTATCGCTTATAAACTACCATGTTCCCCTTGCATCTACAAGAAAATTAGCAATAAGATTGACATCTCGATTAACATGAAGCATATGGAGAATAAACGTTTGTAAAAATAGTTTGTACAAGAGTAGAGAAAGGCATGTGAGTGTAACGCATCAGATTTTACTTTTTCTCAAACTCGTTATTCATTTTTACTTTCTCTACTACGTATAGTATGTAGGGGAAGTATTGTATTCCACCCAAAAATTCGATACCGAGATTTCACCGGAAATACATGTTTTGAGACCCCCTGAATCCAAAAAAAGCTTTTTTGGAAACATGTCCGTCTGTGTGTGTGTGTGTGTGTGTGTGTGTGTGTGTGTGTGTGTGTGTGTGTGTGTGTGTGTGTGTCTGTCTGTGAACAGCATAACTCAGAAACGAACAGTCTCATAAACACCAAACTTGGTATTTAGGTTCAGTATCTTTCAAGGATGCGACACGAAGGTTTTCAAGAAAATCCCCCCACCCCAGATTACCCTTTACATGGAAGATTTTTCGGAAATTATAATTTTCTCAAAAAGGCTCTAACGATTTTGATTAAAATATCATATGTTTAAGATATTTTATGACAAATAAAATGTATATCTTGAATTTTCTGGGAATGTCTCCAAAAGTATTCTTCATTATGAACGACTTTTGTATAACTGATAAACCATAAGAGATAGACAAACTTTTACTACACAAAAAATGTAGATCGCGTTAAAATACACAATTTATGTCATATACATTTTTTTTGAGTGAACCATTTTCGAGATATTGCTTCTTATTCCCTTAAAACTTTCAGTACTTATTTTCTCAAATGGGAATTCGTTATTCATTTTTTGTCTTGGATATGCAAAGAGTATTAATCTGTGGGAAAGGGAATGGTGCTGCACCTAGCAACCAGCTATCAAGAGATATGTATGTGCTTAAAGGCTACTGTATTTCCAAATTGCCCTTGTAAATATATTATCCCCTTACATCTACAAGAAAATTAGCAATAAGATAGAGTCTGGAAATGTTTATCTCGATTAACATGAAGTAGATGGAGAATAAGCGTTTGTAAAAATAGTTTGTACAAGAGTAGAGAAAGTCATGTGAGTGTAACACATCAGATTTTTTCCCCTGGTAATGCAAAGAGAGTGGAATACTCCACATAGCAACCAGCTCTTAAACGCTTAGAGCCAATTCCCCTTGCATCTACAAGAAAATTAGCAATAAGATTAACATCCCGATATCTTTATTAACATGAAGCATATGCAGAATAAGCGTTTGTAAAAATAGGTTATATACTAGTCGCGGGCATCCTTTCCCCAACCGGCGACAAAGCGAAAGGAAAGCTTTGTGGCCTGACCACAAACCCATCTGTAAACGATTAGTAGGGTCTTCCCATCCCCCAACCATACAATACGTGGTCCTTTCTTTAGCTCCACCAAAGCAAAGCGTTGTTGCAATGTCATTTGGTATGTTTCTTCGATTTCAGTACGTTTTAGCAGCTGTGATTGTTCGCGTGCTCTTCTGCCGTCTTTTAGTTAAATTTGTATCTGTATCTTCAGTGAAGCTATATAGTGTTTTACTTAGTGCAGTTTTGTAAATTTAGCAGTGTTTAATAGTTATTAGCGTTTAATTAAGATGTGGAGACCTTGGGAAATGAACCAAGTTGCCGCCCCTCCGGCCGCACCAGCAAATGACCCCCAACCGACTACCAGTAGCGCCAGGACCACGAAGAAAAGAGTTACAAAAGCTTTGAATAAGCAAAGCCAGATGTTTGTGTGTAATGTTCACGAATATGTAGAAAAGAACCATTTAGGTAAGGGTTCAATACCGGAGATCGCAAGAATCCTGAAGCTGGACAGAAAAACTGTGCGGAATGTTATCCAGAGAGGTCCAGTGACTCCTAAAAAGCAAGGCAACAAAAGGGCCAAGTTTAATAAAGTGGACGATTTCGGTTGTGACTTTATCAGGCGCGAAGTTTACCGATTTTATAATAAAGGACAATCGCCCACGGTCCGTGAACTATTGCAGCATTTGAAAACTGTAGCAGACTTTTTTTACGAAGAAACTACACTTCGCGAGCTGCTCAAGAAGCTGGGTTTTCGTTTTCATCGCGTAAAGAAGAGGAGCGTGGTAATGGAATCTTCAAGAATAGTGGCTTGGAGATACCGATTCCTCCATAGGCTTCGGGAGTTGCGATCACAGGGTTTTAAGATCATCTATCTTGATGAGACCTGGTTCGATACTCACGACGTTGCTAAGATGGGATGGGACGACGGTACCTGCAACTGCCTACTAAAGTCACCGTCGTCACGAGGGAAACGTATTATGGTGCTTCATGCTGGAGGCAGTGAAGGGTGGGTGCCAAATTGTCTTTTTGTCAGCCAAGAACATTGGAGACTGCAGAGCTGACAGTCATGATGAAATGACAGCGGCAGTTTTCGAAAAATGGTTTTGGATAGTCTGCTTGCAAACTTGCCAAATAACACAAAATGTGTAATAATAATGGACAATGTAAGCTATCATTCGCGGCAGCTATTTAAAATTCCCAGCATGAACACGAGGGTTCATGATATTATTTCCTTCATGGAAGAGCGGAATATACCGGTACCGAACCCCGTTCCCATAAAAGCCGTCCTTATACAAACAATCCGATCTGCAAACATAGCCAAAAAGTATGTAGTTGATGAACTTGCAGCTTCTCGCGGTCATGAAGTTTTGCGTCTTCCACCCTATCACTGCATATTTAATCCTATAGAACTAATACGGGCCCAACTGATAGGATTTGCTAGGAAAAACAATGTGACACCAACCCTAAGTGCCAGTGTATGTGAGCTGTTACGTGAGGAACTAAAAATATTGGCTCCCAGGTTTGGGCATCTTGTGTACAGCATACTTCAAAATTGAGAACAAATACATAAGTCACGATGCAGACAGCAGCCAGGAAAGATTTGTGATACATGTATGAGAAAGTGACAACGACGAGTAAACGTAAGTTCAAAACTTTATTTTTTAACTATAAATTTACAATCCTTTTCTTGTGTTTCATAATTTGTTCAAGTTAACTCGTAGTTTGAAAACAAGCCATGTTTACTTCCTCTTACTAAATATCAAGTAGGGGAAGTATTGTGTTCCGCGCAAAATTTTGATGTAGAGATTTCACCGGAAATACACGTTTTTAGCTCATTGAATCCAAAAAGGCATTTTTAAAAGCTTTGTGTTTGTGTTTATGAATAGCAAAACAAAAACTAAAAGTCACTTAAACACCAAACTTGGTATTTAAGTTCAGCTTCTTCGAAGGATGCGACACAAAGATTTTCGGGAAAATCCCCCCATCCCAAACTTCGCATTACGTGGAAAAATGTTCGTTATTGTTTTGAATTTCTCAAAAACAGCTATAACGATTTTTGTATTAAAATACTACATGTTTAAGATATTTGCATGAAAAATAAAATGTGTATTTTGAACTTTATTTTCTAGGAATAATCTATAAACTCTTTTTCATTCTCAACTTCCTGTATAACTGGTAAACCGTAAGAGATATACAAAATCTTACTGTGAGTAAAATGCAATCTGTTTATGTCAAATTGTGTTAATCATTTCCGAGAAATTGTTTGTTACTGGTTTGAATTTTGAAATACTTGTACTTTTTACAAATGGCAATTCCCTATTTGTATTTTTTTCGTGGTCATGCTAAGAGCATGCAATTTCAAAGTCATGGTATATTCATCTGTTTTTAAAAATCTGACTATCGCTTTAGCCTTGCGAGAGCAAATATATGTTTTTACTTCACGCGATGCCATCTTGTGTGACGTCACTCCTTATTTGGTGCGTTTAACTCCATCTGGCGTAGCAATTTGCATCAATTAGGGTTCGAAAAAATTGAAAGTTTTGTATATTGTCCTCCGGCTAGCTATTTAGGTAGACATTTAACTCTTGCAGGGTGTGAAGCGGAAAGGAATCTTTTGTCTAGAAATGATATTGACGAAGAAATTGGTTTTATAATCTTTATTGCAGAACACGTTCACGAACACTTTCACAGATTTATCTGGATAATCGCCATACTGAAACTGTTTGTAATAACTTCTCACTTTTAACTCACGTACTTCAACTTTATATATTTAACTGTATAATACTTTATAATAGTTCTTGTAATTCTGTTGCGCGTAACTTGACGAAATAAATGAACTGAGAGATCGACGTGGAGAGTACGGAGAATTTTGTAGAACTGGTGGGCTGACGTGTAATGTGTTGAGAATCTTGTTGAACTGGGGGAACGCTCCCTTGAACCTACACTATTTATAGGCTTGCCTCAAGATACGCCTAAAGATTATAAATGAACTGCTATTGGCTAATAAAACGCGCCAACATTAGCGTCTATTTTACTATCCAATGAAAACCACTAATACATATTTCTTTTAAGGAACATTCTGGAAGCTTTTACCGAAAAGGCGCGAAACATTACGTAACTTCCTGGTTCTCGGTAACGATAAACAACTCACCCCTTGCTGCATTATTGCGTTATTGTTAACAGTTTCAGTAGAGCCGTATATTATGATTTACCAATAATATTTACAATTAATAAACCTCTAAAATCAATGTCACATAAAAATACATATTCATATTACAACCATTATTTACATTTGAGTAATTTGTGATACAAATTACCGTATCAGCCTGTGTACCCTTATAAATACAAATATGCAATGAAAGTTTATCTCGTTTAAGAAGTAGTAGATAGAAGAATAAGCTTTCGTAAAAGTAGTTCTAGAAGAGTGAGTAGAGATAATCATGTGAATATAACACATAAGATTTTTTTATTTTCTTTCTTTTGTCTTCCGTATTCTTACTTGTCCTGCATTTTATAATAAAGTTATTAATTTAATTAAACACAAGCTGCTATGCTAATAAATCTCACGGATCTTAAACAATGCCCAGTTTCTTTTTATTTAAGTTTATATTAATAAAACATCGCTGTGAAGCAAATTTATTATAAATTTCAAAAGTACGAAAAAAGCACCTATCTCCCCAGAGTGACAGAAGAAAACTTGCGTTCGCTTTGCTTTTTTCACCTGTTTCTTCTTTTTTAACTTTTACATATATAGTGTTTTTGTTTACATCTTCTGGAACATGGTTTTTCTACATTCTGTGGTTGTAGGGCACAAAATAAAGAATACTTTTACCATAGCACAGTAATAATTACAATAAGCCGAACTGGAAATATACAGTCCGTACTTATAAAAATTAGCTATTAGGGTAAATAACAAAAAAAAATGATAATCTTGTTTGGGAATAGACGAGCTATTAGGGTAAATAACAATAAAAATGATCATTTTGTTTGGGAGTAAAACGTTCCTTTCAAAATAAATTCGTATTAATGCATTTTAATTGTTTAATGATAGTCCAACAACCTACAGTTTATTTGGGACGCGTTTCTAAGTGTCTCTCAGATATGTTAACATGCATTTCCATTCTTGTAGCGTAATGTAAGTTCAGCTCTTCCTAAGTCATATTCTAAAGCGTTCCTAACAGAAATGTAATTATTATGCGATGCATAGTTATTTACTGCATTTGTGTGTAAAGTAAGCAAGACAAACTGCATGATTGTATTTTTTACATGTGGAAATCAGCGGCAAAGTTTTGCTTTCAGATACTATTTTAAACTTTGGCAACAACGCACATGTGTATATGGTTGTCAGTAATGTTTATGGTGCTTGCGGTTAGGGGAAGTAGGGGACAAGTGTTTGGCTACTGTACAAAGGCCGCCGCTTGGGGATCCATAGACTGCGACAACCATACAAGAGTAGAGAAAGTCATGCGAGTGTAACACATCAGATTTTTTTTTATGTTTTCATGTTGCTATGCCCGTTGTCAGCAACAAATGTCACTTCAAATTGTATATTTTTAAAATTCACAAATATGGACCCATTGAACACAAATGTAACTGCACTAACATAACACGAGTACACAAATGCAATACTTGTGATCTTTTACACTTAAGAATGCAGTGGAGTTTAAGGAAAACAACTGAAATATACGAGCCTGTGTTTAGTGTTTTCATCCAGCCATAGAGTCATATATAATTTACTGTATTCTGTAAATCTCTTTATACGTTGATCTCTATTTGCTATAAATCTGAAGATTGTTTTTATAGTTGCAAGTGGAATTTCATTTTGCGTAATTTTTTGTAGTAAAGAGGGAAACATATGTTGGGGAAGTGTGTCTAAGCGTATGCATACTAACTATTAGTATTAAAAGTATTTCATTGTTGGCGAAACTGACAAACCTCAAGGGTTAACTTTGCTGTTCTGTGCTGTGCGTTAAGGTGGCTACCTGAAGAGGGACTGCGTATTGCTAGTGATCTGCCACGATTATTGGGTTGTTACGGTAAAGAATGAATTTTTGTTGTATTTAAACATTTCGTTTAAGTTTAACAAAGACAGTGATATGACTAAATGTTATATCCTTTATATATACCAGGAAGAGGTATATCTTTAAACTACCGCATAACCTTCAAAGGCATATGCTAGAAGAAGGGCATTTCGTGCTACCAACAGTAAAGCTATACACTAGTGGCAAAGAGTACGTGCCATAAGAGTTTACATGGCCTTGTGTTAATGTACTTCTCTCAAGTTATGTGATTGCTTGTTCTTAAATGTTTGAAGCTATAGGGGCTAATATTATCTTATAGTGTGCCCGTAGAAAATGCTTATAAAATCAAAAGGAAAGCGAATAAATTACCTTAAGAGTGAGCTTAGAACACGATGTGGTCTCGTCTATAGCTGGTGCACACCTACCCGCCCGTTTAAGGTATTTTAGTTATATAGGAAAATCGCGTCAAGAAGTAAACAAACGTAGCCATTTTGCAAAAAATTACATGCAAATTGGGTACTGCCAACGTAAATAAAAATGTGAAATCGGCTAAAAATGCGATGCGCCGTTGTTACCGCTATTTGTTGTTGTTGTTCTGCGATTTTGTTGAAACGCAACGCGTGCAAATTAACAGTGCGTATTTAATATAAAGCAAAATGGTTTGCACGGGATGTGAGAATACTGTCTTTAGCATTCTAACTCAACACGTGCTATGCTTATATAAAAAAACTAACCTAAAGCTAACTTTTCGTGAATTGAGAAACGTAAGCTTATATAAAAAAACTAACCTAAATCTAACCTTTCGTGAATTGAGAAACGTAAGCTTATATAAAAAAAACTAACCTAAACCTAACCTTTCATGAATTCAGAAACGTAAGCTTATATAAAAAACACCAACCTTTAGTGAATTCAAACGTAATCTTATATAAAAAAAACCTAACCTAAACCTAACCTTCCGTGAATCCATAAACGTAAGCTTATATAAAAAAAACTAAACCTAACCTCCCGTGAATTAGAAACGTAAGCTTAAAAACGCACGCGAGCGATGATGTAACCAATGGTAACAAATTAAAACAAGGATATATATATAAAGGTAATTCAGAAACCTATGCTTATATAAAAAAACTAACCTAAACCTAACCTTTCGTGAATTCAGAAAAGTAAGCTTATATAAAAAACTAACCTAAACCTAATCTTTCCTGAATTCAGAAACGTAAGCTTATATAAAAAAACTAAACCTAACCTCCCGTGAATCAGAAACGTAAGTTTAGGAACGCACGCGAGCGAAGCGAGCGTGCTTTCATGTAAACAGTGATAACAAATTAAAACAAGGATATATAAAGGTAATTCAGAAACCTATGGTTATATAAAAAAACTAACCTAAACCTAACCTTTCGTGAATTCAGAAACGTAAGCTTATATAAAAAAAACTAACCTAAACCTAACCTTTCCTGAATTCAGAAACGTAAGCTTATATAAAAAAAACTAACCTAAACCTAACCTTCCGTGAATCCATTAACGTAAGCTGATATAAAAAAAAACTAAACCTAACCTCCCGTGAGTTCAGAAACGTAAGCTTATATAAAAAAAACTAACCTAAACCTAACCTTCCGTGAATCCATTAACGTAAGCTGATATAAAAAAAACTAAACCTAACCTAACCTCCCGTGAATCAGAAACGTAAGTTTAGGAACGCACGCTCGCTTCGCTCGCGTGCTTTGATGTAAACAGTGATAACAAATTAAAACAAGGATATATATAAAGGTAATTCAGAAACCTATGGTTATATAAAAAAAAACTAACCTAAACCTAACCTTTCGTGAATTCAGAAACGTAAGCTTATATAAAAAACTAACCTAAACCTAACCTTTCGTGAATTCAGAAACGTAAGCTTATATAAAAAACTAACCTAAACCTAACCTTTCGTGAATTCAGAAAGTAAGCTTATATAAAAAAAACTAACCTAAACCTAACCTTTCGTGAATTCAGAAACGTAAGCTTATATAAAAAAACTAACCTAAACCTAACCTTTCGAAAGCTTACATAAACAAAAAATCTAACGTAAGTGTAACCTTCCGCTAATTCATAAAGCACAGGTTGTCTAAGATCCCTGGGCTACACTCTGTGGTCGTTTCCGCATTCGCGGCATTAATTTTCGTTTTGGCGGCATTAATTTGTTACATGTTGGCAGCATAAACATATGACATACGTGACATGTGTTGAGCTAGTGCATGGCATAGTGTGACATCTGTTGGACAATATAACACATCATATTCATCACCGTGGGGCACACTGTAAGATGATATTGTCCAAAAAACCTAACCTTTCGTGAATTCAGAAACGTAAGCTTATATAAAAAAAACTAACCTAAACCTAACCTTTCCTGAATTCAGAAACGAAAGCTTATATAAAAAAAACTAACCTAAACCTAACCTTTCGTGAATTCAGAAACGTAAGCTTATATAAAAAAAACTAACCAAAACCTAACCTTCCGTGAATCCATTGACGTAAGCTGATATAAAAAAAAAACTAAACCTAACCTAACCTAACCTCCCGTGAATCAGAAACGTAAGTTTAGGAACGCACGCGAGCGAAGCGAGCGTGCTTTGATGTAAACAGTGATAACAAATTAAAACAAGGATATATATAAAGGTAATTCAGAAACCTATGGTTATATAAAAAAAACTAACCTAAACCTAACCTTTCGTGAATTCAGAAACGTAAGCTTATATAAAAAACTAACCTAAACCTAACCTTTCGTGAATTCAGAAACGTAAGCTTATATAAAAAAAAAACTAACCTAAACCTAACCTTTCGTGAATTCAGAAACGTAAGCTTATATAAAAAAAACTAACCTAAACCTAACCTTTCGAAAGCTTACATAAACAAAAAATCTAACGTAAGCGTAACCTTCCGTTAATTCATAAAGCACAGGTTGTCTAAGATCCCTGGGCTACACTCTGTGGTCGTTTCCGCATTCGCGGCATTAATTTTCGTTTTGGCGGCATAATTTGTTATATGTTGGCAGCATAAACATATGACATGTGTTGAGCTAGTGCATGGCATAGTGTGACATCTGTTGGACAATATAACACATCATATTCAACACCGTGGGGCATACTGTAAGATGATATTGTCCGGTTTTTTATATAAGCTTTGGTTAACTATCTAACATCATTACGGTAAAGCAACTTCTTTTTTTACATTTTTAATGCAAATAACACTTTTCAAAAACTATACTTTCACAAAAACACATAACTTTTATTATTCAATGGTGTACACTTTTGATGCAAATAGCATTTTAACACGTTAAACGTTCACAAAAAATATAAAAAAAATTACAATTGTGGAGGATAGTCTTTTGCTGCTTCTATTAGTAGATGGTGCAGCCTCTCTTCTTTTTTGTAGGTATGTTTGAATAAGTATTCAGCTAGATAGCCTGCAAAATGTTCCTTTTTTCGTCCGAATACGGGAATTGAATATTTGCAGTCTTTCCACTTGGATTCTATAGTATTGGTATGGATTGAGAGCCTCTGCCCTGCTAGCCTTCGTGTATTAACTGTGTGGACTTCTCCGCTGGCGTAGCTGCTGACGAATTCCACGGAGTGGTTTACTCGAAGGTGTTGGAAGCCTTCGTCTTGGAGTGTATCATATGATTTCCAGCAGTCAGATATTATTGTTGTTCCGGGTAAAATCCAGTCTTGGATTATACGGAGTAATGTTACCTTATCCCTGGTTTCAACAGGAACAAGGAAGAAGTTGGTCTTCATTTCTCGCTGGACACCTCCGAACACCCATTGTCCTTCGATGTGATGCCCACGGTTGTATTTCCTACGTCCGAACTTGGATTCATCGATTTCAACTACAGTTCCGATTCCTCCAATTCGCCTGCGGTTCTCTAGCGCCCAATTTACACAGATTTCTCGGCAATAGCTCGACCAGTTCACTACGGTATTCAAGGAGGTTTTCATCTCGCACTTTATGGTGCTACTTCTGGGATTATCTAGTATGCACCACATTATACAGAAGTGTATTATTTGTTGTGGAGTGAGATGTGCGTTACCTATAAAACTCCCTTTTCTGGCACTTAATTTCCTCCTTGGGTGACCATTTCGGCATGTGAAACACAACTGTGTTCCTTTGAACCATTTGACAGGAAGAACGTTGTCGCATATATCGCAGAGGTATACTTCGTTGATTACTCCATGCTGCACAAACAATTGCAGAAGCTTTTGTAAGTTTTGGAAGTCTCCAATACCCACGTGTTGAGTTAGAATACTAAACACAATATTGTCACATCCCGTGCAAACCATTTTGCTTTATTTTGAGTACGCAGTGGTAATCTGTATCGTTGCGTTTCAACAGCAATCGAAGAAGAAGATCAACAACAAATAGTGGTAACAACGGCGCATCGCATTTTTAGCTGATTTCACATTTTCATTTACGTTGGCAGTACCCAATTTGCATGTAATTTTTTCACAAAATGGCTACCTTTGTTTACTTCCTGACGCGATTTGCCTATATAACTAAAACACCTAAAACGGGCAGGCAGGTGGGCACCAGCTATAGCCGAGACCACATCGTGTTCTAAGCTCACTCTTAAGGTAATTTATTTGCTTTCTTTTTGATTTTATAAGCATTTTCTACAGGCACACTATAAGACAATATTAGCCAATTATAGAAATTGCTGCCGTTGAAGTTGTGTTTAGTAAATTATGATACAATGTCATAGGTATTTACCGCCCACCAGGTTCAGATCTTAACATTTTTATGAACAAATTACAATGCTTGCTTGATCAACTAACCACATTAAATAAATGCATGGTTATAGTTGCGATTTTAATCTTGATCTATTAAAAGCAAACAAATACACTTTTACCTCGCTATTAAAGGGTTTTAATCTCGTCCCCACCATCCAAGTACCAAACCCTCAGCAACATGTATTGATAACATAATAACAGATATCAACACTACTTATTAGAAGCGGAAGTTATTAGGATTGTTCCAACACACAGTTCTGAACGGGTTCCAAACTAATTCCAACACATGCTAATGCACATGCGCCAGTCCGGTACGCTCACAGAACTAATTCGGAATTTTGTGTGGTTGGAACACTACTTGAACCGTTCGCGTTCTGTCACGGCCTTCTTCGTTGCACGGTCAATCAGAAGACGATCAAATATCTACGTTTACAGCGTTGATGAATGAAATCAAACTCAGCGTTTCTTTCATACTGATTCCAGTCCTAATATTCGAGCAAAATAAATCGCGTTAGTTTATCGGCTTAAAGCCATTGATACTGAGTTATTGCGAATAACAATTGTAATTTATAGATATTATAATTAAACCAGAACCCGGAAAAAGTAATTTAACACAATTCCAATTTAACATTAGGTTTCCTGCTACAGAAGCTTCTAAACACAATGTTTAATTTAAAACTCCAATACTCTGAGACAATGACACCCTACATAAATTCTATTCTGAACGTAATGCAAATAATACAAAACTACATGGTACCAATGTATGCTTATGATCAGGGTTAGGATTTTTAGTTGCAAATTTCAGATGAAAAAAGGAAGGGAAAAGGTGCTCAAATGAGGTGAAAAAGGCACAATAAGGTGCTGGTTTATTTAAGGGGATGCACAACTGAAATTGCTATTTTCTAAACTATCCATTCAATTGGGCTGAAATTTTTATTTCTTTATATATTTTGTGAATTTTAGCCCAGTCTTAATAATTCTCGGAACTGCGCGGTTGAGGTTATTGTCGTCTCTGCCTGCCCAGGCTTCGTCTCCACGTAAACAGATGACGTCTCTCACAGCAACAAACTCACATTCACGAACAGCAGGCTACTGATTCTGGTGGGATATAGAATCACTCATTGTCAATTGCATTATTGTGGGCTACTTTATAATAGTAAAGTGAGAGAAAGAGGTTTTCTTCGAACACACAATTATTTTCCATTGTTGCGGGTGTGCTTTCAATTCCCGCGCAGCGTTTACTGAAAGAGGTAGACTTACTATTCGCACGTACACAGCAAGCTGAGGAGACGTTAATTGAAAGTTAAAGAATAAATTGGAATGAAACTTAAAAGAAAAAAGGGGATTAGGGGCATGGTTGGGGGGAAATGGTATAAAGGTGCCAAAAAGGGGTAAAGGTCCCAAAATAACGGAATAATGTTTAAATGGAAATAATCCTCTTCTTCGGAAGTCGATGCATCATTAAAAAGATCACTGTCACCTTCTAAATCACTCATTCTTGTTATCTTTGAACGCTGTTTTGCTCCCTGGCTTTGTTAGACGTTTGTTCTTTTCCTCAAGTATGTCGTCATACTACTCAACAGCGAGCAACTGCTTACCAAACACCTTTGCTATTCTGTATTGAGAAATAAACATGAATGGAGGAATGAATTGCATTCAAATTTATTTTCTACTGAATACAGAGAGTATGTCGCTTTTTCAATACTCTCTGTCGGGTTTGTTCCAAGCGATTAGAATCGATTCTGAATTAACTGAGTATGCGCTGTAGACCATACAATCTGCGCATGTCTGGAATTTTCAGTTCCTATTCTTAATCACGAACCAATTTCACTCGTTCCGAACTAGATCCCAAATACGTTGGAACAGCAAACTGGAAATTCAGAATTGGTTCTGAACTGATTCTCTGTCGTGTTGGAACGCCACTTAGCTACTGCGCACACTCAGATAATTCGGAATCGATTCTGAATCGTGTGGGAACAAACCTATTGAAACAAACACCTCGGACCATAAGGGTCAGATATTGCACATCATGAAGAGGAAAACAAAAGAGCGTGATAAATCTGTCTATTGCAGAATCTATTATGAATCTTGGTTTCCAGCACTAATCACACATTTAAATAAAGTAACATGGGGGGAAATACAAAATGCAGAAACAATAGATGATAAATGTCAAGAATTTCAAAACATTTTAAATTTCATATTCATGTTCTATTTCCATATAAAAAATGTAATATCGTTGACTATCAGTTAAATAAATTAGATTGGATTACAAAAGGCATAGCCGTTTCCAAAAAAAAGCTTCGAGTACTAACAGATATGGAAAGAACTTCTTTCTTGTCCAAATTTAAAATATTATGTTAAAAAGTACAGACAAATTTATATGGATGTATAAAAAAAGCAAAACTGTTGTATAACAACAAAGTCATTGCAAACTCCAAAAATAAGGCTAAAGCAGCTTAGGGCTTAGGTAATATAGTTATGGGGTAATTCTACAAAATCAGTAGGCATCATGCATATAAACTCAGAGAGAAAAGTATTGGAGGATCCCAAAGAACTAGCTGAATGTTTCAACCTATACTATACAAATATGATTAATAAAAAAATAAACAACAAAGAAACCTAAGCCAATTTAGGAGTGAATTTTATAACACAAACACACTATTTTTAAGACCTACGGACAAAAATGAATTAGCTAAAATAGTTGACTCATTAAATCCAGGAATGTCTACGGGATTGGATAATATAACAAGTAACATTCTGAAAAAATGTAAAAATATTATACTAGAACCATTATTAGATATATTAATTCCTCTTTGGCAGAAGGTATCTTCCTTTCTTGCTTAAAGAAAGGTAAAATAATACCATTGTATAAAAAGGGTAATCCTGAAGTCATAAATAATTACCATCACATCTGCATTATCGAAAATCTTAGAGAAGGTGTTCCTAAATAGACTAATAAATTTTATTATAAACATAAATTACTGACTGATGTTGAATATGGTTTTCAAAGAAATAAGTCGACAAAAGATGCAATAACAAGGACATTAAATAGTGTTGTTAATAAAGCGAATAATAGAGAGAGGGTTTTATGATTCTTTCTAGATCTCTCTAAGGAATTCGATTGTGTCGATCAACAGTTATTACTAAGTAAGTTAGAAAGCTATGGAATTACAGGAATTGCTGGTAAATGGATAGTCAAGGAACAGAAATCAGAACGCTACTTGGAAGGGTAATATAGAATCTCACATGTCCTCTTTATGACCAAGTATGGAGTACCGCAAGGTTCAATTCTTAGACCTATATTATTTTTATTATATATAAAGGATTTAAATGATCAGCTTCAAATACAGGGTATTGAAGTCACACTTTATGCTCATGATACCACTATTCTCATTTCAGCGGAAACTATGCAGCAACTTGATAATAAATGTACGCAGGTACTACTAAACCTGGAATATTATTTTCACATCCACAATCTCAGCCCAAATATCAGTAACACAGTTTACTATTTGGACTAAATAGAAATAATCACAGCAGTGAAAGTCTAAAACTGGTTTATAGTAGTCAAACTATATCCAGAGTTCAAAATACAAAGCTTTTAGACATTTATATTGACGATAATCGATCATGTCAAAACCATATTAGCGTAATTCATTGTAAACTTAATAAGACCATATTTTTCTACATCAACTTATCAACATGTTACCTCTACAAATGGTTTGTACAGTGTCCTTTGCATTATTTCACTCACATTTAGATTATGGGGCAATGTTATGGGGATCTTTATCAAAAACATACTTCATGCAGATCTTTCTACTACAGAAAAGAGCAGTAAGACTTCTAGCCAGAATAAATAGTTATGAATCGTGTAGACTGTACTTTAAACAGTTTAAAATTCTACCACTATTTTGTGTGTGTATATATATATATGTTTTTAGCATACATAATATGTTATTATGTATGCTAAAAACTCTAGTGAAACCACTCAATTAAACAAAGATGTGCACAGACATTTTACTCAAAGTCAAAATGACTTTTTTATGAATTCATACAGGGGTACTTTTGGAAATAAACATATCATCCATGCAGGTTCTAAATTCTTTAACTCTCTGCCAAAGGATTTAAAGAGATATATGATATAAATCAATTTAAAAAGGCACTCAAAAAGCATTTATTAACACACTGCTTTTATAACTCATAAGAGTTTTTAAATCGCAGCATAAATATTATTTAATGTAACTTGGTTGCATCTATATCCTATAGCTCTTGTTATTCTAGTGTGTTAATAATTATAAATTGTACAAGTAATAAGTGTTCTGTGTATATAATTTATTTTTACCATTGGCATTGTACTAGTTATGATGGCTACTATTAGCTTGTATATATTATTTATTATTATTACTGTATTATTGTAATTAACACTTTGACATGATCTACAATACTACTGTGCTACTTTGCGAATTATATGATTGAAAGGTAAAAAAAAAAAGTATTGAGTATGAAAAAAAAAGTACCAATATCACAACTGTGTATTTGCTGCATGCTGCTAGCCGCCATCAACGAAATGTTTGACAACGCTAGACGTGGAACACACAAAAGTTTTAAGAACCTGAACATCCAAAGAAACCATGTTGTCGTACTGAGCAAAATTGGATCGAAAGCAAATACACCAGTATATGAATTTAAAATCAAGAAAGGAGACATGAATTCTTGTGACTGTGGTGAATATGGAGCTCTAGACGATATGTTGTTTGGTTGCCAAATACAGCAGAATGAAAATTACCACGATTAATAAATCTATATAAAGAAATGAAACGTGAATAGATTTCTTGCATATTTCAAAATTTAAAAACATGTAGTTGGCTATTTCGACGCCAATAGGAAATAAGTCCTGGAGAGTCTTTAAACAAACAAGCAAGCTGGAAAAACCAATGGATGACACATGCAATGAAAACACTTGTAAAATAAGTAATGCATTTTTTCTGTAGGGCGAAATAAAAGTGAAATGTGCATAAAGATGGAATATAAGGTGCATAAATATTCACAGATTTTGTGCGAAAACACAAAATATGAAAAGCAATACTTAATACCATAAAACAAAACATATAGAAGCCAAACATAGTGTTTAACTTAAGTCATACCAATTTAAACTTCGAAAAGACATATCAGATGTTTTCGATTCTTTTTCAAATTCGATTTCACGAAAATACATGTTTTGAGGCCCCCTGAATACAAAAAGAAAGCATTTTACTTATTCTACCACATATCTAGTAGGTCGAGAAGGTATTGCATTCCACCAAAAATAAATTCGATACCGATTTTTCACCAGAAATGCATGTTTTGAGGTCTATCGAATAAAAAAATGTCATTTTTATTTATTCTACCACATACCTAGCTTAACAAAATGTGTGATGTAGGTGCATTTGCAAAAGTTTATCTCCAATAAATTGAAGTAGATAGACAAATAATTTTTCATAAGAATTATTTGTATACGCACTATTAAACGATAGAGGGTAGAGAATGTCATGTGAATGTAACACATTAAATTCTTGTTATACTCGTCTTCCATTTATATTTCCATGCCACCTACATAAGTGGTTTTTTAATATCAATGATTTTAAAGCCTCAAATGGCTGTACATTAAACTGTAGTAGTATTTCATATTGGCACATCAAAAAATGATAGATTATGAATAAATTATTCTGATGTTGTGTTACATTCACACGACTTTCTCCACGCCCACTATCGTTTGCTGTAAGCTTATTTTACTATCTACTTCATGTTAATCGATATAAACGTTTGTAGAACTAGTTTCATTACACATTTTGTTGTAGGTAATAGAGACTCGTGGCTAAAATAGCTGATGGAGCTAAGAGATCAGTGAAATTACTATTGTTGTTAAAGACGTAAATTCCATTCAAATGCATGTTTATATAGAATTATTGAACAGGCTTAATACTTACCCATTTCATTACTTTCTGAATCCAAATATGTATAATTTTTCCATGCATATTTTGATCTTTTGGGAATAAAAATATGCATAATGCATATATAAGGCATTTTTAGCTTCATTATGCATATAATGTACATTATTTTCAGTTTAAATGCATGTTTTCATAGTGAGACCTCGGTTTTTCAATTTTATGATTATTAGTTTTGCTTCAGGAATCAGGATTAAAGAAAGAAAAGGTGAGGGGATAACAGAACTAGAAAGTTAAGATTCTCACAATAGGATGACTTTCTCAGAATTTTACCGACAGACCTCTGCAGACGCCTGCCATAAACAGATTTACTTATCCACAACAATCACAATTTAACCCTTTAAGTCAGGCACCGTGGCAAGCGCAACAAAGACACAGCTGCAGAGCAGTCTTGTGGAATTTGAACAAACCTTACTAGCAATTTTGATTCTTGTAAAACTGAAATCATTCGCTAAACTATCTTCAAAGAGAGAGGGAGGGAGGGAGAGGGAGAGTGTGTGTGTGCGTGCGTCTCACATGTTGCAAGAATGTGAAAAACAAGAGAATCTGCAACACACCAAATCCAGTCATTTATTACTGCTAAGGCACCACAAAATAATTGTTACATGGATTTGTCAGTGCAGTGCAGTCAGTAGGAGCAAACATACCACTTGAGATACTCAGAAATACAACTCTTAAGGGTTGTTTGGAGAAGTATACATCAAAAGATATCCCTGATCCCTCGACATTGAGGAAAGTTTATGTTCCAAAATCTTATAATCAGGTAGGTCTATGTAATGTATTTGTCAAAATAAATTTAATTTTGTGTAAAAATAAATGAAAACTGTTTTCACATATGTAAAAATACTTGTTGTTTTGTTACCAGGTGTTGTATAAAATTCATGAGGACTTGAGAACGTCAAACATATGGACATCTGTAGATGAAACAACTGATCTGACCTAATTGTAGGAAAATTAACTCAGGATGGGACTGGTCAACCCATCTAGTGAGCCATTAGTCCTGCAAAAAGCAAATAACGCCACAATTGCTAGTTTCTTTAATGATGGATTGCATGTTTTAATCAGATACTATAATTGAATAAAATTTTAAATAAATATTTTATTTTCATTTAAGATCCTATATTTCTGAGAAAATGATTCTTATATTTTAGGTATTCTGTGGCCAAATAATGTAAATAAAAGCAGAGTTCTTTTGCTGTTGAGTGATTCTGCTCCCTACATGCTGAAGGCTGGGGAAGCTATTAAAATGTTCTACCCAAACATAAAACACATTACATATCTTGCTCATGAGCTCCATCGTGTTGCAGAGGCAATAAGTTGTAATTATGACAATGTCAGTAATTTGATATCTTCAAAACGATAAAAGCTATGTGTAAAATTTAGGTTCATATCAGTTTTAATGGTCCCAAAGGTATAAAAATAACTTAGTTATTTTGATATTTTGTTTTATACAGATGTTTTCAAAGCCCCTGCATGTGTAGCTGTTTACAAAGAGAGTCTACCCGAGTTACCGTTACCCCCTCTGCCCATCCTTACTAGATGGGGTACCTACTTGTTTGGAAGAGGCAATGGTTTACTCTGACAATTTTGATGCCATTAAATCGGTATAACTAAAATTGATATGTAATTAATTGGATAAAATTAATACTTCAATATTTAATTTTAAAAGAAATACTTCTTTCTGTTTAGAAAGTAAACAGTTTCTCGCTAGGCAATGCCTGTGTATCACAGATGCACAAGCAACAGGATTTAATTATTATCAAGACAAACTTCGCTAATTGCCGTCTACAATAACAAAATTACAAGACACATGTCTGCCACTGGTACATTCAATGTCAATTGTTAAGGAACTCCATAGATCCCTCGGAAATGCCGAGGGAAACTGGGAGTAGATGCAAGGAACAAACTGGACAGTGTCATAAACAGGAACCCACACTACGGATTCTTTTGTCCAGCAAAGAAGGTATTTTCTGGTGAAAGCATGGCTAAAGAGTTTGACATCACACTGTCACAAATATGTTCATTCAAATTTGCACCTCTTGTGATGTAGAGAGGTCATTTTCTGCCTACAAAAATATTTTGACTGATAAGTGCAGGAACTTTACGGAAAAAATGTGGAAATATTGTTAGTTGTTAACTGTGCAAAAAGGGAACTGAATTAATGAATTGGGAACAAAAACGATAATCCATATTTTAATGTATTTTTGGATTTTATAGTGTATGAAATCCTATTTATTATTATTATTATTATTATTATTATTATTATTATTATTATTATTATTATTATTATTATTATTATTATTATTATTAAATGGTTTAAAAGCATTTCCAAATGAATTTTTAATTTACAATGTTAGTTTCAGTAACTGTCTAAATGCCAGTGATTCAATAAAAATGTTTTAATACAACTAATGGAAATGAAGTGCTAGGTCTACACAGTTTGTTCAAATAAAATGATCTTGGAACAAGTTTAACTAAAGTAACCAATCTTGTTGAAGTATCTATATATATATTAATTTCTTTGCCCTCTTTTGTTATGGGTAATTGCTTATAGGAAGTGAACCAGCCCTGCAGTTGATTCCTTGCACGCCCTAGCCCCCAGGAAGGCCATGTTGCTTGATGCTAAACTCAAAATTTTCTTATGCTTTAGGTCTAACCAAACCACATGTAACATGTACTTCAGGGATACATGCTTAGACTGAGATTAATAAGGAGCTGTAAATAAAATTATATATTTTTAAAATGTGAGGTGGTGTAATCTGTTGTTTCTGTGGCTGTTCATACAGAAAAAATGTGGCGGGGGCTAAGCTCCATCAACCCTTTAAAAAGGAATTGCCCCTGTTTGTAGGTACATGGGGGATACAGAAAGGAGAATAAATAGTGATACGTCTCCATTTGCTGTCCTTGAAATTCCGTTACCCAACATCGCAAGAAAAACTCATAGTGGCAGAATTTTAAAAAATGATAAAAGAGGACTGATATAATGGATATCCAGAATATGACATAAGAAAGCTTATTTGAAATAAATTGTGTGTTTTAAAGAGGCCTATACCCCCGCCGCTGAAACGTTGCACTTGACAGCTCACGTTTAAGTTGGTACACTTGCAAAAAAACAGATGAAAAGCTTTCCCTGTTTGACTTTCTAAGCCAATCACAAGGCAGCATTCCGGATGGTCGATGACAAAGCGGAAACGGAGCTGGAAGCGGCTCTGTTGCTGGATGTAGCTATCCCCAACCACGTGCTTCAGTTTGTGAATCTCTAGCACAAACGTCGAGTTGTTCTTTGCAAGCTACATATTGTTCTTGTTATTTGTGGTTATTGTTTTATAGTTTAGTTATTGTTCGTTTATACATATATATATATATATATATATATATATATATATATTTATCTGTTTTATATACATTTAAGTCATGTTATTTATTTATACAAGATTTAAGTGCGACAATGTCTGAAAAACGACGTCGATCGCCGAGTGATGATTCACAAAGTGTAAATTCCTTTGCGCCACTTAATAGTCAGGCATTGGAACTATTAAGGAGCACCCGAGGATTCTTTGAACAGGAAAAGGAGTACGTGAAGCTTCACAGCCATCCCTCTATTCCTGCTGATAAAGCTGTACACTGTCACTTCAACCCCATCAAATTAGTGTGGAACGACATTAAGGTTTATGTGAGGGAGAACAATAAGTCATTTACCATTGCCGAGGTGGAAAGGCTTTTGTGGGAAGATGTGGCGACGGTGGACGCGGCTTCGTGGAAGAAGAAACTAGATCATGTGAATAAGCTAATACGAAAAACACAAGAAATAGACGGAATTATTAGTGAGTGTGAACCATTAATGATATGCCTTGGAGAAGATAATGATGACGGGATTTGGGTGGAATTGAGCCATTGCTGTTTTAAATCGTGAATGAAAATAACTTTTGTTATCGTGTGCTTATAATTTGTTTTATTTCTCCTGAATGTGGCAGGCAAGTTTGCATTGTTCTGTTTCTATATTGTCAAAAGTGCATAATTTATTTTACATATGCTGCAATGTTTATGCAAAGTTATTTTCAATTAACAATAATAATACAAAATAGTTATAAATTGACGTTCGCTACTACGTACACTTTTGTATGCGGCTTAGACACAGACAGAGTTATCAGTTGTTGTTTACTAGCTACTCTGGCAACGTCGCAACCACAATGTAGCCAACTTTACGCAAAGTCACATGAACTGTCAAGTGCAAAGATTCAGCGGCGGGGGTATACAGTTTTTGTGTATATCTTATGGTTGACTCACTTTATAGGAAGTTACATAAAATTTTCCGAACGGGGGATTTCATTGGCCATGCGCAGAAAATTCAAGATAGACATTTTATATGTCCTGCAAATATCTTAAACATGTGGTGTTTTAATAAAAATCATTAGAGAATTTTCTGAGAAAATTAAAAATATCGACAATTGTTCCATGTAAATGGAGAGTCTGAGATAGGGGATATTCTTGAAAATCTTTGTGTCGCATCTTTGGAAGATGCTGAACGTAACTACAAGTTTCATATTTATTGAGTTTCTATTTTTCAAGGTATACTGTTCCCAGACGTGCGCATGCACACTGTTTTTAAAGATTTATGTTTTTGTTCAGGGAGCCTTAAATCATGCATTTCCAGCGAAATCTCAGTAGCAAATTTTTGGGTGGAATGTAGTACCTTCTCTACCACTAGGTATTGGTAGAGAAAGTAAAAATGGTTTTTTTTGGATTCAAGGAGCCTCAAAACATGTATTTCCTGTGAAATCTCGGTATTGAATTTTTGGGTGGAATACAGTACCTTCTGTAGCTAGGTGGTAAAATAAGTAAAAATGTTTTTTTGGATTCAAGGAACCTCAAAACATGTATTTCCAGTGAAATCTCGGTACTGAATTTTTGGGTGGAATACAGTACCTTCTGTAGCTAGGTGGTAGAATAAGTAAAAATGTTTTTTTGGATTCAGGGGACCACAAAACATGTATTTCCTGTGAAATCTCAGTATTGAATTTTTGGGTGGAATACAGTACCTTCTGTAGCTAGGTGGTAGAATAAGTAAAAATGTTTTTTTGGATTCAGGGGACCACAAAACATGTATTTCCAGTGAAATCTCAGCAGCAAATTTTTGGGTGGAATACAGTACCTTCTGTAGCTAGGTGGTAGAATAAGTAAAAATGTTTTTTTTGGATTCAGGGGACCACAAAACATGTATTTCCCATGAAATCTCAGTATTGAATTTATTGGGTGGAATGCAATACCCCCCTCTACTTACTATGAAGGTACGTATTAGAGAAAGTAAAACTGAATGAAAGAAAGTCAAAAATGTTATATTTCATGCTTTCCCAATAATTTCATACACATTTATTGTGTAGTTTGTGTGTGATTTGCTTTAAACATTATTCATGTTTGACTTTGTTTATGTGTTTTATAGCATTATTGCTCTTCTATTTTGTGATTTCACACACAATCCACACATATTTATGTGCATTATATGTGAATGTTTATGCACATTTATATCCCATTAAACAGAACATGCATTAGTTATTTTATGAATATATTGATTGCATGTAACTTCTATTGGATTTCCTGCTTGTTCTCTTATTGTAAATGTACATTTCAACGTAATATTTATGTGTTTCATGCTTGTTTAATGTCTAGCAATGTTAAACATTATGTTAGTAGCGGCTGGCATACAGCAAATATACATTTGTGATGTTGGTACTTGAATAAGCTGCTGCACTTGGTCACCATAATAAATAGCTCATTGCACAGAATTAGTGCTACAAACATATCTTGGCTTTCCCTTTAATATAAAGTAGTATGTTGTTTATATGTACAATTCAGTTTTATGTAGTGTACCTGCAAGTGGTATATTATTTCCTGGCACCAAATGGAGTCCCGGCTGCAACTCATAGTCATATAATAGCTAGGTATAGGGCATAACAAACCATGGGAGTACAGAGGTATGTGGAGCATAAGGGTATATGTTGTTGCTTTACACAATTGTCGGAGCGTAATTGTCATGGAATAGGATCATCACTTTGATTTTTGCCGCATAAACAGCACCATCTATTGGTTTTATAGAAAATATTTGCCTCACTTCCAGTCATACATATATTGAACGTTACATAGCACATGGCTGTACTGTGTTTGAATTGGTGAATCAAGTGAAATACAGGTAAACTGTGCTATATGGAGAAACAGTGAATTCAGTCTCTCTTAGCACCACATTTTTCAGCACTAAACTTGAAAGGAAAGGGGAAGTAATCATGTTGATACGCCCAAAATAAAACAGCTGTTAAAATAAACATAATTTGTTTTAATGGGTATTTTATCAGGAATGTATATGAGAATATGACTGGATGTGATGTTAAAAGTGCCCTATTTTGTTTTCCTCAAGTTTTCTTTGGTGCTGAAGAGCCATGGGTAAAACACAGTGTGAATGATTTGTAGCATTTTCATGGCTTCCCTAAAAATATGCCTTAAAAGAATAGCACAGATACATTTATAAAGAACATGCTGATGCCATTTGAAAGTGTCTAATAACTAACATTTATAAAGCAACTGTGTTTATTACTTCAACAAATTGAAATTGCAGGTATCTACAACTTTGTGAACCTCCTCCAGCCACCCTGAAGAATACATTATTTTAGAAGTTTTAAAATTTAGCAGGATAGTGATTTTTGTATACATTTCGAGCATTATGTTAAATAAAATGATCCTGAATGTTTTATTGTGTATAAAACAAGGTTTTAATTTGTTAGGAGGATAAAGTTTCACTGTAGCAGAGCAGTTTAATGCACACTCAGTTTTAACATATGACAAACAGTGGCATACTTAGTTTCTCGCGGTTTGTAACAGTGATTATCAAACATGAATTCAGGAATTTTCTATCTAATTTATATAGGCATTAAATTATAAATTTAATTTAATCAAATTAGGTATACTTTAAATTTGAAGAACAATGATATCAAATAATCACATGTGAATTGTTTGATTTGTTTTTGTATATTTTGTCTAAAATATTAGGCACTGTGTTATCATTACAATAAGATCAAGATGAGAACAGGTTTAATTTTGGACTTGAGTCTTACATAACTAAAATAGGAAAATGCAGATTGTTCCTGGTCCACTTAACTGATTAGTTCATGCTTTGGCCATTAGTTGGCATGTTTTGGTTAAGCAGCTGATTCTCAAGAGCCAGCAAGTTTTGAGGGAAATCAAAATGAGTAAGTGATGAGTGCAGGCCATGTGGTTGTAGTGAGCCGTAGGGAAACAACAGCATCTTGGTTTTGGGATTTACCTGATGAGGTTTCAGATAATGGGTATGAAATCAGAAATTGCACTGTAAATAAGGGGAGAACAACATTTAGCTGCTTGCCTTAATCTACAGCTTAATGATGATAATTACAGTTAAACTCTTAATGTATATATTTCTGATTTTACAACGTACAAACATTTTTCAGTACCCAAGACTACAGTTTTTAACATCTTACAGCTTTTCTCCAATCTTGCCTGCCTTAATCTACAGTTTAATGATGATGCATACAGTTGAATCCTTAATGTATATATCTCTGATTTTACAACGTACAATCATTTTTCAGCACCCAAGACTACAGTTTTTAATATCTTACAGCTTTTCTCCAATCTTGCCTGCCTTAATCTACAGTTTAATGATGATGCATACAGTTGAATCCTTAATGTATATATCTCTGATTTTACAACGTACAAACATTTTTCCAGCACCCAAGACTACAGTTTTTAACATCTTACAGCTTTTCTCCAATCTTGCCTGCCTTAATCTACAGTTTAATGATGATGCATACAGTTGAATCCTTAATGTATATATCTCTGGTTTTACAACGTACAAACATTTTTCAGCACCCAAGTTTACAGTTTTTAACATCTTACAGCTTTTCTCCAATCTTGCCTGCCTTAATCTACAGTTTAATGATGATCCATACAGTTGAATCCTTAATGTATATATCTCTGGTTTTACAACGTACAAACATTTTTCAGCACCAAAGACTACAGTTTTTAACATCATCTTACCACTTTTCTCCAATCTTGCCTGCCTTAATCTACACTTTAATGATGATGCATACAGTTGAATCCTTAATGTATATATCTCTGATTTTACAACGTACAAACATTTTTCCAGCACCCAAGTTTACAGTTTTTAACATCTTACACTTTTCTCCAATCTTGCCTGCCTTAATCTACAGTTTAATGATGATGCATACAGTTGAATCCTTAATGTATATATCTCTGGTTTTACAACGTACAAACATTTTTCAGCACCCAAGACTACAGTTTTTAACATCATCTTACCACTTTTCTCCAATCTTGCCTGCCTTAATCTACACTTTAATGATGATGCATACAGTTGAATCCTTAATGTATATATCTCTGATTTTATAACGTACAAACATTTTTCCAGCACCGAAGTTTACAGTTTTTAACATCTTACAGCTTTTCTCCAATCTTGCCAGCCTTAATCTACAGTTTAATGATGATGCATACAGTTGAATCCTTAATGTATATATCTCTGATTTTACAACGTACAAACATTTTTCAGCACCCAAGACTACAGTTTTTAACATCTTACAGCTTTTCTCCAATCTTGCCTGCCTTAATCTACAGTTTAATGATGATGCATACAGTTGAATCTTTAATGTATATATCTCTGATTTTACAATGTACAAACATTTTTCCAGCACCCAAGTTTACAGTTTTTAACATCATCTTACCACTTTTCTCCATTCTTGCCTGTAGGACCATAAATCTTCCTCAATTTCCCAATCCATCATTGAATTCCTTGAATCCATGTGCTATACGGTCTTCCTTTTCTCCTCCTTCCTGATGACGTGCACTCCATTATTCTTTTGCGTGATCTTCTATTCTTTTAACATGCCCATACCATCCTAATGGTTTTTGTTGAATAAAATCTAAAATTGAAAGTTTGAGCATTCATATTTTCTTTTATAATCTAATTTTTTCTCTTTTAGGTATGCTAGCAGATCTCCTCCAATAATTTTCTTTTTAACTGATAGTTCAGAGTCCACACGTTGGAGCCATAGATTATAATACTTGTAACTATTGATTAAAGATTAAAAACAGAAGCATTATTAACAGTGAAGTATTCATCATGATGTAGATTGAGTAACACTTTTTTACACTCACCTTCACTAATTAAAGTTACATAAAACAGCAAACGTTTTCGAGGGCATTCGTCCTCATCGTCAGCGACTGGGTGACTAAGGGTCGCTTTCTCCCGTGTCCTCTTCTTCCTCTTCCTGCGAATTCTGACCCTGTTGCCATCTGGTGTTGGGGGCACAAAGTTTTAACACATTGCTTACAGGCCGGATTTCAAAATTAATGACGTTGCTGTTTTTGACGATGTGTATTTTTTCCCAGATGTTCAATTCTATTGGTGTGGTGAGGGGTTTTAACAACTTTATACTTTGGCCAATGTTGTGGTTTTCTGTCCAAAAATGGTGTGATACAGCAGATTTCTCTATTTGTTTTAGTTTTGTGTTTCTTTGGTGTTCCTTAAGTCTGGTTTCCAAGTTTCTTTTAGTTTTTCCTATGTAGTATTTCTCACATTCCTCACAATTAATCTGGTAAATTCCCTTTAATGTGTTTGGGATGGTATTTTTGAGAGGTGTGTTTAGTAAGTTCTTCAAGCTGAATTTGTTCTGTGGAGCTAGTCTAATGTTAAATTTGTTGAAGATTCGTTCAAATTTTTCTAAAGGCCCAAGGGTGGTATGTGAATTTCTTGTATTTCCAATTTATGTTTGAGAGAGGCGTTAGAGTGGTGGAATGTGAAATTGCCTTGAGTTTTTTCTTCTTGTATATCATGTTGCTTATGAGATCTGAGTTGAATCCATTAGTTATTGCTATTTTTTCTATATGTTGTTCTTTTAAAAATTCTTCTTTACTCAAGGGGACGCTATGCAACTGGTGGATTAAACTTCTAAAGGTGGCTAGTTGGTGCGAAGTTGGGTTGCAACCATTTTTCTTTATGTAGTTGTCCACATGTGTGGGTTTTCTATGTATACCGAATTTAAAGCTATTTTATCTCTGGTTATAATGAGGTCCAGGAAGGGTAAGGTGTTGTTCTCTTCAATTTTGATTGTGAATTTAATGCTGTTGTCCTGAAGGTTCAACAGTTTCAAAGCCTCTTCTGTTAGTTTCTGTGGTATGATGGAAAAAATATCAACATATCTCCGCCAAAATTTATATATGTGGGGGAAAGCTTTCACTATGTGGACTTCAAGGTGGCTCATATATAGTTCTGCCAGAATGGGGGACAGTGGGTTTCCCATTGCTAGTCCTTTTGAATGTTTGTAGAATTTATGATTAAATGTGAAGAAGTTATGTTCTAGTGCATAATTCTGTAAGGTTAATGACGTCATCTGTTTCTGTGGAGCCTACTGTAGTCTGATTTAACCATTTTCTGAGTAGTGTAGGAATTTCTTCTATGGGAATACTGGTGAAAAGTGCTTTGACTTCAAACGATACCATTATGTGTTTTTTTTGGGATGTTGTAGGTTTGCAAGTGGTTTATTAATTCCGAGGAGTTTTCAATTCCCAGGCAAAGTTATTTTTGTGGAAGTACAACCTACCACATTCTCCCTCACTAACAAAAGGATGTATTGACCTTCGATATCTGAGTCAGAACATAAGCAGCTGGCAGACCATTGTCATGAAATCTAAAGCTTGACGCTAATAATGTGTGTAGCACGAACACTTGTTTGGAAGTTTTGAGGGCTTATTGCTTTACCCAGTATGTACTTGGTAAGCTAAACTTTCAGTTATTTCTGGTTACAGTACAGTATCTCAGATTTCAAGCATACTGTTAATGTTGAGTTGTGTTTGTGTCACTTAAAAAATGTGAAACAAGAACAAGACAAGTTGTCATGGCAATGGAAACTAAGTTGGATTTTAAAGAGACTGGACAAAGGGGCAAAATATTAATAAAAGTGCCATGGATTTAGGAGTTGGACAAACTACTACATTAAAGTGGAAAAAGAAGAGGTCCAAAATCGAGTCTTGGTGTGTGAAAAGAACGTTTACCAATGCAAGTTTAAAGGAAAGGAAGAATATGAAACCTTGTGCATAGAAACTGAGTGAGGTGCTTTATTTGTGGTTTAATCAGCAAAGGGAAAAAGGAACACCCATTTCTGGCCCCTTTTTACAAAGGACAGCCCTCAAATTCTATGAGAATTTCAAGAACAGAGGCTGGATTTGCTGCTAGTGTTGGCTGGCCATACAGATGGAAGAAGCGCTATGGCATCGGACAGTTAAACGTTTGTGGGGACAGTGTAGCATCACAAATTTTCTTTCTAAAAAGACTAGCAATTTCTTTTCTATTCATTGTAAGCACTTATTTTTTTAATTTACTTTTAGGTATTAATTTTTAGCATGCGTTATGCTTTTCAGTTTCCTGTATTCTGCTAGAACATGCAGTTATGTCATTTGGAGTACATATTATGTTATGAGTAGTGAATAACGGATCCCTTATTGTGCAAAACCAGAGAATTTGGTAACCTGACACATTCTCAGTCCACATTAGGTTGAGTTATTGGGCTTCTACTGTATAAATGTTAAACAGTTTTAAAAGGACAATTTCAAGTAATAAAGTACAAAGGCTAAAATATAGTAAAGCTTAAAGTCAAAACTTTCTTCATATCTGTTAAATAAATAATTTATTCATCAGTAAAAACATGATTAAACCCTAAGATTTGAAGACTTTCTTTTGGGATTGCATATTGGTAAAGAAATCATTGTTAATCTTTCATGCCCGTTCATATTCTGTTGGCAATACTGCCAAAACACTTAGGTATTCTTGAGTCAGGGCTTCTGAGGTAGGTTTTAGTCAGTTTTAATTTAGAAAAATTATTTTTCAGCTTTGGGCACTGTAACAGAAATAGTTATGTACATACAACAAGCAGTGCATACATCTGGATAGGCAGAAGTCAAAGAACTATGTTCAGTCAACATTACATTACCAAGCTCTTTCACTTTGTGATATTTTTAATATCAGTTTAATGTGTTGTGTAAACAAGAATGTTGTGTTGTCAAGAAACTCTTCCACAAAATTTTCAGCAACCTTTTCTGGTTCATCATCTGTAGAAGAAGCCAAAAAGAATGGTTGAATTATCCTGTATGCATGTACTACTAACTGATTGTGCAAGGTTAGGTTGTGAGCACATAGTATCAGTTGTCACCTCTTGATTATGGTTTCAGTGAATCTTTGATCTTCTCTAAGCTTATCGAAGTCACATTTCATCTTAGCGAATCTCTTGTTTAAATACTCAAATCATTTTGAGTAGAAAGATCCTCAGAGATCTTTTATCTATAAACGAGCACTACCCAAAAGGCTATAGTTGGCATTTATGTCTAGTGATCTGCTTGTACTGATTTGGAGGCAATATTTCTCATACACTGAATGACCAAGAGTAAAATATATCTGAAGGATTTAAGTGCTTTCTTCAGACTAATAGCCTCATTTCTTTCCTTTAGATTTTTGTTGTTCAGAATTATAAGAGATAAAACTTTCAGAGCATCAGTAAATCTTTATTTGAGGATGACAGCATTGCATCTTCCTGCCCAGTGGATGCATTTATGTGTTTTCAGATTAATAACTATAAAATACTGACAATTTTATTAAACCATTTTGTATACTGTAAAATAAGATAAAAGAATCACAATTTTTGGATAATGTATGTTTTAACTACTTACATAAAAAGCTAAAGTCAGCCAATGTAGTGGATTTGTTTGCATCTTCAAAATGAGGAAATACTTACAAGTCTTCAAATGGTATAACTATACAGCTATGAAAGTGAATATTTCTGAAACTAAATCTTAAGTGTAAATAAAGTGTACTTGGCAGGCTATTCACAGAATATGCATGAAAACATATCAAACAACCAGCATTTGAATCTAAATTGTTAAATCCCATTGTTTTTGAGAAAATAAAGGTGGATGTTCAAAGTGGGGTGTACATGCAATTTACAGATAATTTGAAATGCACATTTTATGTTTATGTAAATATAGTATAACTGTTGTTGTTTAATCCAAATAGATGTGAGAAAATTAATAAAAATGAGCTTTAATAGACATTGTGAGCTAATTTTGGGAAAATTAAAAGGAACAATAGTTATTGATGTTGTTTGGGGTAGAGGAATTTTCTCTCAAATCTCTGTGTTGTATTCTTAACCCTGTCTGACTTAAGTACAGAATTTTGTACTTATCATGCTTTTATTTTTGAGTAATGCTGTTCACATACAAAACATGCTCTTGTGCTGCAGATGTTCTGAGCACCTCATAATGTTCATATCTGTGAAGTCTTAATAGAAAATGTTTAGTGGAACTATCACCAATGTTCCCGTTAACATGGTTGGAATTGCTAATTCCAAACATTTGTACTCTGCAGTTGATGCTGATGATATATGAAATAAAATTATAATTGTTGCAGGAAGTTTGTGTAGGGTACTATCCTGGTATTTGCCATTATCAGGCCTGAGGAAAACCCCCTGCAAAAAAGCTTTTTAAATCCCCTCCCTGATACCAGAGCTGGAGTAAACCTCAATCAGGAAGGAACTTCATGCAGGATTTGAACTGCAGAGCTCCGTTCATAAGACCTAACCATAATACACTTGGTTACCCGACTCTATGCTTTCTCATTATAATTAATTCTACTGGACTCTATTGGGTATTAATATAAGCTCTATTTTTAATAATCAAATGCATTTCAGAGCAGAAATTCTAATATTGACATTTACAGCATTCAAAGAATTATAATATTCCGTTTTTTATTTATCCTTCCTCATCATTGTCAACTTAATTGCTCTTGTGTTCAGACAGCAGTTGTTCTTTGTGTTTTTTTAGTAGTGTAAAGTCAATCTTGATAACACTAATTTTCTTTTGTTTTTCTGCAGACTGAAATGGATACCAAAACAAAAGTTAAAGGAAAAGTCGCTCTTGTAGAAGAAGAGATATCAATTGAGAAAGGATTTTCATCCTGCAGTCCTGAAAGAATATTTGAGAACAATGCTACCACAAGTCAATATAACTTTAAAATGGACCACAAAATAAATATCAAAGAAGAAGTTGATATTTTACAACCAGGCTTATCAAATGAGAGAATGTGTTTTTCTACAGATTTTGGAAATAAATTTAAGAATGACAGTGTCACATGTACTGATATTGAATTAGATAATACTACAGAATCAAAAGACTGGGGTTTTGTTTCTGATACACATTTTCAGAAAGAGGAGAAGTGTTTTTCTTTAGATCTTGTAAAGAAGATAAAGAAAGAGTTTACCACACGCAATGAGAATAGTGAAGTGGGTGTTCAAAGAATGTCAATAGAAACCGAATTCCAGTCAGAACCATCAGATTCAAACATTTTACTGCAGAGAGAAAACAAGGTAAGTTGACCAGAATAAGTTACAGTTAACACTTTAAAATGTTGGAATTAACTGTTCTTGCACACAAGCCAGTGTTAGACAATGTTGGAAATGTAGAATCAGATGACTGAAAAATTCAAATGCCATTGCCGGGATTTGAACCACGGATCTCCCAGTTTCCATCCGGTTGCCCAAACCACATGGCAACATGCTGGTATGACATTAAATTTCTCATGTTACCGGCATGTTGCCATGATAGCTCAGTGGTTAGAGCAACCGGACGGAAACCAGGAGAACCGTGGTTGAAATCCCGGTGATGGCATTGAATTTTTCAGTCGTCTGGTCCTACCTTTCCATTTTTAAAATGTTCATTATACAGAATGAGAGTTAATTCCTGTCTTCAAAGATCAGTGTATGATAGAATTTATATTGATGTGGTTTCATGCAGGTAGTAATAAGTACTACTATCACCCCCCTCCTCTTAATGCCAGTTACATTATTTCTAGATTTATTTGGCGGAAGTTTCCTAATTTTGTTAAAAATTGGTTGTCTTTTAAAGAACAACCACCCTCAGGTTTTAACTGTGCAACCCAATTCTAAAAGACAAATTCACTTTTACCACCAAGATGTTAATAAAAACAAGGAATTCAGAAATGCTCTTTAAGATATGGGGAGGGGGATACAAGGGGATAGAGAAGGATAGAAAGAGACAGAATACACATCTAACAAGATTTTGATGAAACCCGATATCGAGAAATTATCCAGAAATTTGAATATGTTGGATATCAACATCTTGGAAATCATACTTCTACACTTTTCTTTGTTTTATAGCTTATTTTGTCATGGATATAGCATCAACTGTGATTCAGATCACCAATACGATGCAAGACAAACTTTAATCCAACACTATAAAGAACATGTAGTGCAAGACATTATAACTGGCTTATAGAATGCTTTGACTGTCCAGTTTTTTAATTACCACTCTCAATTCTCACTGTCCCTGCTCTTCGTTCTTATCTAGTTCAACTGCACTGGCAGTTCCCTTCACCAAGGTGAAGTTGTTGAGTTCTCTGTGACATAGCCTCTTCATGCCGGACAGTTCACTTCACCAAGGTGAAGTTGTTCAGTTCTCCATCACTTCACTTCTCTGTGACATAGCATCTTCATGCCGGACACTACACTTCACCAAGGTGAAGTAGTTCACTTCTCTGTGACATAACCTCTTCATGCCGGACAGTTCACTTCACCAAGGTGAAGTAGTTCACTTCTCTGTGACATAACCTCTTCATGCCGTACAGTGCACTTCACTCTGGAATGGAAAACAAAACCTCCACAACCCGTTGCTCCACAGTAGCACTCACTACACATTAGAACAGCTGTCATCAATTTGTTCAGAGAATCACACGGGAAACTCACCCACCAACTCACTGACTGAACCGTGCAATTCAACTAACACTGACTGCTCTCATGAGAACTCTTGCTGATATAGTCAGTGAAATCTTTCACAGAATGTTCTAGCACTATCTCAACACATGTCCTGGAGGAGGTAGAGGGGATCAAACTTCCAGAAGGTTCTGTTTATCTGCCAATAGCACACCCAGTGTTTGTGCTGGCGAGTGCTACTTATCATTGTTTACTCCAACTTTCGATAATCTTGTGCCATAATCGCTGAATCACAGTATAGATCATACAAGTACTTTAATGTATGCATTTCAGTAGATACACATGTATAGGAGGTATACAATTGTAAACCTACACTTGGGTAGTTTCACCGTCGCATTATCAAAGAACTTCTGAACAGAATAATGCTACTGTGTACATAGATATTTTATTAAGAGTGGGTAGGAATTTCTTCATGGTGTCTGACAGCAGTCTTAAGAGAGTCTGGTAAGACATTGATATCTGGTTCCTTTATAATAGCAAGTTGAGTTTGTTGTTGATCAGTGTAAATATACTTTATATCTGGTATTTTGTTGAAACCACTTCAGAAACCTAAGTATGTAGGTTCCTGAGTTTAGTTTAGGTGATAAACAGGAAGTAGACAAGGAGAAGAAACATATTTATGAGCCATCCGTCAACTATTATGACACAAATTTAATCTGGAGGAGAGAGAAGTAATGCGTCTGATGGTAGGGAACATTCCTCGCCTTTTGGCTTTAAATTTCAAGTATACCACCCAGAACCAAATTGACAACTTGCACTTAAATTCTGCCTAAACTTATTAAGAAGACAGATCTATTTTCTTAAATTTTAAAACTAGGTATTTTTCTATATATTTTCTGTATCTTATATTAATTTATTATTTAATGTCACATTTGTTCAGTTCTTCTTACTATTTGTTTTGTCTTCATTACCACTCTCAATTCTCACTGTCCCTGCTCTTCGTTCTTATCTAGTTCAACTGCACTGGCAGTTCACTTCACCAAGGTGAAGTTGTTCACTTCTCTGTGACATAACTTCTTCATGCCGGACAGTGCCGGTCTAGTGTTAACTTGAACAAGTTAACACTAGACCACCTAGATGCACATTCTGACCACTTTTATAATTTCAGTGTATTATTACTCTTACAGTTTTCACGGTCTGTCATTATGAGTTTATGACTTTTCCAGAGTAGTCTCCTACATCATGTAGACACTGCAATATTTATTTTTCCAAATTTTGGTTCATACTTATCGGCATTTATACTTGGAACTATGTTACATTTAGCGGAATACACCATCATGACTTGTATACTGACCATTCAAATTAAAACTCAACTGAGCACTCATTAACTGTTGAATGATTTCAAATTACTATAACTTGTATCAACAATAGTGTTGGCAACCCATTTGAGAAGTGATACTTTAGCAGTAAACACGTCAAAGAGAATGCACTGGTATAGGCAATGGCTTCTCACAGATGAAGAAATGCTGGCTTATTTCAAAGAAATTTCTGAGGGTCAGTCAGATTTGGAGGATTTAGTAGTGAGTGATAGTTTGCAACAGTAGAAGATTAATAACCTGGAAATAGCAGTTCAGAAAATGAGGACGACATACATGCAGTTCTGCATAGAAATGAAGACATAAAAGACACAAGGTCAGTCCATTTGAAAACAGATAAGTTAGCTCTAGCTTCAAGTACCTGTAATAAATTTATTGAAAACTACCAGCTGTGTTTTAGCACAGGTACAAATGTCAGTGTAGATGAACAAACTTTTCCAATCAGAACAAGATGCTCCTATCTGCAGTAATGCCATACAAGTCTGATAAATTCTGTATTAAATTATGGCTACTGACAGACCTGAACACTAAATATCTTTGTAAAAGGTTCCATTATCTTGGCAAAGATTGAACGGAAAGCACCAAATCAAAATCTTCCTGACAGTGTGGTCATGAGATTAGTAACACCACACTGCAATAAGGGTCAGAATGTGACTACTAATAACTTCTTCACTGCAGTGAATCTTACCAGAAGACTAAGAGATGAAGTCTTGTTTTTGGAACTGTGAACCATTCAAGAAGGGAAATCCCCAACATTGTAAACAGCATGAAACTGCACACATCTGTTCTCCTGAAGATACTACATTGACGGTGTACCAAGGTAAACAAAACAAAAATGTTCTTCCGTACAGTTCTATGTACTCAGAGTTTGAAATACAATAATACTAAAAGAGTTTCCGTGACAATTAGCTTCTACAAGATATAAAACTTGCTGTTTTAAATCAAATGTCAAGATTATATTCAGTTTTTTCTGGTACATGTCATTGGTCAATACATGCTATTCATAACCTCCTTGATCTAGCTGCCACAACTCAAGGATTATACTCAAGTCTGTGACTGGACAGCAGAGAGGTCAAAGTTTTATTTTAAAACTTGTAGAACAACTATGCACAGAATACATAAAATATAAAGAACTGGAAAAAGAAGATGAGGTGCCAATAAAGAAACCGAGATAGCAGTGCTAAATGAAATACAGAAATAAATCACTGTAATTTATATCAGATGCAGAAAACGTATCTGTTGATTATGTATAAGAAAGGCCGTAAAGAAAGTGATTTGTACAGTTTGTGATTAAACCTTTTACAGTGAAACAATCACAGCTTGACTAAGCTTTATATAATACATTATATCCAGGAAGAGAGAGAAGTTTAAACCCTGTACTTTTGTAATGAATGCTGGTGTGATTATACATTAATAATATAAACCTCTTGTACAGTAAATTTACTAGATTTTGTTGCATCAATTCCTGTCAATTCATCACTAATTAAGAATGTGAACTAAATAAATTGAGTTTTATTTACGGACGCTCTTTAACTACTATGGTTCTTAGTGTCCCATTCTATATTGGGCGTGAAAGACCGATAATGTTGCTCAGGGGCCTCTTTATCAGGCTTGAGGTTCTTTTACGTGCCGTAAATCTATGACACGGGACCACCGGCTTTACTTCCCTTCCAAAGGAAGCCATGCCAAGAATTTATACGCCAGAAAAAATCCATTGCCCTCTGCCTGGTTTGATCCCGCGACCTTGGGAACTAGAGGCTAGCACGGTACCACTAGTCCACGGAGGACGACTGAATGTGAACTGACATACTATTAACAATGCATTCAATGTTATGGAGTCAGCATTTCTGCTTGAGATATTCTTAAAGCTGCAAAAAAAAAAGTTTGAAAAAAAAAATTAAATTTGTAATGTAAATCTATCTATAATGATAATAAAAATGCACATACTTTAATACCTAAAAAATACTTCTTTCATTATTTTCTGAGTTTATGTTTCAGCCTTGAGAACCATATGCAAAGAACTTCATTATATTTGTTCTGTTAAATTTAAGACCAAGTTTGTTTAAATGAAACCAGTTACATCCTTGTTATGTTAATTAACTGCCCTACTCAACTAAATTACAATATAAATGTCAGCTTTTTAAATAATATTATTTCTCTTTATGTTTGTAACAAATTTTTTAAAAGAACCTTCAATATGCCTAATATTTCTTGTAACAAAGGAATATTTTATCAGAGAAGAATTAGATTAATACTGCATGATTATCCAAATAATTTTTTAAAAAATAAAATAGGAGTTATTTTGTTACAGGACACAGAGGACTTGGAATCAGCAGATTCATATAGGTAAGGCCTCATAATACAGAATATTACAGCTTTACTTATAACTTTATTTCATCATTATATATCTCTTAATGCTTGTAAACTTTGCAAGTGATTAGATTAAAGATGTATTATGTCAGTGATATCTGAGTTCCTATTACCAAGAAGGTGGATTAGTGTAGATCTCAGTTTGCTTCACAATGTTTAATGATTATCTTGTAAAATTATGAGATGTGCATGTAATGCTCACCAAGAATGGAATGCCATAATCTCACCATATGAGATACACTCAGGTGTTCACGCGTGTAATATGACAGTCAATATTGTGGGTAGCAGATAATAATTTCAATATCATAACTACTTCTGTTGCTGCAAGTGCTTTCAGCATGCAGAAACCTGAATAGTAAATATAAAATGACAACAATGGCTGTGATGTATTTAATTTGTTTAACATCAGATTAAGTTATGGTAGACATGCTTTCTAGGGGTATTTTCTACCTTGGTGTCTAGAATAGAACCCTGTTCAGACCTGCTGGTCCACGATTTGAGGGAAAGCCCCTGCCTTGACCTCTCTTTACAGGTAGGGGGAGCATTGAGAGTATTACAATGCTACATCTGAAAATATTAGGGATCCACCTAGTTGTATTTGCTGTTACTAATCTGGTCACTCTCTCAACTACCTTGCTAACAGAAGTCATGTAAGTGCTTTAGACAAACTACTGGCTGCAGTGTGAAAATCCTCATTCCCTCCAGTCTCTACCTCAGTTAACTTTTATGTGATTTCCTCCTTCTCAAGACTCATATTTCTGTTTATCAAACATTATTCTAGAATGTCAAGAAGGTTTGAACCAACATTCTAATATTTGTGAGGAGCATAAGACATATTACAATTGGCCCTCATTAACATAAGAGGAACTAGTAGCATGAAAATCCTCGTACATCAGTTAAAAATGAAGAAAATGTAATGTTATTCCATAAGAATCCTTGTCATCACAAAAGAGAACAATGCTTCAATAACAAAGACATAACTGTTTTTCTAACAAATAAAACAGGATGTTGTTGCTCTTGCCACCTGCTTCTTCTAGGTTCATTAAACAATAATAGTGTAGTGTGCCATCAAGATCCACACATACCACTGTTTATACAGGAAACCAACATGCTGCAGCTCAATTGTTTATTAGTAAAATTATAAAATGTATTATCCCCCAGGGGCTCACTTTATGTGAGTACAGGTTTGGCAAACCCGGGGTCCAGAGCCACACTCTTGATTGGGTTCCTCTAAGAGGTGAGAGGGCTTATGCTAAATGCCCAATCAACTCTGGTCCACAAATGTGTTTGACCAGTTATCAGTTACCTCCCTGAACACAGTCTGACGGATACCGCTGCGCGGGCGGAGGAGGGGTGACTGGGTAATGTGTAATTACCAGCCCCTGAGTATCATATAGGACTGTGTTCGTATCCGCTGATAAAGGTCAGTCCCGGGGAGGGGCCATTGCATGAACTGTTACACTCCTGAAGGTGATTGGGTCCCTCTATATTTTGATAGGGAGGTGAGACCCTAAGGTGAGCAACGTGCAGACCAGGACTCTCACCTAAGCTGGGGTGGCGCCCAGGATGTGAGCAAGGTCCAGGCCAGGACTGTCACCTAAGCTGAGGTGGCACCCAGTATGTGAGCATGGTCCAGGCCAGGACTCTCACCTAAGCTGGGGTGGCACCCAGGATGTGAGCAAGGTCCAGGCCAGGACTCTCACCTAAGCTGGGGTGGCACCCAGGATGTGAGCAAGGTCCAGGCCAGGACTCTCACCTAAGCTGGAGTGGCGCCCAGGATGTGAGCAAGGTCCAGGTCAGGACTCTCACCTAAGCTGGTGTGGCACCCAGGATGTGAGCCAGGACTCTCACCTAAGCTGGGGTGGCACCCAGGATGTGAACATGCCATCGGAGACATTTGCAACGGTGGAGGATTTTTTCGCCATGGAAAAATACAAAACAAAAAAACAAAGGCAGGGAAATGGAAAAGAAGTAGTTGAGTGTTGTGGTCCTCGCTACTTAGTAATTAATAGAACAGAGGAAGGTAAGAAGTTTACATCGGTGAACCCTTTTATAGTGCAGAAGGGTCTCTCTCGATAAAATAGCTGGTCCTGTGAAGTCGCAATGGCACGCTCCTGGTTGAAGCAAATTCAGCATCCCAGGCAGCGACTATCTTGAAAACCAACTTGTTAGGAAGCTATCCAGTCAGAGCGGAGCTTCACAAAACATTGAACTCCTCGCGCAGTGTTGTAAATACCAGTGCATTGGACGGTATTTCCAATGAGGAGATTCAAGAGAATCTAGAAGATCAAGGTGTGACATCTGTGTATCGGGTTCAGCGGAGACAAGGTGGTGAATTTGTGCCTACTCGTACCCTGTTTCTTACCTTTGATCGGGTAGAACTACATCAAATGATTAAGGCAGGGTATGAAGCCATTGAAGTTAGACCATATACCCCAACCCGCTCAGATACTACAAGTGCCAGCGCTTTGCTCATACAAGTGATTTCTGTTAAGCTACCTGCGTTAACTGTGGAGAATTCTCACACAAGGAAGCATGTACATCAGCTCCAACATGTGTTAACTGTGGAGAATTCTCACACAAGGGAGCATGTACATCAGCTCCAACATGTGTTAACTGTGGAGAATTCTCACACGAGGGAGCATGTACATCAGCTCCAACATATGTTAACTGTGGAGAATTCTCACACAAGGGAGCATGTACATCAGCTCTAACATGTGTTAACTGTGGAGAATTCTCACACAAGGGAGCATGTACATCAGCTCCAACATGTGTTAACTGTGGAGAATTCTCACACAAGGGAGCATGTACATCAGCTCCAACATATGTTAACTGTGGAGAATTCTCACACAAGGGAGCATGTACATCAGCTCTAACATGTGTTAACTGTGGAGAATTCTCACACGAGGGAGCATGTACATCAGCTCCAACATGTGTTAACTGTGGAGAATTCTTACACGAGGGAGCATGTACATCAGCTCCAACATGTGTTAACTGTGGAGAATTCTCACACGAGGCAGCATGTACATCAGCTCCAACATGTGTTAACTGTGGAGAATTCTCACACGAGGGAGCATGTACATCAGCTCCAACATGTGTTAACTGTGGAGAATTCTCACACAAGGGAGCATGTACATCAGCTCCAACATGTGTTAACTGTGGAGAATTCTCACACAAGGAAGCATGTACATCAGCTCCAACATGTGTTAACTGTGGAGAATTCTCACACGAGGGAGCATGTACATCAGCTCCAACATGTGTTAACTGTGGAGAATTCTCACACAAGGGAGCATGTACATCAGCTCCAACATGTGTTAACTGTGGAGAATTCTCACACGAGGGAGCATGTACATCAGCTCCAACATGTGTTAACTGTGGAGAATTCTCACACAAGGGAGCATGTACATCAGCTCCAACATGTGTTAACTGTGGAGAATTCTCACACGAGGGAGCATGTACATCAGCTCCAACATGTGTTAACTGTGGAGAATTCTCACACGAGGGAGCATGTACATCAGCTCCAACATGTGTTAACTGTTGAGAATTCTCAAACAAGGGAGCATGTACATCAGCTCCAACATGTGTTAACTGTTGAGAATTCTCACACGAGGGAGCATGTACATCAGCTCCAACATGTGTTAACTGTGGAGAATTCTCACACGAGAGAGCATGTACATCAGCTCCAACATGCGTTAACTGTGGAGAATTCTCACACAAGGAAGCATGTACATCAGCTCCAACATGTGTTAACTGTGGTGAATTCTTACACAAGGAAGCATGTACATCAGCTCCAACATGTGTTAACTGTGGAGAATTCTCACACAAGGAAGCATGTACATCAGCTCCAACATGTGTTAACTGTGGAGAATTCTCACACGAGAGAGCATGTACATCAGCTCCAACATGCGTTAACTGTGGATAATTCTCACATGAGGGAGCATGTACATCAGCTCCAACATGTGTTAACTGTGGAGAATTCTTACACAAGGAAGCATGTACATCAGCTCCAACATGTGTTAACTGTGGAGAATTCTCACACGAGAGAGCATGTACATCAGCTCCAACATGCGTTAACTGTGGAGAATTCTCACACAAGGAAGCATGTACATCAGCTCCAACATGTGTTAACTGTGGAGAATTCTCACACAAGGAAGCATGTACATCAGCTCCAACATGTGTTAACTGTTGAGAATTCTCACACGAGGGAGCATGTACATCAGCTCCAACATGTGTTAACTGTTGAGAATTCTCACACAAGGAAGCATGTACATCAGCTCCAACATGTGTTAACTGTTGAGAATTCTCACACAAGGAAGCATGTACATCAGCTCCAACATGCGTTAACTGTGGAGAATTCTTACACGTGGGAGCATGTACATCAGCTCCAACATGTGTTAACTGTGGAGAATTCTCACACGAGGGAGCATGTACATCAGCTCCAACATGTGTTAACTGTGGAGAATTCTCACACAAGGGAGCATGTACATCAGCTCCAACATGTGTTAACTGTGGAGAATTCTCACACGAGGGAGCATGTACATCAGCTCCAACATACGTTAACTGTGGAGAATTCTTACACGTGGGAGCATGTACATCAGCTCCAACATGTGTTAACTGTAGAGAATTCTTACACGTGGGAGCATGTACATCAGCTCCAACATGTGTTAACTGTGGAGAATTCTTACACGTGGGAGCATGTACATCAGCTCCAACATGTGTTAACTGTGGAGAATTCTTACACGTGGGAGCATGTACATCAGCTCCAACATGTGTTAACTGTGGAGAATTCTTACACGTGGGAGCATGTACATCAGCTCCAACATACGTTAACTGTGGAGAATTCTTACACGTGGGAGCATGTACATCAGCTCCAACATGTGTTAACTGTAGAGAATTCTTACACGTGGGAGCATGTACATCAGCTCCAACATGTGTTAACTGTGGAGAATTCTTACACGTGGGAGCATGTACATCAGCTCCAACATGTGTTAACTGTGGAGAATTCTCACACGAGGGAGCATGTACATCAGCTCCAACATACGTTAACTGTGGAGAATTCTCACACGAGGGAGCATGTACATCAGCTCCAACATGTGTTAACTGTGGAGAATTCTCACACAAGGGAGCATGTACATCAGCTCCAACATGTGTTAACTGTGGAGAATTCTCACACGAGGGAGCATGTACATCAGCTCCAACATACGTTAACTGTGGAGAATTCTTACACGTGGGAGCATGTACATCAGCTCCAACATGTGTTAACTGTAGAGAATTCTTACACGTGGGAGCATGTACATCAGCTCCAACATGTGTTAACTGTGGAGAATTCTTACACGTGGGAGCATGTACATCAGCTCCAACATGTGTTAACTGTGGAGAATTCTCACACGAGGGAGCATGTACATCAGCTCCAACATGTGTTAACTGTAGAGAATTCTCACACGTGGGAGCATGTACATCAGCTCCAACATGTGTTAACTGTAGAGAATTCTCACACGAGGGAGCATGTACATCAGCTCCAACATGTGTTAACTGTAGAGAATTCTCACACGTGGGAGCATGTACATCAGCTCCAACATGTGTTAACTGTAGAGAATTCTCACACGTGGGAGCATGTACATCAGCTCCAACATGTGTTAACTGTAGAGAATTCTCACACGAGGGAGCATGTACATCAGCTCCAACATACGTTAACTGTGGAGAATTCTCACACGAGGGAGCATGTACATCAGCTCCAACATGTGTTAACTGTAGAGAATTCTTACACGTGGGAGCATGTACATCAGCTCCAACATGTGTTAACTGTGGAGAATTCTCACACAAGGAAGCATGTACATCAGCTCCAACATGTGTTAACTGTGGAGAATTCTCACACAAGGGAGCATGTACATCAGCTCCAACATGTGTTAACTGTGGAGAATTCTCACACAAGGGAGCATGTACATCAGCTACAACATGTGTTAACTGTGGAGAATTCTCACACGAGGGAGCATGTACATCAGCTCCAACATGTGTTAACTGTAGAGAATTCTCACACAAGGGAGCATGTACATCAGCTCCAACATGTGTTAACTGTGGAGAATTCTCACACAAGGGAGCATGTACATCAGCTCCAACATGTGTTAACTGTGGAGAATTCTCACACAAGGGAGCATGTACATCAGCTCCAACATGTGTTAACTGTGAAGAATTCTCACACAAGGGAGCATGTACATCAGCTCCAACATGTGTTAACTGTGGAGAATTCTTACACAAGGGAGCATGTACATCAGCTCCAACATGTGTTAACTGTGGGGAATTCTCACATGAGGGAGCATGTACATCAGCTCCAACATGTGTTAACTGTGGAGAATTCTCACACAAGGGAGCATGTACATCAGTTCCAACATGTGTTAACTGTGGAGAATTCTCACACGAGAGAGCATGTACATCAGCTCCAACATGTGTTAACTGGAGAATTCTCACACAAGGAAGCATGTACATCAGCTCCAACATGTGTTAACTGGAGAATTCTCACACAAGGAAGCATGTACATCAGCTCCAACATGTGTTAACTGTGGAGAATTCTCACACGAGAGAGCATGTACATCAGCTCCAACATGTGTTAACTGGAGAATTCTCACACAAGGAAGCATGTACATCAGCTCCAACATGTGTTAACTGTGGAGAATTCTCACACAAGGAAGCATGTACATCAGCTCCAACATGTGTTAACTGTTGAGAATTCTTACACAAGGGAGCATGTACATCAGCTCCAACATGTGTTAACTGTGGAGAATTCTCACACAAGGAAGCATGTACATCAGCTCCAACATGTGTTAACTGTGGAGAATTCTCACACGAGGGAGCATGTACATCAGCTCCAACATGTGTTAACTGTGGAGAATTCTCACATGAGGGAGCATGTACATCAGCTGCAACATGTGTTAACTGTTGAGAATTCTCACACGAGAGAGCATGTACATCAGCTCCAACATGTGTTAACTGTGGAGAATTCTCACACGAGGGAGCATGTACATCAGCTCCAACATGTGTTAACTGTTGAGAATTCTCACATGAGGCAGCATGTACATCAGCTCCAACATGTGTTAACTGTGGAGAATTCTCACACAAGGGAGCATGTACATCAGCTCCAACATGTGTTAACTGTGGAGAATTCTCACATGAGGGAGCATGTACATCAGCTCCAACATGTGTTAACTGTTGAGAATTCTCACATGAGGGAGCATGTACATCAGCTCCAACATGTGTTAACTGTTGAGAATTCTCACACGAGAGAGCATGTACATCAGCTCCAACATGTGTTAACTGTGGAGAATTCTCACATGAGGCAGCATGTACATCAGCTCCAACATGTGTTAACTGTTGAGAATTCTCACATGAGGGAGCATGTACATCAGCTCCAACATGTGTTAACTGTGGAGAATTCTCACACGAGAGAGCATGTACATCAGCTCCAACATGTGTTAACTGTGGAGAATTCTCACACAAGGGAGCATGTACATCAGCTCCAACATGTGTTAACTGTTGAGAATTCTCACATGAGGCAGCATGTACATCAGCTCCAACATGTGTTAACTGTGGAGAATTCTCACACGAGAGAGCATGTACATCAGCTCCAACATGTGTTAACTGTGGAGAATTCTCACACAAGGGAGCATGTACATCAGCTCCAACATGTGTTAACTGTGGAGAATTCTCACACAAGGGAGCATGTACATCAGCTCCAACATACGTTAACTGTGGAGAATTCTCACACGAGGGAGCATGTACATCAGCTCCAACATGTGTTAACTGTGGAGAATTCTTACACAAGGAAGCATGTACATCAGCTCCAACATGTGTTAACTGTTGAGAATTCTCACACGAGAGAGCATGTACATCAGCTCCAACATGTGTTAACTGTGGAGAATTCTTACATGAGGGAGCATGTACATCAGCTCCAACATGTGTTAACTGTTGAGAATTCTTACACAAGGAAGCATGTACATCAGCTCCAACATGCGTTAACTGTGGAGAATTCTCACACAAGGAAGCATGTACATCAGCTGCAACATGTGTTAACTGTGGAGAATTCTCACACAAGGGAGCATGTACATCAGCTCCAACATGTGTTAACTGTGGGGAATTCTCACATGAGGGAGCATGTACATCAGCTCCAACATGTGTTAACTGTGGAGAATTCTCACACAAGGGAGCATGTACATCAGCTCCAACATGTGTTAACTGTGGAGAATTCTCACACAAGGGAGCATGTACATCAGCTCCAACATGTGTTAACGGTGGAGAATTCTCACACGAGGGAGCATGTACATCAGCTCCAACATGTGTTAACTGTGGAGAATTCTCACACAAGGGAGGATGTACATCAGCTCCAACATGTGTTAACTGTGGAGAATTCTCACACAAGGAAGCATGTACATCAGCTCCAACATGTGTTAACTGTGGAGAATTCTCACACAAGGGAGCATGTACATCAGCTCCAACATGTGTTAACTGTGGAGAATTCTCACACAAGGGAGGATGTACATCAGCTCCAACATGTGTTAACTGTGGAGAATTCTCACACAAGGGAGCATGTTCATCAGCTCCAACATGTGTTAACTGTGGAGAATTCTCACACAAGGGAGCATGTACATCAGCTCCAACATGTGTTAACTGTGGAGAATTCTCACATGAGGGAGCATGTACATCAGCTCCAACATGTGTTAACTGTGGAGAATTCTCACACGAGGGAGGATGTACATCAGCTCCAACATGTGTTAACTGTGGAGAATTCTCACACAAGGGAGCATGTACATCAGCTCCAACATGTGTTAACTGTTGAGAATTCTCACACGAGGGAGCATGTACATCAGCTCCAACATGTGTTAACTGTGGAGAATTCTCACACAAGGGAGCATGTACATCAGCTCCAACATGTGTTAACTGTTGAGAATTCTCACACAAGGGAGCATGTACATCAGCTCCAACATGTGTTAACTGTTGAGAATTCTCACATGAGGGAGGATGTACATCAGCTCCAACATGTGTTAACTGTGGAGAATTCTCACACAAGGGAGCATGTACATCAGCTCCAACATGTGTTAACTGCAGTGGTGAACATCCATGTAGTTCCCAAAAGTGCCCCCGAGAGGACGATCCAGGAGATCCGGGTTAGGGAGAAGGTTTCCTTCTCGGAAACTCTTGCGTGTCTGCCAACCCTCTGTGCCGAGGTCCGGTACCTGTAGCTCAGTTGCAGCTAAACGGTATCATGCCGGGAAATCGCAACTCAAACCAACGATACTAATGGGGCCACAATTTCAGAAAAGATTCTCATAGCCAAATCACTACCAAAGCCCACAAAATTCGCATCTCCATCTGAACAACACCTGTAAAGATCCCTTCAGTAAATTCAACATCAAGACCATCTCCTTCAAGCAATAAGACTGGCAAGCCCGTAACTTATAATGCACCACAGATAAAGTTTAAGACCAGCTATAACTGAACTGACTTCCTGAAAGAAAATGCAAAGTCTCTACCTGGAACATCTAACGGAAAGAAAAGTCCACAAACATCTCCTCAGAGATCCTCTTCTTAGGAATCTTCTGGGAAGGACTCGGATCGGCAATCTACATCTTCGCCAATCTCCACTTCCAATTGGTTCGAGGTTCTAGAACCGAGGTTTTCTATTGGAAAGGGATCCTCCGCCGTGGAGGAGATGGAGCAGAAGGATTCTGCCCACACTGCCAGAACGACAGTGAAAAAGAGGCAGGATAAATCCTCCGTTAAAGGTGTTAGCCCGACACCAAAGAAAAAGGGAAAATTGATTCGACCACCGCTTTCCACAACGTAGTAAGCTTCTATGATTAAGAACTTATCCCGTTATAATTGTAATGTCTATCCTATAATGGAACATCCGTGGAATTAGAACTCATCGACCAGAGCTTGAACTTCTGCTCAACAAGTATGAGCCTTTGGTCATGTGTTTACAAGAGACTAAACTCCGTCCGCAAGACAGCTTTCAACTTAGACGATATACCCTAGCACAATGTGATCTCACACCGGAAGAGGGTATTCCTGCGCACGGCGGTACTATGATGCTCATCAGAGATGATGTATTTGTGGAATCTGTATCTATACAGTCTGACATCCAGTCAGTGGCTGTAAGGATTAAACTGCCATCTATCCGATTTACCATCTGTAACATTTACCTGCCTCCATTCGATGACCTCTCGCTCAAGGATTTAGAAGATCTAGTCTCTCAGTTACCAATGCCTATTCTGTTGGTGGGAGACGTTAATGTCCATCACACTCTTTGGGGCTCACCTCAGGCTTGTGCAAGAGGTAAATTAATTGCTGAGTTTCTGGACAATAATAACCTAGCTCTTCTGAATACCAGAGAGCCTACATTTCTCTCAGACTCCTACAACACTTTTCACACCTTGATATTGCAGTTAGTTCACCACAGTTAGCAGTTTCCTTGCAATGGAATGTCATCTCTGATTTACACTCTAGTGACCACTTTCCTTGTCTTAGTAGTCTCTTAACACAGGATATATGTTCCACACGCCTACCTAGATGGCGCTGAGATTCAGCCAACTGGAATCTTTACTCCCAGTTGGCCGTGTTTAATAACAATGAGCAACAAATGGTCCAACATTTCACAGAGAAGATTCTTTCTGCTGCTGAGCAAGCTATTCCACGGTCGACTGCCAACTCTCGGCGATTTCCAGTCCCTTGGTGGACGGAAGAGTGCTGAAATGCCATTCGTGCTCTTAGGGCTTTCCAGCGTCGCCCCACACTGGATAACCTAATTGAATACAAGAAAATGCGTGCCAAGTCTAGATATATTATAACGGATAGCAAATAGACATTGTGGAGCAAGTTTGTAGCTTCATTTAATCGACATACACCTTCCTCTGTCGTTTGGGTTAAGTTAAGGCGTGTGGCCGGGAAATCGACCCACATGCCAATTGCTGGTCTTAAAACAGCTGCAGGAGCTGTTGTTGATGCATTTGACGTGGCTAACACATTTGGCTGTGCTTTCGCTCAAGTGTCTAGCTCAGATAACTATTCGCCCGGGTTCCTTCCTGTTAAGACTCAGGTTGAATATATCAAGGTTTCCTTTTTCGTTCAGGAAATCTTGAAGATTACAATCGCCTCTTCACCATGGCAGAGTTAGAACACGCTCTTTCATCTTCGCGACTATCAGCACCAGTACCTGATTGCATCCACGTACAAATGCTCCGACAGCTCTCTCCTGAAGGTAGGCTTTCCTACTCGAGGTCTATAATCGTGTTTGGGTTGATGGCGGGAGGCCTCTGTCATACCCATTTTGAAAGCTGGAAGGGATCGTCATCTCCCGTCCAGCTACCATCCTATTTCCCTCACCAGTTGCGTTTGCAAGGTGATGGAACGCATGATCAATGGACGGTTGGTATGGTGGTTGGAAACTCACAGCCTGCTGGCCAATACCCAGTGCAGTTTTCAGAGGCGCTGTTCAGCAATGGACCACCTTGTGTCATTGTCGAAAGATCATGAACGGATTCATGAAAAAATGTCAAACCGTTGGGATATTTTTTGACCTCGAGAAGGCTTATGATACGGGTTGGTGAGCAGGGATACTACGTTCCCTACACGCCTGTAATATACGTGGACGCTTACCACAGTTCATTCAGGAGATTATGAAGAACCGCAATTTCCGAGTAAGGTTCGGCTCGGTTTTTTCGAACCTTTTTGTTCAGGAGAACGGAGTACCTCAGGGATCGGTACTAAGCGTTACACTGTTTGCTATAGCAATTAATTCTATCTCTAAATGTGTTCCTCCAGGAGTATCGTCGTGCTTATTCGTAGACGACTCTGTCGTTTTTGTACTTCTGTGCGTTCGCCGTTTTTGGAACGCAGTATGCAGCAATGCTTAGATAATCTCCAAGATTGGACTTCTAAAAACGGCTTTCGTTTCTCAACTGAGAAGTTGATCTGTGTGAACTTCTGGCGCCGTAGGAGACGATTACCACCTTCGCTCCGATTCGGTCCAGATTTACTACCTACCATTCGCAGATTCGACGAGATTCCTGGGGTTGACGTTTGATCGGAAACTTAGCTGGTCATCGCATATAGCACAGTTGAAAGCGCGATGTGACGTTCTCTGAATATTTTGCGGATATTAATTGCAAATCTTGGGGAGCAGATCGGACTATTTTGCTGCGACTGTATCGCGCACTGGTCCGATCAAAAATGGACTATGGGTGTATCATTTATTCCTCAGCACGACCATCTGTGCTGAGGAGATTAGACGCAGTCCATAACCGGGGCATTCGAGTGGCTATTGGTGCTTTTCCCACTAGCCCAGTTCTAAGTCTTTATGCCGAATCTGCAGAACCTCCTCTGCGTTATCGGCGTGAAATCCTCTTGGGAAATTATCGCTGTGCGTTTAAATGTATGCCTCAACATCCAACGTTCGCTTCGTTTTCCCACACTGCGCTGGACGAACATTATAGAAATAGCTCCATTAATCCAAGGCCTGCAGGTGTTCGTTTCCGGGAGCTACTAAGAAAGCACGACATAGAAATGCCTATTATGTATGCTAAGGGGGAGAGGGTGTTTCCCCCTTGGTTATGAACATCTCACGTAGATCTTGGGATGACAGTATACCGGAAGTCTACGATGCCTACTTTTAGTATCCGCACCTGTTTTTTTTTAGAATTTCTGTCCAGTTACAGTGACCGAATATTAATCTACACCGATGGATCTAAGAGCACCAACTGTGTTGGATGTGCTTATGTTCATGGAACCGAACACTATACATTCGGTTTTCATGATAGCACATTCATTTATTGTGCAGTGCTGTATGCCATATAGCGAGCCATTTTGCATGTGCGCCATCGAAAATTGGGAGACTGTCTCATTTTGAGTGATTCCCTAAGTGCACTTCAGAGTCTTTGTGAGCTGTACAACTACCACCCCATTGTTCAGCGAATCCAGGATGCCCTTCATGTTTTACACACTTCTGGCGTTAATGTGGAGTGTGGTCACGTTGGGTTGCCAGGGAATGAACTTATGAATTTGGCAGCTAAAATGGCAACCACAGAACCCAGTGTTAGAATACCTCAGGTAACGTTGGAAGACTTTAGGCTTGTTGTGCGGAGAGCGGTGCTGTCGTGCTGGTGCGAGGAGTGGTTGGCTCTCTGCAGAAACAAGCTTAGGGTAGTTAAAGGCATTCCGATAAACTGTGTAACTTCTTCTCGTGTATCTTGTCGTGAGGAGGTGATTTAGCTCGGTTGCGTATTGCTCACTGCAATTTTACGCACAGTTATCTTTTTAAGGGTGACCCTACTCCTATTTGTCTGCCTTGTGGCGAAGGTCTTTCGGTCCGGCACGTGTTGCTAGAGTGTATTGCTCTAGCACATCTTCAGGACTCTCTGTAACTGTCTTGAAGAGGTTTTAGCAGATGATAAGCAAGTGGTTGATAGGATTTTTAATTTTGTTTCTAAAGTAAATTTCCAAATGCTGATTTAATCATCTTAATATAAGGTGTTTTATACTCATCGGTTTAGTTTTATATATCTATATTTATATATGACTTGTGCTATATTTCTATATTGATATTTATCTCTGGCTTTTGCTTAAAGTTTTATTTATTTATTTATTATTTATGTATTTAAATTTTTTTTATTCAGCTTTATCTCTGGCCTTTGAAATGAAATTTTCTACTAATTTTTATCCCTGGCCTTTGCCATAATCTGTTATAGAAGGGCGCTAATGACCCAGAAGTTGAACGCCCTAAACCAAACCAAACCAATATGTATTATTTTTAATTTTTTCATTTCCCTTAAATGGACATGGTCATTTGAGTTTATTCTGCATTAAATGTTGATCCTAAGCTGAAAGTATTTCAGAAAATTGACCTTCTCAACCAGTGGCGTATATCAACATCTGAAGGAGTGATCAGTGCAGTGCATTGCCTTGCCTTGGACCTGGTTTACTGATTATATTCTTTTATTCAGTGCAATAGTACCAAATCCACTATAGTGAAAAGTAAAGTAAGATTGAGAAAGGTTTTTGTTCACGTCATTTTTCAAGCACAAAATCGGAATAAAAGCATTAGTGTATGAAGAAATAGTTTGTCTTGATTTTAATGAACTATTAAGGGAATGATTCCTTTGATGACATTTATTTCAATCAGAGTTTGCTTTTTCTTAATTTAAATAATTTCAGTGCATCGAATGGTTATATTGAATTTAGTTCTTAAAGCTCTTTCTGGGCAAATGCACATGAAGATCCTGAAACTCTCCCAAGGTGGACTTCTGAACTTGGTTATTATCTTAACCCTGCAGTAGTTACGCAATGCTTTGTACTGGTGGTAGTGTGGGTGGCCTGTGAGTCCGCATAGGGAAAAATATACAATTTACATGTTTGAATTTTAACTGACCTGAACATAACAAAATGACATCACTGAGAGAATTTGAAACTTTTATAATAAGAATACTCTTGAGAATAAGGTATGATTACAACAGCTCACTTAACAAGTTCTGCTAATGGCGTTGAATGCAGATAATTTCCAACTTTGTTGCTTGCACTGGACTCTCAGTTTGCAATTTTTGACCATTAAAAAAGTACTGCTTGAATTGAAACAAAGGAATAACAGAATACGGCTGATTACAGTAAGGTACCTGGGTGACATGATTCTTAAGTTCAAAGAAGTTAAAGGAATTGAGAAAATACTTTTGAGTGAACAATGTGTCCACGTGAGACTACTGCAGGGTTAAGGATGTATACAAACTGTCTTGTCTTCTGGTCAAATGTCAAACATATGGTGAGCCACTTGATGCTGGTAGAAAGGCTGCCTAGTGGGCAATTATGTTGCTTGGTTGTGGTACTTTTGCAAATTACTTCTACTGCTAATAACAGTGGTATATTCTGATTTAATACCTTTTATAAATGTTCCCTAAAGATGTATAGGGTAAAGGTTTTCCTTTATTTGCAGTTTAAGAAAATCTGAACCCCTAAATCTAGCACATAGAAACTGCATCCTTCGACTGATAAGTTTAAACCTTATAATCAATATCAAATAATAGCATTTCATGGCACACCTTATGAATAAACCACTAATTTATATAGCATTCAGCAGTATAACCCAGGATAAATTCAAGGACATTGTGTATTTCCTTGTAGTAACACAGAAAATATCCTCTCAAAGGTATTAGTTCATTACGTACACACATTTCTCAAATTAGTAATAATATATCTTGCAATTTTTCAGGTTAATTATAGATGCAACTTGTCCTGAAATTCCTGGAGTAGAAGCTGTGGACCCATCTCACGTTGCTAAAAATGTTTCTTCTCACAGATCTAAGAAGAACATTCAGAAGGGTAAAACTTGTAATTCAGTATTACATTCAAACAAGCAAGCTCGGATTAGGAATGCTGGAATAGAATGTGAGCATTTTGAAAATATAGTTTCTGACAAAACAGCATTGAAATATCCTGATTTGATTCATGAAGAAAAGATGGTATACAACTGTGACATCTGCCAGAAAAGCTTTACTCTGCTAGAAACACTGAAGAAACACAGTTTGATTCATGAGGACAAAATGCCACACAAATGTAATGTTTGCAATAAGTGCTTTACTCAGCTTGGGAGTTTGAAAAGACATAGTTTGATTCATGAGGGAATAAAGCCACACAAATGTAATGTTTGCAATAAGTGCTTTACTGATGTAAGGGGTTTGAATAGACACATTTTGATTCATGAGGGTAAAAAACCTCACAAATGTAATATTTGTAGTAAGAGCTTTACTCAGGTAGGGAATTTAAAAAAACACAGTATGATTCATGAGGGAAAAAAACCACATAAATGTAATGTTTGCAGTAAGTGCTTCACTGAGGTAGGGAGTTTAAAGAGACACACTTTGATTCATCAGGGTATAAAGCCACACAAATGTAATACTTGCAATAAGAGCTTTACTAGGCTAGGGGCTCTGAATACACACATTTTGATTCATGAGGGTAAAAAACCACACAAATGTAATGTATGCAATGAGAGCTTTACTCAACTAGGGAATTTAAAAAAACACAGTTTGATTCATGAGGGTAAAAAGCCACACAAATGTAATGTTTGCAATAAAAGCTTTACTCAGCTAGTGAATTTGAAAGCACATAGTTTTATTCATGAGGACCAAAAGCCGCACAAATGTAATGTTTGCTGTAAGAGCTATACTCAGCTAGGCAGTTTGAGAGCGCACAGTTTGATTCATTAATGGAAAAAATCCACACAGATGTGAAGTTTGAAATAATAGGATTACTCTGCTATTGCATTTATAAACATATTGAATTCATGAGAGTAAAATATTTCATGAATGTAAGGTTGGCTATTGCATTTGAAAACACAATTTAATTCTTGAGGTTAAAATGCCAAGGAAATGTAATGTTTCCAACAAGAGCTCTACTCAGATTTTTTCGAGTGACAAGACAAGTGATTGTTAAAATCCACATACACTTAATTTTTAGAATAAGAAAAACATTTTGATTTACGAAAGTGAAATGCTTACGAATATAATGATTGCAATAAGATCTTTACTTGGCTATCAAATTTGAAAGCACTAAGTTTGATTTATGAAGGCAGAAAAAAAAGCGAATCTATTGTTTGCAATAAGCACTCTACTCAGGTTACCAATTTAAAACACACACACACTCACATATGTATATGTATGTGTGTGTTTTTAATTGAGTTTTATTTATGGACGCTCTTTAACTGCTGCGGTCCTTAGCATCCCATTCTATATTGAGCATGAAAGGTCGATAATTTTGCTCAGAGGCCACTTTTTTAGGCTTGAGGTTCTTTTACGTGCCGTAAATCTATGACATGAGACCACCGGCTTTACTTCCCTTCTGAAGGAAGCCATGCTAAGGATTTTTACACCTGAAAAAAATCCATTGCCCTCCACCAGGTTTGAACCTGTGACCTTGGGAACTAGAGGCTAGCATGGTAACCACTACACCACTGAGGACGACCAGGCTTTTGTACTTTTATATATATAAGTACAAAAGCCCCACAAATGTAATGTTTGCAATAACAGCTTTACTCTGCTGGCACACTTTATTGCATTGTAACCAAAATGCAATGGTGAAGATTTTCTAATATATAGAATTAGCTGTCTAATGTCATGGACTATCAATTTAGCTGAATTAATTTCTGGTATGCAACAAAGTTCTATACTTCGTATAATAATGTAATTTTAGATGAAGAAATGCAGTTACTTAACCCTCATGGTAACACGAGCCAATCTGATTGGCTTTCTGAAACTGGCTGGAGAAAGTCAAAAGCCTTCCATGTCCACCTGATGTAAAGTTGTACAGCATTTAAAATCAGAGTTAGCAATTATGAAAAATTGTGTAAAAATAGCTATGTTTAATAGATACAATGGTCGAAACCTCTCAAGCATAAGGCCATGGTGATATAATATCCATTTATAGTAGTAAGTAACCTACATTTATTTCATATCATATGTAATATGTTACACAATGTTTTTGTAGTATAAATACCCTTCTCAGTATATAAGTTAAAATATCCAACTCTGAAAATCCTCTCAAAAATTTTGAAGTATAGCAAATCAAAGAGTGATGCTTTGTAAACAAAGAAATGTGCATTTGCATTCAAAATCATTTGGTTATTTCAAATTTTAGACAAGAAACAATGTAGCTCAGAAAGTCAGTATATAATTATTTATGCCTCATATTTGGCACATCTGACAAATAGTTCTTGATGTGATCTTTGTTGAGGAGAACACAATGCACTGTCCAGGTAACAACCTGACATTACAGACTTGTTTCTGGCACTAATTAAAACAGTCAGGATGCTATTTCTTGTAGGCAATCATTCCTTTCTTAGGAAATCTACCATGGAACAGTGAAAGTGTAAACACATCTCCATAGTTGCCAATCATATTGGCATCATCTCTCCCTTTTTCGTGTTGGGTAACCAGGGGTGTGTGTGTCACCATTATCATCATCACTGTTAGACATCAACTCATCAGCATTAACTTCTCATTGCACAAAATAATGCATCAGGTTCTCGTCATGAACCCCAGCAGTAAAAAATATCACAAGAGCCAGTTTACAAACAAAGTACAGAACATGCAATTGTAAACATAGGGCCTATTTACTATAGTGAAACCCAGGTATACTGTTATAATGCAAGCAGTAAGGAAAAACGTTGAACCTTTCCAAGGGTGTGAATTCTATCAGCATAAGACATCAGAGAAATTGTTTTACATGAAGACTGTTGCAAATCGACAAGATAGGTTCCAGCACTCAGTGGTGTGGACTTTCAAAGTCGATCTGCTTGTATCCAACAGTTTAATGGCTAGCAGGTGTTCTACCACATGGCACTAAGAGGGTTAAAATTGTTAGTATCACAAATACAGTTTTCTCAGGATTGAAAAACATGTGAGATATCTGAAATGAAATTATCATTAGCAATAAAACAATTAAATTGAGTTTTATTTATGGATCCTCTTTAACTCCTGTGGACCTTAGCAGCCCATTCTATATTCACGTGAAAGACTGGTAAATTTGCTCAGAGGCTTCTTTATCAGGTTTGAGGTCCTTTTATGTCTTAAATCTGAGACACGGGACCACTGGCTCTACTTCCTTTCGAAGGAAGTCATGCTAAGGATTGTTACACCCAAAGAAATCTATTGCCCTGCAATCTTGCATTACTGGCAATGTTTTGTTTAAAGTGCACTGACAAATTGAATCATGCAAGAAAACTGGTAGACTTTATTGTAATGTTAGCACCCTTTTAAAAAGTGGGAGCCTCTCCTCACAAGGTCCTCTGATCAAGTTAATTAATCTGTGTAACTAAGAATGAAATTAAAGTTATGATAGACAATTGTGTTAAAATCAATATCTGTTATTTAATAGTATTGTTTTAATTTGAGTTTTCTCTATCTCAGTGTTTTTTTTTCAGGAAGTTAAAAAGAGGTTAATCTACAAGGACATTCAATAATGACAAAAACTGTACCAGCAATTGTTATTGTCTGCAGTGGTGTTTAATAAACACATTTAGATATCACTTTATATGAAATGTTTCACAGTTGTGAAAATATGTTTGAGAACTTCCGTTTAGAACAAACCAATTGAACAAAGCATGCTTTGAAGTATACGACCCAAAAGTAGGTTAAACAAAGTAAGCCAGTAAGCTCTATAAATTCCATTAGAATTTAAAGATACTCTTAAGTACCTCTCGCTATGGGAAACACACTGAAAAACATAACTAAGGCAAAGATAACCATAATCTTTAGCAGGCACACTTTCAACTTTTACTACTTTGATGTAGTTCAACTTTTGCTGTTACACACTAGTTCACATTGCCCGTCACTGCCTTCATCTAGTCCAACTTTCACTGTTATGTCATTTACATTGTCACTTCACTGCTTTGATATAGTTTAGCTTTCACTGCTACTCATTTAGTTCACATTGTCACCTCACTGCTTTGATCTAGTTAAAACTTTCACTGTTACTCCTACTTCAATTTGTCACTTCTGCTTTCAACTTTCACTGTTGCTTAGTTGACATTGTCACTTCACTGCTTTGATCTAATTCAACTTTCACTGTTACTTAATTCACATTGTAACCTCAGTGCTTTGATGTAATTTAACTTTCACTGCTACTCATTTAGTTCACATTGTCTGTCCATTGCCTTGAACTAGTTCAACTTTCACTGTTGATCACATAGTGCACATTGTCACTTCACTGCTAGTACAACTTTCACTGTTACTCACTAGTTCACATTGTCACTTCACTGCTTTAGTCTAGTTCAACTTTAACTGTTACTTAGTTCACATTGTCACTTCAGTGCTTTGATCTAGTTCAACCTTTACTGTTACTCAGTTCACATTGTCACTTCAGTGCTTTGATCTAGTTCAAATTTCACTGTTACTCACTAGTTCACATTGTCACTTCACTGCTTTGATCTAGTTCAACCTTTATTGTTACTCACTTAGTTCATATTGTCATGTCACTGCTTTGGTCTGGTTCAACCTTTACTGTTACTCAGTTCACATTGTCACTTCAGTGCTTTGATCTAGTTCAAATTTCACTGTTACTCACTAGTTCACATTGTCACTTCAGTGCTTTGATCTAGTTCAACTTTTACTGTTACTTAGTTCACATTGTCACTTCAGTGCTTTGATCTAGTTCAACCTTTACTGTTACTCACTTAGTTCACATTGTCACTTCAGTGCTTTGATCTAGTTCAACCTTTACTGTTACTCAGTTCACATTGTCACTTCAGTGCTTTGATCTAGTTCAAATTTCACTGTTACTCACTAGTTCACATTGTCACTTCACTGCTTTGATCTAGTTCAACCTTTACTGTTACTCACTTAGTTCATATTGTCATGTCACTGCTTTGATCTAGTTCAAACTTTACTGTTACTCACATAGTTCATATTGTCATGTCACTGCTTTGATCTAGTTCAACCTTTACTGTTACTCGCTTATTTCACATTGTCATGTCACTGCTTTGGTCCGGTTCAACCTTTTCTGTTACTCACTTAGTTCACATTGTCACATCACTGCTTTGGTCTGGTTCAAACTTTACTGTTACTCACTTAGTTCACATTGTCACATCACTGCTTTAGTCTAGTTCAACCTTTACTGTTACTCACTTAGTTCACATTGTCACATCACTGCTTTAGTCTAGTTCAAACTTTACTGTTACTCACTTAGTTCACATTGTCGCATCACTGCTTTAGTCTAGTACAAACTTTACTGTTACTCACTTAGTTCACATTGTCACATCACTGCTTTAGTCTAGTTCAAACCTTACTGTTACTCACTTAGTTCACATTGTCACATCACTGCTTTAGTCTAGTTCAAACTTTACTGTTACTCACTTAGTTCACATTGTCACATCACTGCTTTGGTCTGGTTCAACCTTTACTGTTACTCACTTAGTTCACATTGTCACTTCAGTGCTTTGATCTAGTTCAACCTTTACTGTTACTCGCTTAGTTCACATTGTCATGTCACTGCTTTGGTCTGGTTCAACCTTTACTGTTACTCACTTAGTTCACATTGTCACATCACTGCTTTGGTCTGGTTCAAACTTTACTGTTACTCACTTAGTTCACATTGTCACATCACTGCTTTGGTCTGGTTCAACCTTTACTGTTACTCGCTTACTTCACATTGTTATGTCACTGCTTTGATCTAGTTCAACCTTTACTGTTACTCGCTTAGTTCACATTGTCATGTCACTGCTTTGATCTAGTTCAACCTTTACTGTTACTCGCTTAGTTCATATTGTCATATCACTGCTTTGATCTAGTTCAAACTTTACTGTTACTCGCTTAGTTCACATTGTCATGTCACATCTTTGATCTAGTTCAACCTTTACTGTTACTCACTTAGTTCATATTGTCATGTCACTGCTTTGATCTAGTTTAACCTTTACTGTTACTCACTTAGTTCACATTGTCATGTCACATCTTTGATCTAGTTTAACCTTTACTGTTACTCACTTAGTTCACATTGTCATGTCACATCTTTGATCTAGTTTAACCTTTACTGTTACTCACTTAGTTCACATTGTCATGTCACTGCTTTGATCTAGTTTAACCTTTACTGTTACTCACTTAGTTCACATTGTCATGTCACATCTTTGATCTAGTTTAACCTTTACTGTTACTCGCTTAGTTCATATTGTCATGTCAGTGCTTTGATCTAGTTCAAACTTTACTGTTACTCGCTTAGTTCACATTGTCATGTCACTGCTTTGCTCTAGTTTAACCTTTACTGTTATTCACTTAGTTCACATTGTCACATCACTGCTTTCATATAGTTTAACGGTAACTGTTATTCACTTAGTCACATTGTCATGTCACTGCTTTCATTTAGTTCTACTGTAACCGTTATTCACTTAGTTCACATTGCCACGTCTGTTCTTTGATTTTGTTCAACTTTCACTGTGTCTCACTTAGTTCACATTGTCATGCCATTGCTTTGATCTAGTCACAGTTACTTACTTAGTTCACATTGTCACGTCAACTGCTTTGATCTTGTTCAACTTTCACTGTGTCTCACTTAGTTCACATTGTCATGTCAACTGCTTTGATCTTCTTCTACTTTCACTGTGTCTCACTTAGTTCACATTGTCATGCCATTGCTTTGATCTAGTCACTGTTACTCACTTAGTTCACATTTTCACGTCAACTGCTTTGATCTTGTTCAACTTTCACTGTGTCTCACTTAGTTCACATTGTCATGCCATTGCTTTGATCTAGTCACTGTTACTCACTTAGTTCACATTCTCACGTCAACTGCTTTTTTCTTTTTCAACTTTCACTGTGTCTCACTTAGTTCACATTGTCACGTCAACTGCTTTGATCTTGTTCAACTTTCACTGTGTCTCACTTAGTTCACATTGTCACTTCTCTTGTTTGATCTTGTTCAACTTTCACTGTGTCTCACTTAGTTCACATTGTCACGTCAACTGCTGTGATCTTGTTCAACTTTCACTGTGTCTCACTTAGTTCACATTGTCACTTCTCTTCTTTGATCTTGTTCAACTTTCACTGTTACTCACTTAGTTCACATTGCCAAGCCATTGCTTTCATCTAGTCACTGTTACTCACTTAGTTCACATTCTCACATCAACTGCTTTGATCTTGTTCAACTTTCACTGTTTCTCACTTAGTTCACATTGTCACGTCAACTGCTTTGATCTTGTTCAACTTTCACTGTGTCTCACTTAGTTCACATTGTCACTTCTCTTCTTTGATCTTGTTCAACTTTCACTGTGTCTCACTTAGTTTACATTGTCACGTCAACTGCTTTGATCTTGTTCAAATTTCACTGTGTCTCTCACTTAGTTCACATTTTCACTTCTCTTCTTCGATCTTGTTCAACTTTCACTGTGTCTCACTTAGTTCACATTGTCAGGTCAACTGCTGTGATCTTGTTCAACTTTCACTGTGTCTCACTTAGTTCACATTGTCACTTCTTTTCTTTGATCTTGTTCAACTTTCACTGTGTCTCACTTAGTTCACATTGTCAGGTCAACTGCTGTGATCTTGTTCAACTTTCACTGTGTCTCACTTAGTTCACATTTTCACTTCTCTTCTTTGATCTTGTTCAACTTTCACTGTGTCTCACTTAGTTCACATTGTCACTTCTCTTCTTCGATCTTGTTCAACTTTCACTGTGTCTCACTTAGTTCACATTGTCATGCCATTGCTTTGATCTACTCACTGCGTCTCACTTAGTTCACATTGTCACGTCAACTGCTTTGTTCTTGTTCAACTGTCACTGTTACTGACTTAGTTAACATTGTCACATCACTGCTTTGATCTTGTTCAAACTTCACTGTTACTGACTTAGTTCACATTGTCACATCACTGCTTTGATCTTGTTCAAACTTCACTGTTACTCACTAGTTCACATTGTCACTTCACTGCTTTAGTCTGGTTCAACTTTTACTGTTACTTAGTTCACATTGTCACTTCAGTGCTTTGATCTAGTTTAACCTTTACTGTTACTCACTTAGTTCACATTGTCATGTCACATCTTTGATCTAGTTTAACCTTTACTGTTACTAACTTAGTTCACATTGTCATGTCACTGCTTTGATCTAGTTTAACCTTTACTGTTACTCACTTAGTTCACATTGTCATGTCACATCTTTGATCTAGTTCAACCTTTACTGTTACTCGCTTAGTTCACATTGTCATGTCACTGCTTTGATCTAGTTCAACCTTTACTGTTACTCGCTTAGTTCACATTGTCACATCACTGCTTTGATCTAGTTCAACCTTTACTGTTACTCGCTTAGTTCACATTGTCACATCACTGCTTTGACCTAGTTCAACCTTTACTGTTACTCACTTAGTTCACATTGTCATGTCACTGCTTTGATCTAGTTTAACCTTTACTGTTACTCACTTAGTTCACATTGTCATGTCACTGCTTTGATCTAGTTTAACCTTTACTGTTACTCGCTTAGTTCACATTGTCACATCACTGCTTTGATCTAGTTCAACCTTTACTGTTACTTGCTTAGTTCACATTGTCATGTCACTGCTTTGATCTATTTTAACCTTTACTGTTACTCACTTAGTTCACATTGTCATGTCACTGCTTTGATCTAGTTTAACCTTTACTGTTACTCACTTAGTTCACATTGTCATGTCACATCTTTGATCTAGTTCAACCTTTACTGTTACTCGCTTAGTTCACATTGTCACATCACTGCTTTGATCTAGTCCAACCTTTACTGTTACTCGCTTAGTTCACATTGTCACATCACTGCTTTGATCTAGATCAACCTTTACTGTTACTCGCTTAGTTCGCATTGTCACGTCACTGCTTTGATCTAGTTCAACCTTTACTATTACTCACTTAGTTCACATTGTCATGTCACTGCTTTGATCTAGTTCAAACTTTACTGTTACTCACATAGTTCATATTGTCATGTCACTGCTTTGATCTAGTTCAACCTTTACTGTTACTCGCTTAGTTCACATTGTCATGTCACTGCTTTGGTCTGGTTCAACCTTTACTGTTACTCACTTAGTTCACATTGTCACATCACTGCTTTGGTCTGGATCAAACTTTACTGTTACTCACTTAGTTCACATTGTCACATCACTGCTTTGGTCTGGTTCAACCTTTACTGTTACTCGCTTACTTCACATTGTCATGTCACTGCTTTGATCTAGTTCAACCTTTACTGTTACTCGCTTAGTTCATATTGTCATATCACTGCTTTGATCTAGTTCAAACTTTACTGTTACTCGCTTAGTTCACATTGTCATGTCACTGCTTTGATCTAGTTTAACCTTTACTGTTATTCACTTAGTTAACATTGTCACGTCACTGCTTTCATATAGTTTAACGGTAACTGTTATTCACTTAGTCACATTGTCATGTCACTGCTTTGATCTATTTTAACCTTTACTGTTATTCACTTAGTTCACATTGTCACGTCACTGATTTGATCTAGTTTAACCTTTACTGTTATTCACTTGGTTCACATTGTCATGTCACTGCTTTGATCTAGTTTAACCTTTACTGTTATTCACTTAGTTCACATTGTCATGTCACTGCTTTGATCTAGTTTAACCTTTACTGTTATTCACTTAGTTCACATTGTCACGTCACTGCTTTCATAAAGTTTAACGGTAACTGTTATTCACTTAGTCACATTGTCATGTCACTGCTTTCATTTAGTTCTACTGTAACCGTTATTCACTTAGTTCACATTGTCACATCTGTTCTTTGATTTTGTTCAACTTTCACTGTGTCTCACTTAGTTCACATTGTCATGCCATTGCTTTGATCTAGTCACTGTTACTCACTTAGTTCACATTGTCACGTCAACTGCTTTGATCTTGTTCAACTTTCACTGTGTCTCACTTAGTTCACATTGTCATGTCAACTGCTTTGATCTTCTTCTACTTTCACTGTGTCTCACTTAGTTCACATTGTCATGCCATTGCTTTGATCTAGTCACATTTACTCACTTAGTTCACATTTTCACGTCAACTGCTTTGATCTTGTTCAACTTTCACTGTGTCTCACTTAGTTCACATTGTCATGCCATTGCTTTGATCTAGTCACTGTTACTCACTTAGTTCACATTGTCATGCCATTGCTTTGATCTAGTCACTGTTACTCACTTAGTTCACATTGTCATGCCATTGCTTTGATCTAGTCACTGTTACTCACTTAGTTCACATTCTCACGTCAACTGCTTTGATCTTTTTCAACTTTCACTGTGTCCTACTTAGTTCACATTGTCACGTCAACTGCTTTGATCTTGTTCAACTTTCACTGTGTCTCACTTAGTTCACATTGTCATGCCATTGCTTTGATCTAGTCACTGTTTATCACTTAGTTCACATTGTCACGTGAACTGCTTTGATCTTGTTCAACTTTCACTGTGTCTCACTTAGTTCACATTGTCACTTCTCTTCTTTGATCTTGTTCAACTTTCACTGTGTCTCACTTAGTTCACATTGTCACGTCAACTGCTGTGATCTTGTTCAACTTTCACTGTGTCTCACTTAGTTCACATTGTCATGCCATTGCTTTGATCTAGTCACTGTTACTCACTTAGTTCACATTGTCACTTCTCTTCTTTGATCTTGTTCAACTTTCACTGTGTCTCACTTAGTTCACATTGTCACTTCTCTTCTTTGATCTTGTTCAACTTTCACTGTGTCTCACTTAGTTCACATTGTCATGTCATTGCTTTGATCTAGTCACTGTTACTCACTTAGTTCACATTGTCACGTCAACTGCTTTGATCTTGTTCAACTTTCACTGTGTCTCACTTAGTTCACATTGTCACTTCTCTTCTTTGATCTTGTTCAACTTTCACTGTGTCTCACTTAGTTCACATTGTCACGTCAACTGCTGTGATCTTGTTCAACTTTCAGTGTGTCTCACTTAGTTCACATTGTCACTTCTTTTCTTTGATCTTGTTCAACTTTCACTGTTACTCACTTAGTTCACATTGTCATGCCATTGCTTTGATCTAGTCACTGTTTCTCACTTAGTTCACATTCTCACATCAACTGCTTTGATCTTGTTCAACTTTCACTGTTTCTCACTTAGTTCACATTCTCACATCAACTGCTTTGATCTTGTTCAACTTTCACTGTTTCTCACTTAGTTCACATTGTCACGTCAACTGCTTTGATCTTGTTCAACTTTCACTGTGTCTCACTTAGTTCACATTGTCACTTCTCTTCTTTGATCTTGTTCAACTTTCACTGTGTCTCACTTAGTTCACATTGTCATGCCATTGCTTTGATCTAGTCACTGTGTCTCACTTAGTTCACATTGTCACGTCAACTGCTTTGATCTTGTTCAACTTTCACTGTTACTGACTTAGTTAACATTGTCACATCACTGCTTTGATCTTGTTCAAACTTCACTGTTACTGACTTAGTTCACATTGTCACGTCACTGCTTTGATCTAGTCACTGTTGCTCACTTAGTTCACATTGTCATGCCATTGCTTTGATCTAGTCACTGTTACTCACTTAGTTCACATTCTCACGTCAACTGCTTTGATCTTTTTCAACTTTCACTGTGTCCTACTTAGTTCACATTGTCACGTCAACTGCTTTGATCTTGTTCAACTTTCACTGTGTCTCACTTAGTTCACATTGTCAGGTCAACTGCTGTGATCTTGTTCAACTTTCACTGTGTCTCACTTAGTTCACATTTTCACTTCTCTTCTTTGATCTTGTTCAACTTTCACTGTGTCTCACTTAGTTCACATTGTCACTTCTCTTCTTCGATCTTGTTCAACTTTCACTGTGTCTCACTTAGTTCACATTGTCATGCCATTGCTTTGATCTACTCACTGCGTCTCACTTAGTTCACATTGTCACGTCAACTGCTTTGTTCTTGTTCAACTGTCACTGTTACTGACTTAGTTAACATTGTCACATCACTGCTTTGATCTTGTTCAAACTTCACTGTTACTGACTTAGTTCACATTGTCACATCACTGCTTTGATCTTGTTCAAACTTCACTGTTACTCACTAGTTCACATTGTCACTTCACTGCTTTAGTCTGGTTCAACTTTTACTGTTACTTAGTTCACATTGTCACTTCAGTGCTTTGATCTAGTTTAACCTTTACTGTTACTCACTTAGTTCACATTGTCATGTCACATCTATGATCTAGTTTAACCTTTACTGTTACTAACTTAGTTCACATTGTCATGTCACTGCTTTGATCTAGTTTAACCTTTACTGTTACTCACTTAGTTCACATTGTCATGTCACATCTTTGATCTAGTTCAACCTTTACTGTTACTCGCTTAGTTCACATTGTCATGTCACTGCTTTGGCCTAGTTCAACCTTTACTGTTACTCGCTTAGTTCACATTGTCACATCACTGCTTTGATCTAGTTCAACCTTTACTGTTACTCGCTTAGTTCACATTGTCACATCACTGCTTTGACCTAGTTCAACCTTTACTGTTACTCACTTAGTTCACATTGTCATGTCACTGCTTTGATCTAGTTTAACCTTTACTGTTACTCACTTAGTTCACATTGTCATGTCACTGCTTTGATCTAGTTTAACCTTTACTGTTACTCGCTTAGTTCACATTGTCACATCACTGCTTTGATCTAGTTCAACCTTTACTGTTACTTGCTTAGTTCACATTGTCATGTCACTGCTTTGGTCTGGTTCAACCTTTACTGTTACTCACTTAGTTCACATTGTCACATCACTGCTTTGGTCTGGATCAAACTTTACTGTTACTCACTTAGTTCACATTGTCACATCACTGCTTTGGTCTGGTTCAACCTTTACTGTTACTCGCTTACTTCACATTGTCATGTCACTGCTTTGATCTAGTTCAACCTTTACTGTTACTCGCTTAGTTCATATTGTCATATCACTGCTTTGATCTAGTTCAAACTTTACTGTTACTCGCTTAGTTCACATTGTCATGTCACTGCTTTGATCTAGTTTAACCTTTACTGTTATTCACTTAGTTAACATTGTCACGTCACTGCTTTCATATAGTTTAACGGTAACTGTTATTCACTTAGTCACATTGTCATGTCACTGCTTTGATCTATTTTAACCTTTACTGTTATTCACTTAGTTCACATTGTCACGTCACTGATTTGATCTAGTTTAACCTTTACTGTTATTCACTTGGTTCACATTGTCATGTCACTGCTTTGATCTAGTTTAACCTTTACTGTTATTCACTTAGTTCACATTGTCATGTCACTGCTTTGATCTAGTTTAACCTTTACTGTTATTCACTTAGTTCACATTGTCACGTCACTGCTTTCATATAGTTTAACGGTAACTGTTATTCACTTAGTCACATTGTCATGTCACTGCTTTCATTTAGTTCTACTGTAACCGTTATTCACTTAGTTCAGATTGTCACATCTGTTCTTTGATTTTGTTCAACTTTCACTGTGTCTCACTTAGTTCACATTGTCATGCCATTGCTTTGATCTAGTCACTGTTACTCACTTAGTTCACATTGTCACGTCAACTGCTTTGATCTTGTTCAACTTTCACTGTGTCTCACTTAGTTCACATTGTCATGTCAACTGCTTTGATCTTCTTCTACTTTCACTGTGTCTCACTTAGTTCACATTGTCATGCCATTGCTTTGATCTAGTCACATTTACTCACTTAGTTCACATTTTCACGTCAACTGCTTTGATCTTGTTCAACTTTCACTGTGTCTCACTTAGTTCACATTGTCATGCCGTTGCTTTGATCTAGTCACTGTTACTCACTTAGTTCACATTGTCATGCCATTGCTTTGATCTAGTCACTGTTACTCACTTAGTTCACATTGTCATGCCATTGCTTTGATCTAGTCACTGTTACTCACTTAGTTCACATTCTCACGTCAACTGCTTTGATCTTTTTCAACTTTCACTGTGTCCTACTTAGTTCACATTGTCACGTCAACTGCTTTGATCTTGTTCAACTTTCACTGTGTCTCACTTAGTTCACATTGTCATGCCATTGCTTTGATCTAGTCACTGTTTATCACTTAGTTCACATTGTCACGTGAACTGCTTTGATCTTGTTCAACTTTCACTGTGTCTCACTTAGTTCACATTGTCACTTCTCTTCTTTGATCTTGTTCAACTTTCACTGTGTCTCACTTAGTTCACATTGTCACGTCAACTGCTGTGATCTTGTTCAACTTTCACTGTGTCTCACTTAGTTCACATTGTCATGCCATTGCTTTGATCTAGTCACTGTTACTCACTTAGTTCACATTGTCACTTCTCTTCTTTGATCTTGTTCAACTTTCACTGTGTCTCACTTAGTTCACATTGTCACTTCTCTTCTTTGATCTTGTTCAACTTTCACTGTGTCTCACTTAGTTCACATTGTCATGTCATTGCTTTGATCTAGTCACTGTTACTCACTTAGTTCACATTGTCACGTCAACTGCTTTTATCTTGTTCAACTTTCACTGTGTCTCACTTAGTTCACATTGTCACTTCTCTTCTTTGATCTTGTTCAACTTTCACTGTGTCTCACTTAGTTCACATTGTCACGTCAACTGCTGTGATCTTGTTCAACTTTCAGTGTGTCTCACTTAGTTCACATTGTCACTTCTTTTCTTTGATCTTGTTCAACTTTCACTGTTACTCACTTAGTTCACATTGTCATGCCATTGCTTTGATCTAGTCACTGTTTCTCACTTAGTTCACATTCTCACATCAACTGCTTTGATCTTGTTCAACTTTCACTGTTTCTCACTTAGTTCACATTCTCACATCAACTGCTTTGATCTTGTTCAACTTTCACTGTTTCTCACTTAGTTCACATTGTCACGTCAACTGCTTTGATCTTGTTCAACTTTCACTGTGTCTCACTTAGTTCACATTGTCACTTCTCTTCTTTGATCTTGTTCAACTTTCACTGTGTCTCACTTAGTTCACATTGTCATGCCATTGCTTTGATCTAGTCACTGTGTCTCACTTAGTTCACATTGTCACGTCAACTGCTTTGATCTTGTTCAACTTTCACTGTTACTGACTTAGTTAACATTGTCACATCACTGCTTTGATCTTGTTCAAACTTCACTGTTACTGACTTAGTTCACATTGTCACGTCACTGCTTTGATCTAGTCACTGTTGCTCACTTAGTTCACATTGTCATGCCATTGCTTTGATCTAGTCACTGTTACTCACTTAGTTCACATTCTCACGTCAACTGCTTTGATCTTTTTCAACTTTCACTGTGTCCTACTTAGTTCACATTGTCACGTCAACTGCTTTGATCTTGTTCAACTTTCACTGTGTCTCACTTAGTTCACATTGTCATGCCATTGCTTTGATCTAGTCACTGTTTATCACTTAGTTCACATTGTCACGTGAACTGCTTTGATCTTGTTCAACTTTCACTGTGTCTCACTTAGTTCACATTGTCACTTCTCTTCTTTGATCTTGTTCAACTTTCACTGTGTCTCACTTAGTTCACATTGTCACGTCAACTGCTGTGATCTTGTTCAACTTTCACTGTGTCTCACTTAGTTCACATTGTCATGCCATTGCTTTGATCTAGTCACTGTTACTCACTTAGTTCACATTGTCACTTCTCTTCTTTGATCTTGTTCAACTTTCACTGTGTCTCACTTAGTTCACATTGTCACTTCTCTTCTTTGATCTTGTTCAACTTTCACTGTGTCTCACTTAGTTCACATTGTCATGTCATTGCTTTGATCTAGTCACTGTTACTCACTTAGTTCACATTGTCACGTCAACTGCTTTGATCTTGTTCAACTTTCACTGTGTCTCACTTAGTTCACATTGTCACTTCTCTTCTTTGATCTTGTTCAACTTTCACTGTGTCTCACTTAGTTCACATTGTCACGTCAACTGCTGTGATCTTGTTCAACTTTCAGTGTGTCTCACTTAGTTCACATTGTCACTTCTTTTCTTTGATCTTGTTCAACTTTCACTGTTACTCACTTAGTTCACATTGTCATGCCATTGCTTTGATCTAGTCACTGTTTCTCACTTAGTTCACATTCTCACATCAACTGCTTTGATCTTGTTCAACTTTCACTGTTTCTCACTTAGTTCACATTCTCACATCAACTGCTTTGATCTTGTTCAACTTTCACTGTTTCTCACTTAGTTCACATTGTCACGTCAACTGCTTTGATCTTGTTCAACTTTCACTGTGTCTCACTTAGTTCACATTGTCACTTCTCTTCTTTGATCTTGTTCAACTTTCACTGTGTCTCACTTAGTTCACATTGTCATGCCATTGCTTTGATCTAGTCACTGTGTCTCACTTAGTTCACATTGTCACGTCAACTGCTTTGATCTTGTTCAACTTTCACTGTTACTGACTTAGTTAACATTGTCACATCACTGCTTTGATCTTGTTCAAACTTCACTGTTACTGACTTAGTTCACATTGTCACGTCACTGCTTTGATCTAGTCACTGTTGCTCACTTAGTTCACATTGTCACGCCATTCCTTTGTTCTAGTCACTGTTATTCACTTAGTTCACATTGTCACGTCACTGCTTTGATCTTGTTCAAACTTCACTGTTGCTCACTTAGTTCACATTGTCACATCACTGTTTTGATCTTGTTTAACCTTCACTGTTATTCACTTAGTTCACATTGTCACGTCACTGCTTTCATATAGTTCAACTGTAACTGTTATTCACTTGGTTCACATTGTCATGTCACTGCTTTGATCTTGTTCAAACTTCGCTGATGCTCACTTAGTTCACATTGTCACGTCACTGCTTTGATTTTGTTCAAACTTCACTGTTTCTTACTTAGTTCACATTGTCACATCACTGCTTTGATCTATTTCAACTTTCATGTTACTCACTTATTTCACCTTGTCACGTCATTGCTTTGATCTAGTTCAACTTTCACTGTTACACTTAGTTCACATTGTCATGTCACTGCTTTCATACAGTTCAACTGTAACTGTTACTCACCTAGTTCAAATTGTCACGTCACTGCTTTGATCTAGTTCAACTTTCACTGTTACTCACTTAGTTCAATGCTACTCCTCTTGGATGTTTTTAGTAAATCTAATAACTTTAGTAAACCGTCTATGTATTACATCAGTTTTGCTCAAAATCTCTGTAATCCTCAAATTTCTACTCCATATACCATCTTTGATTCTACCATTCCTCTCCAACCAGTTAACAGACATGTGTGTTATCTAGTATAATCAACACATCCTCACTCCTTTCTTAGCTAATTTTACTTTAGCAATCACCTTCCTACCAGACGGTTCCCATGCACCATTACTACTCAGTCCTATTCCTAAGTAATTGACGGCTTTCACTATTTTGTAATTCCTCTGTAATCATGTACAATATTTCATGTTTTCTTAACGCACTTCCTTTTTGGAATACCATTATTTTAAATTTTTTAACATTTATGTGCAGGCAATAATTCTTTGCCTTAGAGCACATATCAAAGAATTGTCAATACTCACAAATTATTAGCCAGAAATTCACCTTGTTATTTTCTTTACATTTAACTTATAGCCTCATTTTACCAATTAAATCCTGAGGAAAGACCGAAATCTCATCATTTAGAGACCATTTTTTTTCGACGCATGTATAGAGGCCACCACATTAAATAGTTTGTATCGGTAGGCCTCTTGCAGAAAAGTGTGACACAATAAACTTATCTTTTGCTACTAGACTCCGTGATAGGCTTCCGACCGAGTACCTTTATCCTTGTCTCCCTGATGACTAGGTAAGGCGTAATGCTAGAGTAGATTTTATTTCTAGGTATTCAGAATATCAGCCATCTCACCTGGGGTTCATACCAAATATTCATGTTAATAGGTTGGAATGATTAATAATACTTAATTGTTCTATTAGTAACTTTAAATGTATTATGTTTAACAAAAGCTAATTCTTATTTATTCATGTTCCCTATCACCCAGCTCCCGACCACCTACCATCATAGAAGCTTAAGAGGGTAGGCTAAAACAATCTTCATACAAGTTTGAAGTTTCTTCTTTTACTGCCATATTGAGATAAAGCAAAAAAGAGTATATTTAAAGAAAAGTGAAACAGATAATACAAAGTCATTATTAAAAATCAGCATGTTGTAAAACTAGTACAAACAAATCTTTAATATCAATTTTTGAAGATTTAGAAGCTTGTAACAGTGATGTGTCATAATTTAAAATAGAGAGTTGAGGGTTGTTACACTACATCACTATGATAATCTTACTTGAACGCGTTTCGGGAGACGGCTTGTTCCCATCGTCAGCATTTTCTCTCAACTGATATTTGCCGGTCATCGTCTGGGGGATGTGTGTGGTTTGTGGTGTTCTCTGGTGCTGGGCTGATGAACCTCCAAAGGCTGTTGGGTGGCGGCAGTTCAAAATTCATTAGGTGATTCCTGTGTTTGACAATATGTATTTTTTCCCAGATGTCCAATTCATTGCTGCTGTTGATCGGTTTTAAGAGTTTTATGTTTGGAGTGATATCATGGTTTGAAGACCAGAAATGATGTGCTACTGCTGATTTTTCTTGCTGCTTTTGGTAAATGCATCTCATATGCTCTTTAAGTCTTATTTCAAGATTTCTTTTTGTTCTTCCTATATATACCAGGTTACATTCATTACAATCAATTTGATATATACCAGCTGATTTATTGTTGGGGATAGGATCTTTTGTTCTGTTGCATAGTAGTTTCTGTATGTTGTGGTTATTCTGTGGAGACAGGGTGATGTTGTATTTTTTGAAAATCCTTTGAAATTTATGATGTGTCCAAGGGTGATAAGTGAATTTGAAGCATATAGAAAATTCACTTATCACCCTTGGACACATCATAAATTTCAAATTACCAACATCACCCTGTCTCCACAGAATAACCACAACATACAGAAACTACTATGCAACAGAACAAAAGATCCTATCCCCAACAATAAATCAGCTGGTATATATCAAATTGATTGTAATGAATGTAACCTGGTATATATAGGAAGAACAAAAAGAAATCTTGAAATAAGACTTAAAGAGCATATGAGATGCATTTACCAAAAGCAGCAAGATAAATCAGCAGTAGCACATCATTTCTGGTCCTCAAACCATGATATCACTCCAAACATAAAACTCTTAAAACCGATCAACAGCAGCAATGAATTGGACATCTGGGAAAAAATACATATTGTCAAACACAGGAATCACCTAATGAATTTTGAACTGCCGCCACCCAACAGCCTTTGGAGGTTCATCAGCCCAGCACCAGAGAACACCACAAACCACACACATCCCCCAGACGATGACCGGCAAATATCAGTTGAGAGAAAATGCTGACGATGGGAACAAGCCGTCTCCCGAAACGCGTTCAAGTAAGATTATCATAGTGATGTAGTGTAACAACCCTCAACTCTCTATTTTAAATCTTTAATATTTCACTTTTAGTTTTAAGGGGCTATAAATGAACAAATATCCCTCAGAAACATAATGAAAATGTTATTAAAAATTTGAGTGTTTCATCCAAATAGCTTCATGTCTATTGTCTTCATCTTTGCTGTCAAAGGGTTAGTAGGCAGGTCATCTCAAAGTTATTAATTCTGTTTCCTTGCTTCTAAATAAGAAAATCTTTTTGGTTGGGTAACCAAATTTCAAAGTTGATTCTCGTTTACAAACATTTTCTCTTTCATCTGTTTATTTATTTCTGAAGATAAACTTTCATCATCTCACTGACATCTCGAAACTGTTTCAAGAATGTGACTTGGGACTTCTTGACTACCCAGTCTTGGCTTAAGACTTTCACAGAACCTTCTTTATAAATATTGAAGTATTCTTTTGCTTTGAGTAAGTTTTTCCCCTGTTTAGATTTTCTGCCACTGAAGCATTGTACATTGTAAATATTTCACTGTTACTCAGATCTGATGTAAGAAACAGATTTTGACTCAACTTTTGTGAGTAATGAATCTCCCGTTCATGAAAAGCAGATAAAAATTTTATTACAGCCTTCCTTTTAAATGAGATAACAGAAGAATCTTTTTCAAATGTCGATAAACTCCAAAGTTCTGAAAATTCCAATTTTGGTACCTATGTGTCAACCCTCTTGCCATGCATGAGCTATTGAAATGGCTTTGTCAAAATGTTATATTTGTCATGGTTATATGGTGTTGAAAACTGAGCTTTTGGATATTTTCCCTCAGCCACTTAAAACAAAAATCAATAAATCTAAAGTCTGTTTCATTTCTGAAAGACATTAGCATAAGTGTATTGTAGGCAAGTGCTTGTCAATAGAAGCAACTATAATAGTTAAATATTCACATAATATTAATTCCTGATAAGTTTGTTTGCAGGAACAAGATCACAGTAAAAGAGTGATCCATTATACTTTAGTATGGATGTTCATACAAGTGATTCAGAAAACAACATACATGTAACTGAGTGTGTGAGTTGTAGCAAGTCCAGATAAGAGTAAAAGCTCGGAAAGAACAAGGAAATGCCAACTATTGCTTGTTCACATGGGCTACCAGATAGATATACAGTGAACCCAAAAACGTTAAGAAGATCAAACATAGAGTAATTGACCGCAACTTATAACAATATCAGAGATTTTTATCAGCATGTAAATACTTTATACAAAATTGACCAGGATAAGTTATTACTGAAGTACCAGGGAGATCACATTACCAAAAGACAATGGATGATGGCTTATGGAAGGTATCAATCCCTTCAGTGCCTGGAAGTGAATGCAACAAACTACGTGTTTCATTTTGCACAATAAATATTCTGAAAAGCAATGCTACCCATATGTATATTACAATATACAATAAACTACTAAAATGTGTGGAAAAGTATAACATTGTTTAAGAAGTTAAAATTGTTTCTGCTACAACATGTCTTTTAACCAGTAATTGAGTACTAGCTTTTACAGTACAGATTGCTGTATTTTTATATCTTACTAAAATGCCATTCTCTATATGCATTATTTTAATATGATCTAGGTGTATATTATAATTCATGAAAGCATTATTTCTGTAAACAATTGCTAAGGTGAATAAAGTAAAAAATAAACAAAGATGCTTAAACATATAGTGTATATGTTGAATTATTTTGTTATTCGTATTTGTGTTTGATATTCAAAGGTTGTATTTCCTAAAGAATTTACCTTTTTCCAGTTATCGACTTTTGAATAGATGGTCCTTAAGGTTTTTTTGTTTGGCCTTTTTGTATAATAGTAGCAATGGATCAAAGTCTTGTACAAGTTATGTCAGAGTGTTTGGGAAAATATTTAGTGCAGAGTGGAAGTTCCCTTTTTTGTTCACACCTAGAAAAGAAATAATGATATAATAATAGATCACTAATATAAACAAGTTGCCTATTCCTCTTTCTTTGTGTTTGATTGCTACTTCTGCTTGCATTCAGCTCCATCTGAATTCACCAGCACAAATTGCCTGACTCATCTACTACACTTTCTTTATTACCAAGAAAGTCGGAAAGATCAAGTAAAGCATTCTTGAAAAGAGGTTTGCAGTTCTCATGTATTGATCTGTCCAGCTCAGAGAGTACTGAACTGATAGTTCTCTTCTAACATCATATTAACATGGGAGAAGATTTACTCTGAAGCATTCTACACAGATCTAAATTTGACACATCTATAATATAGAAAAAATCTTAAAAACTTATTTTTAGAAAAAGAGCAGACAAATAGTTATTTTAAAATGATCATCTTCATACAAAGTGTATAATTACTTGCTCTTCTGTTGTTATGTATGTACAGTTTTAAAAGTTCTATTAGCCAAATTAATAGAGATAAAAATTCTCACTTTTAATACACAGAAAGAAATGGAATTATACAGAATGAGCCAAAAGACTCCAAACCGCCTGCGCTGTGTTTTTTCCTGTCTGCATCTTTGGCAGCTTGCCGTCTGCCGCTATCATAGAAAGGTGCGGATGAAACCATATAACATTTTTAAAACTATTTTTAAAGGCTTTACTTACCAACTTTATGAAAGGAAATGCTGAAACTGGCCACCGCCATTCTCCATACATTTTTGGCACCTCTTTAGGAAACTATCCATCACTCGCTGTAGTTCACCTGAGAAATTTCCTGGCAGATATGTTCTTTTAATTCTTCCAGGGTGTGTGGCTTTGTCTTGTACACTTTGTTTTAAGTTACCCCGGAGGGGTATTTTATGAACAATATTAATGGCTGCGCAGTGTTTCTCCACTGGGCGTATGGAAATATGATAAAAACATGATAAAGTGCTGCTGTTATAAACAAAGTCATGCCTGTTGTGATTTTGCTGTGCAGTTTGAAGTGCAGTATTGAGTTGACAATGATGTGATGTAGTTAAGTTATTATGAGTTATTTATTATTTTGTCCTGTATTTAGTCACAAAGTATATTATGACTGAGTAGATGTTTTTTACTGCACAGCGTGTATTTTCTTATGATTCGTATGTGCTAACTCGGTCAGCTCGCCAAGCGAAAGTACGATTTGCAGAAAGATTTCCAGGTGTAAATGTTCCAGCCTGCACAACAATCTATGAACTGTACATTAAATTTTAGGCCACAGGAAGTGTTCAGCCTAAGAAATCTAAAATACAGCATTCAGTTCTTACCGAAGAAACATTAGACGACATCGGTTATGATGGATAGTTTCCTAAAGAGGTGCCAAAAATGTATGGACGACGGTGGCCAGTTTCAGCATCTCTTGTAAAGTTGGTAAGTAAAGCCTTTAAAAGTAGTTTTAAAAATGTTGTATGGTTTCATCCGCATCTTTCTATGATAGGGACAGACGGTGAGCACCGAGGACATGGACAGGAAAAACACTGTGCAGGCGGTTCGCAGTCTTTTGGCTCACTCTGTAGGTTACTTGTTTTGGCATTTTTCAATTTCACCCATATTATTAGTTTTATAGTTGTTTGAAAAAATGTACAAATTTTTCACCTTTTTTATTGGCGGTGTTTACACAATTATTTTTTGTGCAATACCCAATTATGCGGTGAAAGTATGTTTTTATTTTTAGGTTAAATAAAATGTCAAAGTCAGGAATTTTCGTTTTTTTTTTTCCTGAGCTTCCTCAGTAACACCTCATATTTTACAACTTTACAAGTTAATTTCTTTGCCAACTTAAATTTATGCTTCGAAGAAAGTATCAAGTACCAATGAATGTGGTGAATAGGATCACATATTCACATTTACTCCCTACAGACTTAAGCATTGAATAATGCATTATGTTTTTATGCTGGAAGTTTGAGTCTTGGTATTTTCTACTCATACTGTGTATTAGTTTTATTGCATTACTTGGCAATTGCTATTTATCTTAAAGATCCTATTCACCCACTAGATGGAGTCAATAGGATCAAGCATACCAAAACCATTGTTAACCTATTTACTTTGCAATTGGGTTAATGGGATTACTTTAAATGTTTTTAAGAATAAGTACACATAACAGTTATGCTGATGCCAACACAAATACCTTTTATTCAGGCAAACAAATGTAATTTTGCATGTGAAACTACACATGTCACTTAGATCTAAAACTAAAATGTGGAAACATAGTAATGAGCTGTTTTAAACACTAAAAATCACTTCTCAATATCCTTATGGAAATAAAAAGCATGGAAACAGTTTTTGTTAGTACTATTAATATGTATCTAAATAAGGGTACGACTGTACATTTTGAATCTTAATTGCCCCCTTCTTAGTGTTTGCGGAGCATCTAACCTTCCTAGCACCTGTCTATAAGAAACTGTCGTTCTGTCTGTAACATCTGGAAAAACATAGATATAACCTGAGGAGTCTCACAAAATTGACCATAAATGTTTCATTCTTTCTCACTGCTTCAACCATCCTGATGAAACATTGGTCCTTTCTGGTGCCGCAAAAGGGTTTGTCAATTGGAAAAGAAACAAGCAACCAATCTCCATTCATTATTTCTTCTGAAGCCACCTGATGTACATTGGAATTATTTGCCACAGCATCCAAATCTTCCACATTCTCGTGATCATCACGGAGCTGGGAATATCCATTTCATTTTCAGAAGAGTTTTCTTCTATTGATTTCTCACTGTCTGATTCACTATTCTCTGGGATACTGACACTTCTTCCTGCAGCAACACTAATCTCCATCTTTCTTTTCTTAAGAGTTGTATCCTTGTAGCGCAGATGTTGAAGAAATTCTTTGAAAGAATCATCCATGCATTCACTATTTTCAGCATCATTTCTATCTGAACCTTCAGGCAACTTAGACAAAACCCTTTGTCTGTCAACTGGAATTACAACACAACCTGCAAAGCCCGATTTTAAATTGTCTGCAGCCTTATCCTGGATGGCAGTCAAAAGTTTCCTCAGTAGATGTGGAAACACTGTGTTTGAAACCGAAGATTCTTTTCTCCCTGGCCCAAACTTCCAAACAGTTAAAATCTCTCTCCAAGCTCTCTTCAATGGTGCAAAGAAGGTAACATCCAGTGGTTACATCAGGTGTGTGGAATTGCTTGGAAGAAACAAATGAAATATGATCCTGACAAGATTTTATGGCCATAATAGTCAGATGCGAAGAGAGGTTATCACCTATTAAGATTTTCCTGCCCTCTTTATTCCTAAAGTAAGGAATAATTACTGTATTAATGCAGTCCTCAAATGTGTAGCTATCAAACCACCCACTTTTGCTCCTGTTGTATCTGATGCTTTGGGGCCACCTTCTGTCCAAGGCGTGTACAGATTGGTAGCTTTATACATAACATAATATGGAAGCATTTCCCCTTCTCTATTGCCTGCAAACATTATTGAAGTGGATGATTTTGAGCTATTCATTATCCTTTCCGGATACTTGGTACCACGCTTAACGGGACTTTGCTTTTACCCGGCTCATCAGTTAAATTAGTCTTATCGTAGTTCACAATATTACCAGCAGGAATATCAACAAGTGTTCTTTCCAGGTTGTCGAAGTATTCATTTAGAATCATTGGTGACACAGCAGCTCTGGATCGTTTAATATTTTGACACAATCTTGCAGATAATGAATTTCTGTGACGCTTCAGGAAGACTAGTGCATAAATCTGCACCAGGCATGTTATTGTGAAACTTTCTTGCACTTTGCCCAGTAGCAACTAAATAATTTTTCAAATAAGCCTCAAACTATACACATCCAATGGATAACCCCATTCACCACAAACAGCAATTCGTTTTACCAACATTTGTTCTTCAGTTTCAAATAGTATTGTCTGGCCACCTTGTTTTTTAACACTGTTATTCTTTAAGTGTCTGTGCAAAATAGTGTATGGAATTCCAAAATTCCTGCTTGCAGCTCTTATTGACATATTTTTTTGCAATTTCTAAAGTCTTGGCATCATGCTTCTTGTAATGTTTCCCGCGAGGATCTGCTTTATAATTCCTGGGCATGGTGATCCTATTGACCCCAAAATCTGCAATGAATGAGCATAATTGAAGGAACATTTCTGCAATGCATGCAGTTGTGAACAATTTTCAAAAACCACTTTGGCATAGTTAGCCTACATGTAAACCACAAATAAAATGCATACCTTTTATTCTAAGCTCCAATAGATCCACAGATATCCAGAAAGTTATTTCATTATCAAAATTCATCAAAGAAACAAAACTGGAGGTTGTGTCAGCTGATTGCAGGTCAACTACCCAGGTAATCTAAAAGCAGTGAAATATCAAAGAAATCATTGCTACTCATTTATACTCTTTGTTATACACATTTGGCTTGCATACAGTTTATCTCATAATCTCATTTAAAACTTTTCAACTTTTTGATTCTATTCATATCATTCTACGGTAATATACAAAAAAAAAAAAAAATGCACTACTGTGTGCTTTTAAAATCATTCAGTAAACACCAAAGATGAAAAGGTTGAAAAAGCAGTGCAGTTTTTCAAAATATTATAAAGCATAAAATGAAAGATTTTGGAAAACCCAACAACACAATTTAAGTACCATTTGTTTTTCCGCGTATAAAAAAGATTATTTTTATTTCCATTAATTTGACTGCTATCTTTTTTTTTTTTTATCTCCAGCTCTGAATATTTGTAGGTTGTTTGATGACTGTTGGGATACTTTGTTTCTGTTAATACTTCTATCTGTGTATTTAGTGTATTATGTAAATCTCTTTCTACATTGATCTCTATTTGCTATAAGTTTGAAGATTGTTTTTATAGTTATTAGTGGAATTACTAATAATACATACACTATTGTGTATTTTCTTTCTAGTAAAGAGGCGAATTATATGTGTCTAAGCTTATGCATACTAATTATTTGTATTAAAGTATTTCATTGTTGGCGAAACTGACAAACTTCATTGGTTACTTTGGTGTTGTGTACGTTCAGGGGGGCCTCTTCCCGCGCATTCAATGCTTGTCAAGCTGTCTGCTAGTGACGTCATCTGGAAGGTAGCTGGCATCGCTATTCACATGTGCAAGCTCAAGTTTTACGATATAATTCAAATCCTGTCATGTTATCTGACATGATATGGTCACCTCGGGCAAATTTATTTGAAACAAAACTCTCACTCCGTAACATATAACATAGAAAAAGAAAAATAATACGGAGGAAGAATCAAAACTATGCCATATACTCTTATCTTACAGCTTGTCTTGTTAACAGTTGCAACACTTTCTTTTGGGCTTTGAATTGTTCAACATTTAAGCTATAATTGCAATGCATTTCTTACAAAAGATAGCAAGTATCATTGCCTTTTAATCGCATAATAAACGAAAAGAGGCGGAAGAAAAAACATTGTATTAAAATAAAATAAAACCTTGAGGTTATGCATTATTTCTGCAATTTTGCTTCATCTCCTATTTACTTATAGTAAGTAGAGGAAGTATTGTATTCCATCCAAAATTTCGATACCGAGTTTTCACGGAAATACATGTTTTGAGACTCCTTGAGCCTAAAAACTAAATTTTTAGAAAAAGGTCTGTGCGTGCGTGTGAACAGCATAACTCAAAACGAAAAGTCAGTTAAATACCAAACTTGGAATTTAACTCCAGCATCTTCTAAGGATGCGACATGATCTTTTAAGAAGATTACGTATCACGAACTACCCTTCACATGGGAAATTATCCATTATTTTGTTCTGAAAAAATGATTAATACCATTTTGATTAAAACGCATATGTTTAAAACATTTGCATGACAAATAAAATGTATACTTTGAATTTCCTGTAAGTAGCCTGTGAAAACTTCATTTGAATGGCTTTTATAATTTGGTAAAGGTTAGAAGATCAAAAAATTACTTTAAAAAGAAGTAGAACTCGTTAAAGCACGCAGTTTATACAAAATAAACATTGTTGTGGCTTTAACCATGTCCAAGATATTCTGTGTTATTTGTCTGAATGTTCAAATACTTAAACGTTTTTAAGTGGTAAGTCGCTATTCGGCTTTTTCCCCTCGTGGTCATGCAAAGAGCATGGAATTTCAAAGCCATCACATAGCGACATGCTTTATAATTTGACTATCGGTTTAGCTTACTGAATCCTTCTTATACATACAACTGAATGTGTAATTAAGGTTCATCTCTCTTAATAAGTAGATAGAAGAAAAAACTTCTGTATGGATAGTTTGTAGAGTTTGTAGAAGAATGAGCAAAGAAAGTCATGTGAATGAGGTAAATCCGACTTTTATAATTACAATATATATTGTGAATATTTTCGCACTTTAAACAGCTATAAATAATTTTAGTTATACATGTTACGCGTTTTCAGAGATTACCACAGTGATCAAAGTAAGGTATAGAAAATCCTTATTTGAGGTTGTAAAATAATGCAATTTTATTGCAGATTACACTTTCTAGTTAAATACCATCACAATGTTATATCATTACAATGATATTCCTTAGCATGGACCGAGTGTTTGTTTCCCTTGAAATGGCAAAGAAAACGATGTTCTTATTTCCGGATTTTAAAAGATCACTTGCATAGGTATGCAAAAGAGTCATCAGCCTTTTGTCCATGTTATACCTGAATTTCCACACAGTTTGGATTTAAGGGGTATATTACCCTAAGGCAAAGCGAAGATTATTGCATTTCGCCTTCTTTTATCTTTCTGTTGAACTTAAAAGTTTTGGAGACGTTGTGTCTGAGTCCCTGTGCATTTGAAACAGCATGAACATGTGTCATAAAGTGTGTCGAATTGTCCTATTAGGTGCATTCGATTGCACGTGTTCACCCACTAATTTCTAAAACAGCATATTGCCTATCTTCTGGGAAAAAATCATTCTTAAACAACACCTATACAATTATTTCGAAGAATCGCAGAACAGCTCTTTAAATAATATTTTTCTGTAATGCGTTGTACTGTCCAATCATGAGCAACAGTTTTGTACCCCACCAACATGTGCAAATTTTGTTTCGTGAGCATTGTTGCTCACTAAATAAGAATGCTCTTTCCGATTGCGTAGAAGTTAGTTCTAGTTGTAGATGCGATTTGGGAATACAAGTGTGGTGTGCATTCGTGTTCAAAATGAACGTTTCAAAAAACAAAGTTAACTGTGCTGTTGCACATTGTTCCAATATAGGAACAAAAACCGCTGGAATTATGTATCATAGATTTTCTAAAAAAGATAAACTAAGGAGCATGTGGGTGTCTCTGTAAACAGAGTGATAAATTCAACACTGATAATGCTCGAGTCGCTCAGTACATTTTCGGCCTGAGGTTATGAACGGGATTTAAAAAACAAATTACTTGGCTTACCTCTACGGAAAGTTTTATGTGGTGATGCAGTGCCATGTTTGTTGATTCAGAACTGGCATGATGTCTGTCTTCCGGGTTTGAACACAAATAACAGCAACAGTACCAATGAAATTAATCAAAAGTTATGTCATCCCAAAACTATATTTCATTTGGTCATGTTTACTGAAAGTAATGTAACAATGTTGACTTCATATTATTCAGCATATTGGATTAAGCATAATTTCATTATCAGTGATATGAAAAACATGAGACTATGGATGCATGACATTCCTAAAGGACTTTCAGCACCCACCGAATATGAGGAGGCAATATTGTTAGAAGATATGAGCATAAAGGAAAATTTTGAAATTGAAGATTTCAATATGGACTGTAAAATATCTTGGGAGTTATGTTGCATACAAATGTCAGTCCTTTGATAGTACATTGGGAAGCAAAGACAGTAACTGTAATTTATTAACACAAGTGCCTCAGGACTGGATTACAGTTATTTCCAGGGAAGGGGACTTATTCGACTTACCGAACAGTGGTGCCAAAAAGTGAAGAAGTTCGAAGTTATATTTGCGGGATTCTATGGATTTCATATTTCAAAATGTGTTAGAGTGATGAAAACACTTAGTGACATAATTTGCTCTAAATTACCTGAAATAGACGAAAGAATTGTTTATCTATAGATCAGGACTCGCACCTTTATTAGGAAATGGCATTTGAATAAAAAATTAAAAGAAATGGAGAAAAGAAATACGAGGAAATGTGTGACATCTACTACTTCTACAATACAGCATGACCAGCCACTTTTAAATGTAAGTCTACTTTTAAAATTAAACAAAGAATAATATGTTACTTTTTATTTTAGTAATAGGTTTGGTGGTGGTGCTGATAAAATTGCTTTGTAATTAGTAGAATGTGTTGACGAACGTTTCTTACCATTTTCCGTTAAAGTATATTTTATAACATATGTCATTGCATTATATTAACTTCCATAATTACTGCTTAACCGTTTACACAATGGGCATACCAATCCGTGCCTTAAATTGTACATGTTAAAACGTGTTTAAAGCATTCGCTTTCAATTACTATCCAAAGAGCGCGCGTGCTCAACCTTCCACATGACGTCACAGACGCGCAGCCAATGAGAGTGAAATGGCCGGAGTGGCCTACCTTCTCTATACTCTACTACTCTAGAGTTACCTTGTGTACGTTAAGGTGGTTACCTGAAGAGGGACTGTGTAATACAAGTGATCTGTTCCGATTATTGGATTATAACGGTAAAGAATGAATTTTGTTGTATTTTACCCTTTTTTTCGTTTAACAAAGAGACAGTGATATAACTAAATGATATATCCTTGTATGTACCAGAGAGAGGTTTATCTTAACACTACCACATAACCTTCAAAGGCATATGCTCGAAGGACATTTGGTACTACAAACTGTAAATCTGTACACTCGTGGTTAAGAGTATGTGCCATAAGAGTTTACATTCAAGGCCTTGTGCTCATGTATGTACTTTTCTCAAGTTGTGTGAAATCTTGTTCTTAAATGTTTGAAGCTATAGGGTAGTTAATGTATTTTAAAATGCAGTAATTTTGCGCGTCCAGTTATTTACTGTGACAACCGCGCATAGCCCCTTATTAAAGTACCAACATCACAACTGTGTATTTGCTGCATGATGCTAGCCGCCATGAACGTAATGGCCTATTTACAATGAAATGTAAGCGCAAGATATTGCATTCATGTTAAGGCTGGTTCACAACCACCCGGTAACGGTAACCAGAACGGAAACGAGAACGGGAAGCAAGAAATTTGATTCACAACAGCCCGGTAACGAGAACGGGAATGCATATTGATCACAAAGTGAAAGTCGATTTTGCGCATTGGGATTTCATTTGTTTTTAACTGACCAATGGCATTTTTTCACCTACTTCCAATTTAGCCAAGCCAACGTCAAAATTCGATTGAGTAAACATTATCTAAATGCATATTCATTACATTTCCGATCCCTCTACTTATGCCAAACTTTCATAATGGCATATATTAAAATTGTTTATTGTTCTTTTTTCATTTCCACCGGATTTAGCTGTTCTTTGTAGCTTTTGCCATTGCTTTTTAGGTAATAGCCAGTTTTGAGTTGCATGTAAACAAACTACAAATGATCCCTTCACCAGAGGAACCAACATTGATTAGATTTGCGGGTGTCGGGATGAGGTTAGGAAGCACATTTACTACTAATTCCTTCCAGTTTCATGTTTCCAGCTTGCGACTATAGAGAGCACTAGTGGCTGTTTCATGTCACGGCCGCTTAGAATAACCTTTAGAATAACCTCTAGAGTGAAGAGTCTAATATGCACAATAGGGATCTAATATGCCGTGACCGAGAACGAGAAAGTTAAAAGTTGGGCAACTCTTCTTCCCGTTCCCGGGGCCCGGGAAGGCTTCCCGTCGGTTGTGGACACTCCCATTTGAATACATGTATTTCAACTTTCCCGTTCTCGTTGGTTGTGAACCAGCCTTTATTTGATGGAAGCATTCATGTAGAGTCACGCAATGCAAGAGTTCGCAAACTCCAAACAACGCTTGCGTTGCGTGTATAGAGGAAGAATTCTGCATTTCTTTCTCTTTGCATTGCCTGCTGTTCAACAGCAGACGATCCCGATGCGAAACCAGCCGCACAGAACATCAAAGTATAAGAAGTGCAACCCTAGTGTTAAAATGGAATCACGAAGGCGATTGCAGCGTGAGTAGTGATCAGGGATGGAACCAAGCTATGAAAAATCGTGCTCTCAGATGATGACGTCACTCCTAGCTACTACAGCTTTATTTTTCATACCTGTCTAGCTCAGCTGATCATATGTTCTAATACTGTGTCGCTACTGACGACGTACAAAGTTAATTACCTGAGCTTCAGTAATCGTGATTGCACTTTGAGTTATTCAAATTTCTTTCTAAAGGAGTCAATTAAAGCTCACTTAAAAAAACTTGTCATTGTCATTTGTAGCAATACAATATTACAACACAATTATGATCAGTTGAACATCTGACAGCAAGGCTAGTATGAAAAATACAACTGTTTATTCCTGTGTAGCTTATTTAAATTATCCAATAGTCGGTACATACATTGCTTTTTATATAATATTGTTGGGGTTAATAGTGATTGCTGAATGTTTCTGTTATAATACATAATGGTTACATTTAAATTTTTGAGAGTGAATGAGATCAAGCACCTTGCAATAATTTCTTCTGCATGCTTCATAATAAAATCTTTTGCACTTAAACTGCCTCCATGTTTTGTTTGAACTTGCAACCAACCAACCAACAGTAGGATGTGAAATTTGACAGGAAAATTGGAAGAATAACACATGTTATTTTATTCTACTCTGTAATTATCGCAACACAATTTGACATATTTGCGTAACATGAATAACTTACTTCCATTTCCTACAAAGAAACTTCTGCACACATTATATGCAATAGTGTAGCTATTGTTTGTCATTCAATAAATCGATATTAGCAGTGCAATAAATGTCATTAGCGAATTTCACCACACCATTTAACACTATTAATGTCATTGTCACTTTCTGTGCTCTGACTTGAAGCACCATCACTGGACACAAATAAGCACAACTTAATTCCAACTTTCCAATGTGTATATCCTAGAAGTAAATAGAAGACACATGTTTAAACTACCCTTAAAAGTAGGTTTCTGAAAAGAAAAATTGCTTACATTAAGGAAAAATTTGTGGTTACAAACACCGTGTGATTATATTGCATACTATCCACTGTAAACCAGAGATCTCTTTGATGTAAACCAAAGCATATGCTTCCTCTTGTCATGAAGCTAAGCACTACGTTTATGCCAATGTAAATAGTTCCTTTATAAATGTTTTGTATCACAAAATATTGGAGTGGAAAGGTACAGAACTACACATTTTATTGCGGTTATCGTAAAAACTCATTGTTAAAGGTAATGGATATATAGTAACTGTTAAGAGATTACAAAATATGATTTTCTTAATTCTACCTGCTATTGCGTTAACAATCAAAGAGTAGCTTTTTGTTAATTACCAACTGTATGGATGACTGCTATTCTCTTACCTATATAAGAAATGCTGCAATGAATTCACAGCGGTGCTATCTGAGTACCAAATAAACTCTTTGCATAACACAGGAAATATAAGCAAACGCTACTACGCTAGCACTCATATGCTCAGCTCAGGTCAAATCTTTGATTTTATCAGTTAGTGTTTGAGTTGCCATGACGAAGAATTGTGTAGTGTGAATAAGCTGTTTTAACACAAAAGTGGGAAACCGTTAAAAAGTGGCAAAAAAGTTTGGATGATGAAGTATTAAATGAGAAGGAAATAACACTTTTATTGTAAAACCACCACCACTTTTTGTTACTTGAACAAAATAAAATTCGGTATACGCAAAGGATCCATTGATTTTTCATTGAAGGTTCATTGAATCGGATCTTTTGAAGGATCCTTCAAACTGCTATTTATAGTGAAATTTTAAACACTTTTCATTAAAATATACTAACCTTCTGTGAATTCAGAAAACTTAGCTTATATATGTATAAACTAATCTAATGCTAACCTTCCATAAATTCAGAAACCTCCCATAGTACCTCAGCTGCAATGCGCTGTATATGAAAAGCATTTAAAATGCTTAGTGTGTTAAAATGTTCACTATAAATAACAGATCAAAGGGTCATTCAAAAGATTCAATTCATTGAAAAGATTCATGGGTTGTTTGCATATACAGAATAGCGGATGAGTATATACAATCAGACAAAAAATTCAATGTCATGCCTGGGATTCAAACCAGCAATCTTGAACTTGCCATACCACTGCTCTGCCATCTAAGACTTTCTCTACTCACAGTAAGCTATTTTCATAAGTATTCTACAAATGATTCATCATATATTGAGATTAACTTCATGTTTATCATATGTGTTAACTTAAAAGGCTTCAATACATTTAAAAAATATTAAATGCCCATTACTTCAAAATCTTTTGATTTTTGCACAAAAACATGAGCATTTAAATGCGTATACATTTCTTATAGTATCCTGCAACTTAATTACTATTGCACAATGTATCTTTAAGGGAAGGATTTTCTATTATCAAAATTACTACAAAGTTTAAATGGTAGAAAACAGACACAAAAGATTGAAACCACTTTGGAATTTCAAAGCCAGAATACATACTGAAGCTGCTAATTTCACTCAAAACAAACACTTGGAAACAAATGCTTTTGAGCATCTGTACTAACAGATTACAAGGACACTAAATGTCAAAAAGGCTACCAGAATTTCTATTTTCATACACCATGCCCAGTTCAAAAAAGGACATAGTGGCAGTTAGATAAAAATGCCCAAAAGAGGGTGAATTACTGAAATATATGTGAATGATATCAAATATCTTTCTTCCTTCTGTATTAGAAAATTTCATTTGGGCACTATCTTAAAGGAATTATAGTATCATTGGCATGCTATCCTTGAGTTAGTGTGTCAGTACACCAATAATTCTAGATGTTTAAATTATACACAAGTATCACTCGCATGATCTGCATCTACGTGTTTGAATATTGGCACAGTAACATGCTATTTAATTTACATTAAAGGTTGATTTTTACCTTACCTACTTTTGGCTGTGATCTCCACCCATCAATTAGGAAGTGCAAACAAGAAAATTAATCATATATTCCACTGTCTGGATGACTCACTATATCTGAAAAGTAAATCAGGACAATATAAAATTCAGCAACACTAAGAAGCTCTTAAAAACTTAACCTTTCATCCAGCACTATCATGCTGGAAACTTAATAACTTGCTCAAACTTAATAACATACCTTCAGATTCTATGTCACCATTCGGGACTCTAACCACAATGCTGGAAGGAATGTAAATCATAGGCATATCCCCTCTGTCTGGACCGCTCAATGTATCTGAAAATTAATTTGTTATATAAAAATGTTGTAGCACACAATAACCTATCAAAGTTTTCTACCTCATTCTATGAATATCAAGAAGTTAATAGAAAATACCAATATTACAACAAATATACATTCAATCAGAAATATCGTAAATGTATGATTACCATCTCTGCTTTGTTCCTGGTGAAAAAACTTTGACGAAAACTTTCAGCTATAAAAATTGAAGTAGAATATTTGTTGGTAGTTGGAAGATGCTTCATGTTTATTTGCACCACGTATGGGAGCCAATTTGTCGCAGTAATTTCGTGTTATCTTATTGCTGAGCGCCTGTTATTGTTTTACTACTTTGAATGTTGGGTTCTTTGTCCTCCGGCTAGCTATTATTACTACTCAGTCGAGCATATCTCTTGAACAGGGTGTGTAAACGGAAAGGATTTGTTACTGAAAGATAACACTTATAAAAGAATTTGTTTTTACACTTTTATTACCGTCACAATTAATTAATTTCACATATTGACTCTTGATACACGCCAGACTGAAACTGTTATATTTTCTAATATCACTATAATCACTTATTTGCTGCACATTATTAATTCGCGTATTTCACATTTATAACTAACTTTACAACGCGAGAGATTCTGTAGAATTGTGCGACGTATAACGCGTAAACGATTCTCTTAAACTGTGCGACGTATAACCTTTGTATGATTCTGTTGGACTGAACGACGTATTACCCGCGAATCCTTCTGTTGGACTGAATGAAACCTGTCTCTGGCACGGAGTTTATACTCCCTCACCCAATATGCCTAGAGATTATAACCAGGCTGCTATTGGTTAATAATCAACATTAGTGTCTATATTTATATCCAATCAAAATTACAAACACATATGCTCTAGGGAAGAAATTCCCTCCATTTCTAAAGAAACGCGCACTCTCTGACGTCATTTGCTTGTCTCTAATAATTGATAAACAACTCCCCCCCCCGCAAATGGTTACCCGCTCCTATTGTCAGTTTCAGTGAGGCCATGTAAACTTATTTCCTAACAATGCTTATAATTAACGAATATCTCAAATCAATGTCATATAATAATGCTAATTTATACTACAATCACTCTGGCATTCACAGTGTTATGATATAAAATACTGCGTCATATGCCCCACTAGAAACATAATTATAAAAATTTACAACTTTTTTTGGAAATTTTATAACTGGGTTTTTAGTCTCCTGAATCTTGTAAATCACGGTATTTATCACTTGCACTTAACACTGCACACACATTTAACACACGTCATACAAATTTGCCTTTTTTTCGCCACTATTTACTGGCTCTGGTCTAATGTGTTTATATACATACATCTGACATTACAATTTTTTTTATATAGCAAATAGTGTACCCTGAACTATTTAGATACAAAATGTTTTACTTTCTTAGATTATTGACATAGAAATTTATACACTTAAGATTTTTAACCTGGTTCATCTTTTAATTATTGAACATATTTACCAAAATATTCATCCTCTACACAAATATATTTACATCTCTTAATTTAGACGTAATTTCACATTATCTGTGTGCTATATAATTGTTTTGCTTTAATTATGTTTACCCCTTTTTGTATTGTTTTGTGCTTTATATTCACAATACTCTTGGAATTATATCTACGTACTTTTACTTTAATATGACATTAAGTTTTCATTATTACATGCTTCATATTCAAATGTGGTTAGAGTTTACTAAGAAAATGTTCTTTTTCCCCTTTAAACATTTATTTTTATCCAGAATTTATTTCTCCTTTCTTATGACATATATACATGGTTAACCCTCTTACATTCCAATACTTTATTCTGCAGTTCAGTTTTAACTATCCTGGATTTGCCTGCTTTTCTTTTTTTTTTTTTTTTATAGCGGTCATGGCTATTCTCTTTCCTGAATCAAATTGTCTATAGCTAAGCATTACTCGTAGCTGTATCGTAACCTTCCAAAATTTGTTCATGAATAACCTCTTAAAGGATTCATATGAAATTTCGCCCCATGATACCATTTGAAACCAACCTAAAGTTTTCTGAACAACACATCTTTTAACAACTATCATTTTCAATTCTTTCAGTATCTTTTTAATTTGAGAGTACTCTGACAAGTCTGCAATAAACTGTACTGGATTGGAGTTTTCATTTTGAACAGCTTGGTGCTAGTTACTTTCAGAAGTTAGTTTTTGATTATTTATAGACAAAGCTTTAACTTCTTTGGACAACTTATTTCTTTGTGTTTCCGACTCCTTCTGAATTTCAGATATCTCCCCTCTGAAATTGACTTGCACCTGCATTAAATCTGCATTCATCTCTCTTAGCTCACTTGAAATGCTACTCATTCGACTTCCTAACTCTGTACATTTTACACTAACATGTTCAAACTTGCTATCAACCTCACTTTTTTGGTTAGATATTTGCCTGTTCATGTCTGACATTTTCTTTGAAACTTTCCCTATCTCATTTGCTATCATTTCCTGATTTTCATTTCTCATTCTTATCATACTACTATCTAGCTCCATAAATTTATTTTCAATTTCTTCCCTGTTTTGATCTAATTTATGCTGTAATTTCTCATTGCTCTTACCAATTTCTTCCCTTAATTGATCTGTAATACTCTTACCAATATCTTCCCTTAATTCCCTATTATTCATTTCCATATTCTGAGTTAGTTTTTCTAATTTCTCACTACTCTTACCAATATCTTCCCTCAATTCCCTATTATTCTTATTTAATGTTTCACCAAAATTTCTCAACATTTCCATCATCATACTAGTATCAAAATGAACATTTCCTGTTATTCTATTCTCACTTTCTTCACTAATATTTCCTCCCTCAAATCCTACATTGTTTGACCTATTTTCCGTAACCTGCATTAAATTACAGCTAACTGTTACATTATCCCCTTCCATAATTGTTTCTTTAGTATTATTGTTGGACATTGTTTTCTTAATCCTACCACTTCTTAACAACATTTAATTTCTCACAATTTTTTTTTTCTTTTAGGATACAAAAAATTTACAATTTTCTAACCTTTATGATGCTATCTGTTGATGTTGCTTTGATGTCCAGCTTCCTGCCTCTCTCTCCTAGATGTATATGTCACTTCTGCATCATACTACGATGGATCTGCGTCGTCTCGCTGTTTTGGTGTTATAGTTGAATTCCCCTGTTGACTTCTATTCTCGTAATTACGATGTCCACTCATCCGCGTTGTCGGTCGTTCTTGTGGTTGTTTCTGGAATCTGCATCTTGTAGTTAATTTCACTGCTCCATTCGCTCCACGTCCTGGTTCTTTCATCCCTTCATGGTTATTTCGCCCCACGTTCTGGGCGCCAGTTTGAAGTAGAATATTTGTTGGTAGTTGGAAGTTGCTTCATGTTTATCTGTACCACGTATGGGAGCCAATTTGTCACAGTAACTTCGTGTTATCTTATTGCTGAGCACCTGTTATTGTTTTACTACTTTGAATGTTGGGTTCTTTGTCCTCCGGCTAGTTATTATTACTACTCAGTCGAGCATATCTCTTGAACAGGGTGTGTAAACGGAAAGGATTTGTTACTGAAAGATAACACTTATAAAAGAATTTGTTTTTACACTTTTATTACCATCACAATTAATTAATTTCACATATTGACTCTTGATACACGCCAGACTGAAACTGTTATATTTTCTAATATCACTATAATCACTTATTTGCTGCACATTATTAATTCGCGTATTTCACATTTATAACTAACTTTACAACGCAAGAGATTCTGTAGAATTGCGTGACGTATAATGCGTGAACGATTCTCTTAAACTGTGCGACGTATAAGCTGCTATTGGTTAATAAAATGCGCCAACATTAGTGTCTATATTTATATCCAATCAAAATTACGAACACATATGCTCTAGGGAAGAAATTCCCTCCATTTCTAAAGAAACGCGCGCTACTCTGACGTCATTTGCTTGTCTCTAATAATTGATAAACAACTCACCCCCTCGCTCATTGTTACCCGCTCCTATTGTCAGTTTCAGTTAGGCCATGTAAACTTATTTCCTAACAATGCTTATAATTAACGAATAATGTAGTCTCTTTACTGAATCCTCTTTCATTTAGTGGATGAACCCAGTGTCTGTGCCTAGATGTCTTGGCTCACAATTCATATGGTGCAATGAGATAATAAACATTGCATTAATATAACTTGTGCAGCTGTATCACTACACACATAACTTGCTGCCGTTTCTGGTTATTATTCCGCATGTGGGAAGGAGGTATGAAATTTTAAGAAACTTACAGAATCGGGTTTTTTGCAATGCGTAGATTTGTTTGTGTAGTGTACATGCACTTAAATTGTGTAGGAGTTGTTGCTTTATCGAAAATATTGGACCCTTCTTGGTGACCACTTAGCTTTTGCGGAAATCTTGTCAGAAGATATTGCTAACGTGATGAAAAAAAAAAAAAAGCTAACGGAAGCAAGGGAAATGTAGCTAAAGTGGATCACGCTCAGCAGGTACTCCACTCCTCTCCTTCTAAAAACATCCCTCAGCTACATGTTAAGGCTGAGGGTCCTCGAAGTTACTATGTTGGCAGCAGAATGCCAACGACAGCAACCCTAACATGATGCAAGTATGTGTGTTATATGAAAGCGAAAGTGCTCACTACCCACATACGGAATAATGGCCCAGTTTCCAGAATACTTGTACAACTACTTTCAGTATTTTGGTCAAACACTTGTGATGTCACTAGATGATATGGGCAACTGTTGGGCATGCTTATGCTGTGTTATGTTATGTTTGACATTGCTAGACGTGAAACACACAAATATTTTAAGAACTTGAACATCCAAAAAAACCATGTTGTCTTAATGAGCAAAATTAGATTCAAAGCAGATACACCAATATATGAATTTAAAATCAAGAAAGAAACCCAAATTCTTGTGACTGTGTTCAATACGAAGGTCTAGACTATATGTTGTTTGGTTGCCATATACACCAGAATGAAAATTATCAACTGTTAATAAATCTATGCAAAGTAGGAAATTAAACTATAAGAGTTTATAGATTTTTTGCATAATTCAAAATTTAAAAGCATATAGTTGGCTATTCTGACGCCAATAGGAAATAACTCCTGGGGAGTCGTTAAACAACAACACAAATAGTGTATTGAAGTGTGAATGTTATTTTGAAATGCGCGTTCCGAATAAGTGAACAAGCTGGAAAAACTAATGGATGACACACGCAATGAATACATGTGTAAAATAAGTAATGCATGTTCTCTGTAGGGGGAAATAAAAGTAAAATCTACATAAACATGGATACAATGCACATAAATATGCACAGATTTTGTGCTAAAACACAAAAAAATGAAAAGCAATACAGTAGAGACTCGGTAATTCGATCCCCAGTATTTCAAGGTCCCTTGAAATTTGAGCTGGTGTTAAGAAAATAAAAATTCTTGTTTTTATACTTTGTCCGCATGTACGTTTTACGCACTTCCGAATGTGTTACTCTTTGAACAATACAGGTAAAACTGTCCCAGAAATAAGCTTGGCCTCAGACTGCTACCATTAGGTTTCAAGGAGTGCGCTAACTCTTTGTGGACCCTTCACTAATTGGGACCACTTGACAATCAGTTGTACAGTGAATAGCATCCTTATTGTTACTGCTATTGTTGTCCTTACTCAGCGACAGTGGTCATTAAAATACACAACTTACAACATAGGCTGACCATTGTTGTATGTAGATGGTTGTGTAGTAACTTCTGTATTGAGCCCACCTGTGTTACGCTAATGTTAGTGTTGTACATATGTAACTGTTTCTTAATGTTTTAATTCATACATTACAATGAGTGGTAGGAGTAAGAGAAAATTTCTGCACATTGAATATGACACTGGAGGCTTTGAAAAGGCTAGACAAAGGCAAAACATTAAAAAAACTTGCTGCTGAGTATGGAGTCAGTGAAGTGACAGTTGGAGATCGGTATAGAAACTGAGAAAGTTTTCAGCTAACAAGTGTTCTATTTCGTCATCTGAATGGAGTCAATGAAGAAATCTGAATGTGAAAAAATGAGTGAAGCTTTGTTCATTTGGTTTACCCAACAATGACAAAAAGGTAATCCAATTTCAGGTCTATTCTGCGAGAAAAATCTGTATTTTTTAAGAATGAGTTAAAGGAAGGTGAGGACGATTTTACTGCGGTTCAGGATGGTTGGATGCGATTGGAAGAAGCGATATGGCATAAGACACCTTGAAATTTGTGCTGAAAAATTTCCTGCAGATTTTAAAACGGTTACAAAACTTTATGAGAAATTATTCAAGATAAAAATCTTACTCCTGATCAACTGTATAAATGTGATGAAACAGGACTAAATTATAAAATGCTTCCATCTAAAACTAAAGCCTCAATAGAAGAAACGGCTGCCCCAGTCTACAATAAACGTAAGGAGAGGTTAACAGTTCTTGCTGCATTGAATGCAAGCGGAGACTGTAAACTGAAGCTACTGGTAATACAAAAGTCTGTTAAGCCTAGAGCTTTATGTATTCCACTTGCATGACTTTCTCTACTATTTTTACAAATGCTTATTCTCCATATGCTTCATGCTAATTGAGATATCAAGATGTTAATCTTATTGCTAATTTTCTTGAAGATGCAAGGGGAATATGGTAGGCTTTAAGCGATAGTCAAATATTTTAAGAGCTGCTTGCTATGTGGAGTATTCCATTCTCTTTGCATTACGAGGACAAAAAAAAATGAATAATGAATTTGAGAAAAAGTATAAGTATTGGAAAATTTAAGGGAATAACAAGCAATATCTCGAAAATGTTTACTCAACAAACAAAAAAAAAATATACATGACATAAATTGTGTATTTTAACGTGATGTACATTTTTTGTGTAGTAAAATTTTGTCTATCTCTTATGGTTTACCAGTTATGCAAAAGTCGTTCAGAATGAAGAATACTTTTATGGACATTCCCAGAAAATTCAAGATATACATTTCATTTGTCATAAAAATATCTTAAACATATGATAGTTTAATCAAAATCGTTAGAGCCATTTTTGAGAAAATTAAAATTTTCGAAAAATGTCCCATGTAAAGCGTAATCTGGGGTGGGGGGAATTTTCTTGAAAACCTTTGTGTCACATCTCTGGAAGATACTGAACCTAAATATCAAGTTTTGTGTTTATCCGACTGTTCGTTTCTGAGTTATGCTGTTCACAGACACACACACGGACATGTTTCCAAAAATGTTTTTTTTTAGGATTCAGGGGGTCTCAAAACATGTATTTCCAGTGAAATCTCGGTATCGAATTTTTGGGTGGAATACAATACTTCCCCTACTTACTATACATAGTAGAGAAAGTAAAAAAAAATCTGATGTGATACACTCACATGACTTTCTCTACTCTTGTACAAACTATTTTTACAAATGCTTATTCTCCATATGCTTCATGTTAATCGAGATATCCAGATGTTAATCTTATTGCTAATTTTCTTGTAGATGCAAGGTGAATTGGTAGGCTTTAAGCTATAATCAAATATTTTAACAGCTGGTTGCTATGTGGAGTATTCCATTCTCTTTGCATTACCAGGACAAAAAAAAAAAGAATAACGAATTTGAGAAAAAGTGTAAGTATTGGAAAATTTAAGGGAATAACAAGCAATATCTCGAAAATGGTTCACTCAGCAAAAAAAATGTATGACATAAATTGTGTATTTTAATTCGATCTACATTTTTTGTGTAGTAAAATTTTGTCTATCTCTTATAGTTTAAGAGTATTCACAATGAAGAATACTTTCGGAGACATTCCCAGAAAATTCAAGATATACATTTTATTTGTCATGAAAATATCTTAAACATATGATATTTTAATCAAAATCATTAGAGCCGTTTTTGAGAAAATAAAAATTTTCCATGTAAATGGTAATTTGGAGTGGGGGGATTTTCTTGAAAACCTTTGTGTCGCATCTCTGGAAGATACTGAACCTAAATACCAAGTTTGGTGTTTATCAAACTGTTCGTTTCTGACTTATGCTGTTCACAGACAGACACACACATGGACATGTTTCCAAAAATGCTTTTTTTTGGATTCAGGGGGTCTCAAAACATGTATTTCCGTTGAAATCTCGGTATCGAATTTTTGGGTGGAATACAATACTTCCCCTACTTACTATATGTAGTAGAGAAAGTAATATTACTGCTTTTGCATTGCCTGTTACATGTGTCCATCAAAAATCTGCTGGATGTACAAAAATGTTTTCAAGAAGTGGTTTTTCAAAGATTTTGTTCCGGAGACCAAAAGAAACCTAAAGAAGAAGTGCTTACCTTCCAAAGCAATGTTAACACTTGACCAAGCTGTTTCACACCCTGATGAGGAAGAATTGCAATGTGACAGTATTCGCTCATTATTCTTACCCTTTAATGTGAAGAGTTTAATACAGCCTATGGACCAAGGCATTTTACAATGCTTGAAAGAAAAAAAAAGTATCGTCGTTTGCTTTAGACGATTCAACAAACAACAGAAGGTGAAGGAACCATCTAAAAATTTCTGAAAAAGAAACTACGATAAAAGACGTAGTTTACTGGATACCCGATTCATAGTCTAAAATAAAAGCAGAGACACTAAAGTCTTGGAACCAGATTTTGCGGAATAAATCAGATACCAACAGTACAGAAGAAGATTATCTACCATTGGCAGAACTGATGAAATAGTTTGCTGGATGTAAAACTGCGAATGTGAATGAGGTTTCAGAATGGATGAACAGTTTGAAGTGACTGACCTTGCATTTGTTGTAATGGTTAGTGAGCACACTGGAGACAGTGGCGATAAGGAATTGCCTGCAGTAATTTGAAGAAGTTGTGTTCTTCAAACTTATGAAGATGTTGAAGTTTGATGTTTTAAATTTAAACTGCCCACGTAATGAAAAGCCACTTTGAAGTTGGTTGTAGATGCTTGGGACGCCACGCTTTGTAGTAGTGAAGATGATGATGATGCTTGTTGTTATGTAATGTTACGCAATGTTGCATAATGTAATTTTTATGCAGAAACTTGAATTTGTATGTAATTTGCTGCTTTGGGTGTAGGTTTCAAATTTATGCTTATGTAATATTATTTAAATCTTCCTCGGCTGCTTCAGTCAAACTTTAGAGACATAAGGTCTTGTTCAGGCCGTGGTATGACAAAAATTAAAGACGTCACAGAATTACTTTTAAATTTCACTTCTTTTTTATTTCTTTATACTTGCACATATAAACCACTACACTTTATAAAAGAAACTGTGAGAAACTTTACACATTCTTAATGTATTTACTAGCAGAGAACACAATTTTTGCCATCTGCATGCTATAAAATTCTGTACGCGTCTTTTCCATCTGCACTATATCACATCATGTCCACGACTGACTAAATCTCAAGTAAAAAACTTAAAGCTTCAGTATTGCCAGTCTCTTATTGGCTAATTCTAGTCCAATAGAATTTAAACATTCAAACTAAAACTTTTCTTTACTGTTGATTGGTTAATTCAAAACTGTAAGCTAAACTACGTCACTACCAATCTTTTCATGACCAGTACTGTTCAAAATTCCAGACACATTATTGTCACAAAATTACATTATTACCTCATTGTTAACAACCTAAAACATATTATTCTCACAGTGTTTGCACTATTAAACTATATAAACATTTACATAACATTAATAAAATATGTTTTACAATAAAATAAGTATTTACAATGACTTACATACAATTTAAATAATAATTATATACATATTGTTTTTAAGGTGGGCTGTTATTGAACTTTATTATAATAAAATAAAGCAAATATTATTCAGGCATCAAAATACTGCCTCAAATTGCCCCCTTTTAGAAATATTTAAAATTTACTCTTTATGTTTTGTTCTTTTAAATTTTCAAATATTTTCTAAAAGTCTCCTGAAAGAAAGAAACATAACTTTTATTTTGTACTTACTATCTTTCACTGTCAGTTTTTCTTCAACACTGGTTTTTCTCAACACTCATGTATAGCTGAACACTTCCTATTCACTTGTGTAGCACTTTTCAAGGTTAATGACCTTGTATAAGATTAATGACCTGAGCTAAGTTTGCTCATTCACTATCACTTTCACTAGTAAACATTTTATATGCTATACATTTTTACATAAAATTATACATGTTAACATTTGTTACCTTTGTTTACAATTTGTTTCCTAAAATTTCTAATTTACAATATAAATGTTGTTGCTACTCAGATTTTCTCACTAACAATGGATTTTTAATACTTCTGTTTCTCTAAAGTTTCCTTTGTTATTTATCATTTGCTATATTTAGTTGAATTTATTATTTACAATTTTAAATTACATTGCTTTCCCCTTTTATGTTCCAGATACATTAATTTCTTTCTTTTATTGTGCCTGAGTTTGTTTATTTTTATATGGCTTTAACATTTGTTTTTGGAATTTTCCAATTATTTTGTTTGTGTTATTGTTTCTAAGTTCGTATGAATCTGTTCCAAATATATTTATTACTTCATAAGGACCATGGCAGCTCAGAAATAATCTCCAATATTCTTTACAAAGTTTATTAGATAATCTTTTATTCTTCACTAACACTTGATCTCCTAATTTTATTTTCCAAATTCTTCGTTTTCTTTCTTCATGTTTTTGTTTTCTCTTGAGGGTTTTGCTTGTATTTTCAAAAATGCTAATTTGAAGATTTCTTCTTTTTCCGGTAGTTTGTTTGGTCTTCAATAACTTTTGGTATATTATGGCTTAAAGTGTTGTACAGTTTTCTATGGTGAAGTTCAATTGGTTTAATACCTGTAACTGCATTTATGGATTGATTTAATAGATTTTGGATAATACTGATGTATGAGTACCAACTGCTCTGTTTATTATGACATACTACACGTAGATAATTTGCAATTTCTTTAATTTCTCTCTCCACTGGATTGGCGTTTGGTCTGTATCTTGATGAAAAATACTGTTTGACTCTCCATTCATAAATTTAGAACTAGTAAACACTGATGCATTATCACAAAGTATGGCTTCAACTATTCCTTCCTCTGGGAAATATGATTTGTTAGCTTGTTTAAGCATGCTATGCTGGTTGCATTCTTGAGTGCATAAATTCTAACATATTTACTAAATACATCATAGTATACAAATAAAAATTTGTATCCAAATGTACTTGCAGGCATCGGGCCATGTAAATCTAAACTCAATAAACATCTTGATTTATCTCTAAGTACTGAGTTTGTTGTATAGTCATAGGCAACATTAATTTGTTTTGTTTTCTGACAGAGGTCACAACATGATATATATTTTCTAACTTATGTCCTAATTTTGAGATGTATAAATTTTCCAAAATGGTTACAGTTGTCTTCTCTGTACCTGCATGTATTAACCCTAAATGAAATTGTTCTATTATTTCTAATTCCATGCTTGTTGGAATATATGTTTTCCACCTCTTTATTTCCTTTCCATGTTTCTTATATAGTACACCATCTTTAACAGCCATTGTACTGTTCTGTGCCTCTTCTATCATTGGAGCTTTTTCTTTTAAACCTGCTAGTTTAATATCTTTGTCTTGCTCTTCTTTAATATTTTTTAATTGATCCTTCAATTCTTTTCTTATTGGAATGTCAATTGTAAGCACTTTAAGTTTGTATTGTTGTCTTGAACAACTTTCAGGAAATTGTTTGTTGTGATTGATTCTTGATATTAAATCACTAAATGTATTTTGTTTGCCTGGAATATGTACACTTTCAACATCAAATTCCATTATAGCGAGAATCATTCTAGCTAACTTGCCACTTTACATTTCTGAATGAAAGTTAAGCTAATATGATCTGTATATATTTTCACTTTCTTCTGAAATATATATGTTTTAAATTTTAGTAGTGAAAAATATAATGCTCCAATTTCTAACATTGTTACTGATGCATTCCTTTCAATATTGGGTAGGCTATGTGATGCAGTACTAATAACATGAAATGTGTTGTCAAGTTCTTTTTGTCCAAGTATTCCTGCATATCCCTGACAAGATGCATCTACGTACAACTCGTAATCTAACTCATCTCTTGGACGTTCCAATAATATTGCATTTGCAAACAGCTGTCGGACATTTTCAAAACATTCTTGTAGCTCTGCTGTCCACTTCCATTTATTTGTCTTCTTCAGCAGTTGTCTTAAAGGTTCTACTTCTATAGCACATCTTGGTAAGAATTTACTTTCATAGTTCCAAATTTCAAATAAACATCTTAGCTGTCGAATATTCTTAGGTGGTGGTATTCTTAATATGGCTTCTATTCTTTCTTCATCCAGTCGAATGCCTATTTCATTTATTACTTGATCCTAAAAATTTGATTTCAGGTACACAAGTTTTGACTTTTTGATGTTTACTGTCATGCCATGTTCATGTAATTTGTTCAACACATAAATTACATTTTCTAAATGTTCCTCAAAGGTTAGGAAGTCGTCAGTGTATCTAATTAAGAAATCATCTGCTGTGTTACCAAAGATACTATGTATTGCTCTCAGGAATTCACTAGCACTATTCTTCAATCCATATAGATTTACGCAATACCTATATTGTAGTCCAAAAACTTGAAAAGCTGTATAATCATGTACTTTAGGATCTAGCTCGACTTGCCAAAATGAAGCTGTAAGATCTATGGAAGAGATATATTTACCACGTGATAATTTTGCAATTGTTTATTCTATACTTTCATTTTGAAAGTGATCTGGTAGCATGAATTTGTTTAAATATCTCCCATCTATAGTGATTCTTAAACTATTGCTTTCTTTACTGTCCAACAAACACTATTTATATATTGTGAATTGCTAAGTTCTATGATGTTGTTTTCTAGCATACTAGCTATTAACTTTTTAGCTTCATTTCTTAAATTCACTGGTAGATTATTATACTTTCTCCGAAATGCTGGTACATTTTCTACTGTGAATGTGTAAACATATGATGTACACCGTCCTGGAATTTCACTGAAAACATATTTATTGTCTTCTAATACCTTCTCCATTATTAATTTTTCATTGTCCGTCAGTATTGTATTTGTCATCACTGTCTGTATGTATTTTCCTATCTTCAATCTCTGTTGCATAACTATCTTCTACCTGCTCTAAAATATTTTCTTCTGCATTAGATTTATTTACATAAGGGTTCCATTTGGTAAGGTCAGTGTTTTGTTCTTGGAAGTTAAGGGTCAATAACCTTTCTTTGTTTTCCTTGCTCGCTTGGACATTAATTATTTGTATGAAGCACTCTTCTTCTTATACTGCATTTTCTTGCTCCATCCTTTGTACTTTGCATACTTTATCTTTAATAAATGGCACGTATATCTTCTTTATTTAATATAAGTCTCTCCATTTTAAAATCAACTATTGCAGAGAATTCTATTAAAACATCACACCCTATTATAGCTTCACGTATCAAGTTTGGAACAATTAAAAACATAACCTCCAATGTAATATCTGTTATCTGTACAGGTATCAGTGCTTGTGATTTGATGGTTTGTGTTATTGTACCTATAGCTACCCTACATATTAAGTTGCTGTGAGTTGTATTCCTTCATTTAGCAATTGTTCAGAAAGGTTCTTTGAGCAGATAGAGCTTGATGATCCTGAATCTACTGCAACATTTACTTCCTTTCCTGCTATTATAGTTCGTATGTACGGTGAATCATATTTGTTTTCACAATTCTCTGTGTTTGTACTTAAACGATAACAATCAAAATGTGTAGATATTTCACTTTTGCTGTTTAGAGCAGAAGGTACTCATTACCAGAATCTACATCAGGCAATACATAATTTAGTTTTCCTGGTAGGTATTCTCAGTATTTACTGGATTGCCATGTTGTACTGCAGTTACAATTATTTCATTAACATCAATATTTGAGTATGAACCACGCCCTCTAGCTCTCGTTCTTCCTCTGAAAATGCTATGTCCTCCACGTGTATATTCTTCATGATGAGCGTCGCTCATCTGATTATAGTTATGGAAGTTTCCCCTGTTTTGCATATTTCCTCTATGTTGGAATCAGTTATTACCCCTCGGTGAAGTAAAATTTTGCTGATTCATTCTTTCAGTTCTCACATAATTTGTGTGTTCCTGTCTCCCTTGTTGTCTTGAATCTCTGATTTGTGTGTTGTAGTTAAATCTATTCTGACCCTGAAATTCATTATTTCTTCTGTTCACATTGTGGTAGCGTGTATTGTACGGCATATCATTACGTCTTTCTCGCCTATGTGGACTCCACATTTCATTACTGCTACTTTCTTGTAGTTCTAGTGATGATATAAGTTCTGTCATCTCGTAGATTGTTTTGGGTCTAGCAATTAATATGTAGTTTTGTATGTGTAGAGGATAGTGTCTAGTAATTAAACTAATGAAATCCTCTTCATGCATGGCTGGAGTTAAATATCTGATATATCCTGCATATTTAATAAGGTGATCTGTCATTGATAAGTTGTCATCCCTATGGTATTGTGAGTAGCTTAAGCTTGCCCTAATCTTATGTTGTACAGTGGTATTCCAAAATATATTCATGAATAAAATCCTAAAAGTTTCAAAATTCATTTCACTGTCCGCTACCATATGTAACCACTCTAGAGTTTTGTTGTCTAAGCATTTTGTAACTAGGATCATTTTTAATGCTTTTGGCACATTTTTCAATTTAAAATACTCTATGAGATCATTAATAAACTGCACTGGACTTGAGGAAGCATTAAAGTTAGGTAACGGTAACTCATTAAGCACAGAATGATAGTTTGATGCTTGGTTTGGTACATGAAATGTGTGTCGTCAATGTTGTGTGTTTGAGAAGCTGATGCTATGGAAAAAGCAGTAGCGTTTCTTGTGTTGTTTGCTAACAATGGTGATACACTTTTTTCTGTACTTCTATTATTTACATGCATTTGGTTAGCATTTACAGAACTGCTTGTACTTGCATTTACCCTTGGTACATTTGTACTTAAATTTTCAAAACTATTTCTAAGTTTATCAATGTCCTTATTACTTTCTTGTACTTTATCTTTGATTTCGTCTACCATTAACTTTACTTGTCCTTGCCCTGTGCTTGCTTCTTTAACTGCAGATGCATTTGTTTTTACCATTTCATGCATTTTACTAATTTTCCCAGTTAAATCTATTTGTACTAGTAGAAGGTCTGCATTTGTATTTTCTAAAATTGTTTTCAATTCCTCACCTTGTTTATCTAATTTGTAACAAATACCCTGTTTAGTATCAGCAAGTTTTAACTCCATTTCATTGACATTTTTGTCAGTATGATTTGACAATATCTGTTCTAGCTGTTTATAACCTTTGTTTACTTTTAAATCTATGTCTTTCTGAATTGCTTTGGAAGATTATTCTAACTTTATTTCTAACCTCCTGCTTTCAGCTTTGCATTCCTTCATACTGTTTTCTATTTGTCTAGCTAGATCAATTTTAATACTAGATAGCTCTGTATTTGTTTCTGTTAATTTCTCACTTAATTCACTTCTCAGCTCTGCACTAGTTTCTGTTATCTTATTACTCTGTTCAGTGAACTTATTATTAAATTCTCTACTTAATTCTACTCTTAGCTTTGTATTATCTTCTTTTAATTCTTTTCTTAGCTCTGCATTACTTTCAGTTATCTTATTATTAGTTTGTTATTGCTTTTAGAAGGCACATAAATTGTTGTTGTGATAAATTTAGATGCTCTTGATGATTAGATGTCTGAGAGATAGTATCTGTTTGTTTTGTTCCTTGCACAAATGTTTGTAAAGGTGATTGGCCTTGTGTACTACTGCTATCTGATTGATCTTGCATACTATTGCTATCTCTTTCAACATCTACTTCTGAATTTTCAGATAACTGTTCATCTACTTCTACATTACAATCTGTAATAGCTGACCTAACCTGAGCATCCTCCATACTTTCATTGTTTATAGTTTCCATTTTATTGTTTTTATTTACTTTTGAATTGTTTAATTTAATTCTTCCACTTCTTAACAGCATGAATTTTACTTAAAATTAACAATATTTTCTTAAATTTTACAATTACAATATGAAAAAATGGAATTTTCTGACCTTTGTTGTTGTGGTTATTTAATTTTTAATACTCAGTGTTCCCGCGTAATTTGTTCTTAAGATGTTAACCACGTGCCCCTTATTCCTGAAGAATTGTTGTTTTCCTTGGATTCCGTTGTCTATTTGATGCCGATCTTGAAATTCTAAGCTGTAGTCTCGTATTTTTGTTGTTTCTGGCCATTTCGTTGAATTTTCTCTTCTCTGACGTCATCAATTCTCGTTGTCTTCGAAGCCATCTACGTTGTGCGCCACTTTGAAGAAGTTAAGATGATGTGAGAATCCCCAAGTATGAGCGCCAGCTTTGAAGAAGTTGTGTTCTTCAAACTTATGAAGATGTTGAAGTTTGGTGTTTTAAATTTAAACTGCCCACATAATGAAAAGCCACTTTGAAATTGGTTGTACATGCTTGGAACGCCACGCTTTGTAGTAGTGAAGATGATGATGCTTGCTGTTACGTAATGTTACGCAATGTTGCATAATCTAATTTTTATGCAGAAACTTGAAGAATTTGTATGTAATTTGCTGCTTGGGCGTAGGTTTCAAATTTATGCTTATGTAATATTATTTATATCTTCCTCGGCTGCTTCAGTCAAACTATAGAGACATAAGGTCTTGTTCAGGCCGTGGTATGATAAAAATTAAAGACGTCACAGAATTACTTTTAAATTTCGCTTCTTTTTTATTTCTTTATACTTTCACATATAAAACACTACACTTTATAAAAGAAACTGTGAGAAACTTTACACATTCTTAATGTATTTACTAGCAGAGAACACAATTTTTGCCATCTGCATGCTATAAAATTCTGTACGCATCTTTTTCATCTGCACTCTATCACATTATGTCCACGACTGACTAATCTCAACGTAAAACCTTAAAGCTTCGGTATTGCCAGTCTCTTATTGGCTAATTCTAGTCCAATAGAATTTAAGCATTCAAACTAAAACTTTTCTTTACTGTTGATTGGTTAATTCAAAACTGTAAGCGAAACTATGTCATTACCGATCTTTTCATGATCAGTACTTTTCAAAATTCCAGACACATTGTCACAAAATTACATTATTACCTCATTGTTAACAACCTAAAACATATTATTCTCACAGTTTTTGCACTATTAGTATATATAAACATTTACATAACATTAATAAAATATGTTTTACAATAAAATAAGTATTTGCAATGACTTACATACAATTTAAATAATAATTATATACATACTATTTTTAAGGTAGGCTGTTATTGAATTTAGATATAATAAAATAAAATAAATATTATTCAGGCATCAAAATACTGCCTCAAATTGTACCAGTGATCACTCACACCGAGGGTTTTTCAGTGCTAGATGTGGCATTGCGTTATATCGAGCAGCAAGCAGAAGCTACTCCAACTGACACCATGCTTCTTAGAAGATGCCTCGACCTGGAATACAAGGTTCTATTTTAAAACAAATGACTTTGAACAATTTCCTTAAAATATAACGTATATTTTTGCAACTTGGAATGTGTGACCATATATGTACATACAACACAGGTGTGTACTAAATTTTTTTTTTTATTTTGTTAGTCCTTATTGTGCTCATTAAACATTTATTCATGATTTACCCATTGCTTTAGTGATATTTCTGTATAATCCGAGTTCTTTGTAATTCGAGGTAGCCTCAGCCCCAGTTAGCTCGAGTTATGGAGGCTCTTCTGTAATATCGTAAAACAAAACATATAGAAGCCAAACATAATGCTTAAAGTAAGTCATACCTACATAAACCACACATGCATGAAGTTTATGTTAAGTTCGACAAGAAATATTGGACATTTTTGATATTTTTTCAAATTCGTTTTCACGGAAATACCTATTTTAAGGCCCCCTGAATAAAAAAAGAAAGCGTTTTCCTTTTTCCTTATTCCATCACATATCTAGAAGATAGAGTAGCTATTGCATTTCACCTAAAAATTCGATAGCAATATTTCATCAGAAATACCTAAAGAACATTTTTACTGTTTCTACCACAAACCTAAGAGCTAGAGAAGGCATTGAATTCCATCCAAAAATTTATATCGAGATTTCACCAGAAGTACATGTTTTGAGGCCCCCTTAATAAAAAAAAAGCATTTTTGCTTATACTACCGCATACCTTTTAGGCCAAGGTGGTATTGCATTCCACCGAAAAAAAATTCGATACCAATTTTTCACCAGAAATACATGTTTTGAGCCCCATCAAATAAAAAAAGGCAATTTTTATTCATTCTACCACATACGTAGCAGGTAGAAAAGGTAATGCAATGCACCCAAAAATTTGATGCAGAGACTTCACCGGAAATACATGTTTTGAGGCCACTGAATCCCAAAACATTTTTACTTCTACCACATGGTAGAGATGGTATTGATTCCCCAAAAGATTGATATCGAGATTTCACTGAAAATACATTTTTTGAGCTCACTGAACCCAAAAAACAAAAAAGCATTTTTACTTATTCTACCACATACATAGTAGGTATGGAAGGTATTGCGTTTCGTCCCAAAATTTGATACCAAGATTTCACCAAAAATGCATGATATGATTTACGTTAATACAAAATAAAGCATTTTTAGAAAAAATATCCATGTGTGTCTGTGAACACCATAACTCGAAAATGAAAATTCAGATAAACACCAAAGTTGTTGTTTGAGTTCATTACCTTTCAAAGATGTGAAGCGAAAGTTTTCAAGAAAATGCCACTATCCAAAACTTTCCTTTACATGGAAGAACTTTTGAAAAATGTTGTTTTCTAAAAACTGGCCAATGATTTTTATTAAAATACATATATGTCCAAAGATATTTGCATGAAAAATAAAATGTATATCTTGAGTTTTCAGGGAACAGTCTGTGAAGTCCACTTCATTTACAAAGGAATTTTGTGTTGTCGGTTTAAAGTCCTTTGTGACAGTGGAAAGGGAAGATAAGCTATTTGCTAATTCACATGGTAGCTATTAGAATGAACTGCAATATGAACTTGACCTTGCCAAGACTAACCAGTTTTCTACCTGCGCCTATCTGCTGTCTCAAGAAACTGAACAGATAATATAGTCTTTTATAACTGGTAAATGTTAAGTGATGACCAAATCATACTGCGCAAGAAATGTAGATCTGTTTAAAACACAATGTATGTAAAATAACTTTGTGACATCAGCCATTTCCAAGATATCCATTATCAATGCTTTGAATTATTTAATACTGAGTCATTCTTTTAATTAATTATCTTATTAATTTTCAATTGTTTCTCGCGGTGTAATTTTAAGTTCAGCATATAGCGTCCAGTTCTTAAACACTTGACTATTGCTGTTCTGTTTGTATCTATAACAAAATGTGTGGTGTAGTTACTTTTGCAACATTTTATCTTGAATAAAGTGAAGTAGATAGACAAATAATTTTTTCACAAGGATTATTTGTATACCCCTAACAAATGATAAGAGGGTAGAGAGTGTCATGTGAATGTAACATTAGATTTTTGTTACACTTGTCTCACATTATTATTTCCATGCTGCTAGTTTTTTAATATCAATGAATTTTCAAGTCTCAAACGGCTATACATTAAACTGTAGGGACAAAGAAGCATTTCAAATTAGCACATCAAAAAGTGATAATCTGTGAATAAATGATTCTGATGTGTTACATTCACATGACTTTCTCTACGCTCACTATCATTTGGTGTAAGCTTATTTTTCTATCTACTTCATGTTAATCGAAATAAATCTTTGTAGAACTAGTTTTGTTACACATTTTGTTGTAGGTAGTTGTGGCCTGTGGCTAAAATAGCTGATGGGGCTAAGAGATCAGTGAAATTACTATTGTTGTTGTTATTGTTAAAGATGTAAATTCCATTCAAATGCATGTTTTTATAGGATTATTGAACATAGCTCAAACTTAATACTTATACATTTCATTGCTTTATGATTCCAAATATGTGTACGTTTTCCATGCATTTTGACCTTTTTGGGGATAAAAACATGCATAATGCATATATAAGGCATTTTTAGCTTGATTATATACATTATTTTCAGTTTAAATGTATGTTTTCTTAGTTTTGAGTAGAGAGCTCAGTTTTTCGATTTTATGATCCTTATTTTTGCTTCAGAAATCAGGATTGAAGAAAGAAAAAGGCTGGAGGGATAAACAGAAATAGGAAGTTAAGATTCTCACAATGGGATTACTTTCCCAGAATTTTACCGACAGCCTTCTGCAGACTGCCTGCCATAAACAGATTTATTTATCCACAACAACCACTGGCAAGCCTTTCATTTCATGTAGAAATTTAGCCTTCTAGTCAGGCTGCATGGCTGATGTGACAAAGACACAGCTTTAGAGAGGTCTTACAGAATTTGAACAAACCTTACTAGCAATTTTGATTCTTGTAAAGCTGAAATCATTCGCTAAACTATCTTTGCAGGGTGAGAGAGAGAGAACGAACCTCGTAAGTGGTAAATGTCCAGAAGTGGATGATGTTGATTGTTGTAGTAAAGACGTAAGCTATTCTTTTTCTGAACATTTTCTATGGCACTTGTTGTTTGTAAAACATTACAACATTTATTTTAAATAATTAAATAAGAATGCCAGTTTTTTAAAAAAGTATATCCATATAACTAGAAGATAATTTCAGATAAAATGTACTAAAAAGTTTCAAGTCGAACAGCATGTTGCATCTGTGTCACATGTTGCAAAAATGCAAAAAACAAGAGAATCTGCAACACACCAAATCCAGTCATTTATTACTGCTAAGGCATCACAAAATAATTGTTACATGGATTTGTCAGTGCAGTGCAGTCAGTAGGAGCAAATATACCACTTGAGAAACTCAGAAATACAACCCTTAAGGGTTGTTTGGAGAAGTATACATCAAAAGATATCCTTCATCCCTTGACATTGAGGAAAGTTTATGTTCCAAAATCTTATAATCAGGTAAGCCTATGTAATGTATTTGTGAAAATAAATTTGATTTTGTGTAAGACTATTTTCACACATGTAAAAATACTTGTTGTTTTGTTAACAGAGTATTGTATAAAATTTGCGAGGGGGAACATCAAACATATGGACATCTGTAGATGAAACAACTGATCTGACCTAATTGTAGAAAAACTGAGATGGATCTGGTCAACCCTATCTAGTGTGCCGTTAAGTCCTGCAAAAAGCAAATAATGCCACAATTGCTAGTTTCTTTAATGATGGATTACATAAGTTTTAATCAGATATTGTAATTGAATAACATTTTAAATAATTATTTTATTCTCATTTAAGATCCTGTATTTATAAATCATTTTCTGAGAAAATGATTCTTATATTTTAGGTATTAGGCTGGGGAAGCTGTTAAACTGGTATTCTTTTTTATTTAAGGGGGTATATACCAGTCTATGTGTTAGGCTGTTTAGTACTGCATGTTTGTGTGTGGTTGGATTGAATACCAACATATAGTAGACACAGCAATACATAATGGGTACAACAAAACAACTATTGACAAAAAAATTGCAAAATTCAAACGACAGATGCACATCAGAAACACAACAAATCTCAGCCAGCAAGATAAAGAGCTAAAGTTCAAGAAATTCACATACCACCCAGGAACTTTTCACAAATTTAAGAAGATTTTCATGAAACATAACATCAGCCTAGCTCCACAGAACAAATTTAACATAGAGAAATTACTTTGTAACAAGTTAGAAGGCCCCATTCCACAAGACAAAAAAGCTGGAATCTATAAAATCAATTGTTCAGATTGCAATAAAGTATACATAGGTAAGACAAAAAGAAACCTAGAAACTAGGCTAAAGGAGCACATGAGATGTATTAAATACAAACAAATGGACAAATCTGCAGTTTCACGCCATTTTTGGATCACTAATCACAACATCAAACCCAATATTACATTAGTCAAACCAGCCAAATTTGCAGCGAATTAGATGCATGGGAGAAGATCACCATTCTAAAACACAGCACACATCTAATGAATTTTGATTTGCCGCCACCAAATCCTCTCTGGAAGTACATTTCTCCACCACAAGATGCCACCACAGGATCCAGTCCAAAAAACGGAAACACCAACAACACGGGCCAGTCGAATTAACCTTCTGAGGATGGGAACAACGGTTTCCCGAAACATGTTAAGTGAGTAAACTTAAGTGATGTTAGTGTTACAATTCCGACTCACCTTTAAATAAATAACTATAGTATGTTAATTTCTTTGCCCTCTTTTGTTATCGGTAGCTGCTTATAGGAACTGAAGCAGCCCTGGGATTGAATCCTTTCATGTGCTAGCCCTCAGGAAGTCCATGTTGCTTGGTGCTAAACTCAAGATTTTCTTATGCTTTAGGCCTAACCAAACCTCATGTAACATGTACTTCAGGTATACATGCTTAGCCTGAGATGAGTAAGGAGCTGTAAATAAAATTATATATTTTTAAAATGACCAATAACCTCTTAAAAAGGAATTGCCCCTGTTTGTAGGTACAAGGGAAATACAGAAAGGAGAATAAATAGTGATACATCTCATTTGCTGTCCTTGAAATTCCATATTGTTTACACAACATCGCAAGAAAAATATTAGCGACAGCATTTAAAAAAATGATAAAGAGGACTGAGAAATTCAAACCAATAACAGATATCCAGAATATGATGGCATAGGAAAGCTTATTTGAAATAAATTATGTGTTTTAAAGAGGCCTACACCTTTTGTGTATATCTTATGATTGACTCACTTTATAGGAAGTGACATAAAATTTTCCTAAACGAAGGGCTTCACTGGCCATGCACAGAGAATTCAAGATGTACATTTTATATGTCATGCCAATATCTTAAACTTGTGGTGTTTTAATAAAAATCATTAGAGCATTTTCTGAGAAAATTAAAAATATTGGCAACGGTTCCATGTAAATGGAGAGTTTGAGATAGGGGATATTCTTGAAAGTCTTTGTGTCGCATCTTTGGAAGATGCTGAACCTAAATACCAAGTTTCGTATATATTGGGTTTCTAGTTTTCGAGGTATACTGTTCACAGACGTGCACACACACACTGTTTTTAAAGATTTATGTTTTTGTTCAGGGAGTCTTAAATCATGCATTTCCTGTGAAATCTCAGTATTGAATTTTTGGTTGGGATACGGTACCTTCACTAGCTAAGTGGTAGAAAAACTAAAAATGCTTTTCGGATTCAAGGGACCACAAAACATGTATTTCCTGTGAAATCTCAGTATTGAATTTTTGGTTGGGATACAGTATCTTCACTAGCTACGTGGTAGAAAAACTAAAAATGCTTTTCGGATTCAAGGGACCACAAAACATGTATTTCCTGTGAAATCTCAGTATTGAATTTTTGGTTGGGATACAGTATCTTCACTAGCTACGTGGTAGAAAAACTAAAAATGCTTTTCGGATTCAAGGGACCACAAAACATGTATTTCCTGTGAAATCTCAGTATTGAATTTTTGGTTGGGATACAGTATCTTCACTAGCTAAGTGGTAGAAAAACTAAAAATGCTTTTCGGATTCAAGGGACCACAAAACATGTATTTCCTGTGAAATCTCAGTATTGAATTTTTGGTTGGGATACAGTATCTTCACTAGCTAAGTGGTAGGAAAACTAAAAATGCTTTTCGGATTCAAGGGACTACAAAACATGTATTTCCAGTGAAATCTCAGTATTGAATTTTTGGTTGGGATACAGTATCTTCACTAGCTACGTGGTAGAAAAACTAAAAATGCTTTTTGGATTCAAGGGACCACAAAACATGTATTTCCTGTGAAATCTAAGTATTGAATTTTTGGGTGGAAGGCAATACCCGCTCTACTTACTATATAGGTACGTATTGAAGAAAGTAAAACTGAAAGAAAGTAAAAAATGTTATATTTCTTGTGTGATTTGCTTTAAACATTATTCATGTTTGACTTTGTCTATGCGTTTTGTTTTATAGCATTATTGCTCTTCTATTTTGCGATTTTGCACACAATCCACACACATTTATGTGCATTATATCCATTTTTATACACATTTCACATTTATTTCCTCTTAAAAGAACATGCATTAGTTATTTTATGCATGTGTTGACATCTTGTGACATCCATTGGTTTTCCTGCTTGTTCTCTTATTTGAAATGTACATTTTAACATAATATTTATGTGTTTAACGCTTGTTTAATATCTAGTGATGTTAAATATTATGTTAGTAGCGGCTGGCATTAAGCAAATATACATTTGTGATGTTTGTACTTCAATAACTTGCCGCAGCTGGTCACCATAATAAATAGACTCATCGCATAGTGCTACAACCATATCCTGGCTTTTCCTTTAATATAAAGTAGTATGCTGTTTATATATACAATTCAGTTTCATTCAGATCTGATTTTATATATAGTGTACCTCAGCAACTGGTATATTGTTTCCCAGCTGCAACCCATAGTCATATAACGGCTAGGTATAGGGCATAACGAACCATGTGAGCACAGAAGAAGGCTATATGTTGTTGGTTAACACAATTGTCACAGCATAATTGTCATGGAATAGGATGATTACTTTGATTTTCGTTGCATAAACAGCACCATCTATTGGTTTTATAGTAAATGTTTGCCTCACTTCCAGCCATCCATATACTTCATGTTACGTTGTACGTGGCTGTACTATGTTTCAATCGAAATACAGGTAAACTGTGCTATATGGAGAAACAGTGAATTCAGTTTCTCTTAGCACCACATTTTTCAACAGTAAACTTGAAACAAAAATAGGTTGTTTTAATGGGTATTTTAACAGCAATGTACATATATGAGAATATGACAGGATGTGCTGTTAAAAGTGCCCTATTTTGCTTTCCTCAAGTTTTATTTGGTGCTGAAGAGCCAAGAATAAAACATGGTGTGAATAATTTGTAGCATCTTTATGGCTTCCCCAAAAACATGGCTCTTAATAATAGCACAGGTACATTTATAATGATCATGCTGATGACATTTAAAAGTGACTAATAATGTTTAAAAAATTCAAATTGCAGGTACCTATAACTTCATGAACCACCACCAGCCACTCATGGTGAATACGTTATTTTTTAATTTTCAAAGTTTAGATTGGTAATGATTTTTGTATCCATTTTAAGTATTAAGTAAAATTATCCTGAATGTTTTATTGTGTATAAAACAAGGTTTTAATTTATTAGGAGTATAAAGTTTCAGAGCACTTCAATGCACACTCAGTTTTCACATATGGCAAACAGTGGCATATCTATTTGCTCTGAGTCCTGGTGCAAAAGATCATCTTATCCCTTTTTTTTTTCTAAGTATTAACAAAGTGTAGTCCTTTTTTGACCTATTGCAGTGAATTTAGTGATAAGAAACTGTTAAATAGGCATGGTTGGTGTGTTACAAGCATTTGCTTCACCTCCTGAAGTCATTCTTATAAATATTTTTGTTCCTTAAATCAATAATCTTTAGACATTTAATCTAAAGCTGATATGTAACCATTACTCAATATGCTTTTCAAAATAAATATAAACTTAGGTCTTTCATGGTTAAACTAGTTGAACTGCATCTCTAGTAAGCATTATTGTAGTACAGTAGAATCCTGTTAACTCGACATTCCGTATAACTCAACTCCCTTTTTCTTTTTGCTTGTTAATCTTTTAACTTGATTATAACAATTTCTATAATTCACTGTGGTATAAGCATATAGGTAAATTTTAATTAGTGTACGTATTCATGCATATAAATGTCCATGTGTTTTCCTGATCTGTTCAGGCATTTGGTATGATATGGTGTTTTCAGATTTTGCAGTTTATTTATGATACTATTTTGGTGAGAGGTTTTGTTACTTTTGTGGAAACACAACCTACCACATTCTCCCTCACTAACAAAAGGGTGTATTGACCTTCGATATCTGAGTCAGAACATAAGCAGCTGGCAGACCATTGTCATGAAATCTAAAGCTTGCTGCTAATTGTGTAGCACGAACACTTGTTTGGAAGTTTTGAGGGCTTATTGCTTTACCCAGTCTGTACTTGGTAAGCTAAACTTTCAGTTATTTCTGGTTACAGTACAGTTTCTCAGATTTCAAGCATTCTGTTAATGTTGTGTTGAGTTGTGTTTGATTCATGAAAATTTGAAACGAGAACAAAAGACAAGTTAACATGAATAAATGGAATGATCCTCAAAGATCTTTTATCTGTAAAGAGCACTTCCCAAAAGGTTATAGTTGGCATTTATGTCTAGTGATCTGCTTGTGGTTGTTTGGAGGCAATATTTCTCATACACTGAATGACCAAGAGTAAAATAAATCTGAAGGATTTGAGTGCTTTCTTCAGACTAATGGCTTCATTTCTTTCCTTCAAATTTTTGTTGCTCAGTATTATAAGGGATAACGCTTTCAGAACATCAGTAAATCTTTATTTGAGGATGTACGACATTGTATCTTCCTGCCCCAGTGGAAGAGATTATGTGTTTTCAGATTAATAACTAAAAAATACTGACAATTTTATTAAAGCAGTATGTATACCATAAAATAGCATAACTCAGTGATAAAAGAATAACAATTGTTGGATAATGTATGTTTTACTTACATAAATAGCTAAAATCGGCCACCAGTTCACAATGTAGTGGATTTGTTTACATCTTGAAAAAGAGGAAATAATTACAAGTCTTAAAATGTTTTAACTCACATGTTTTCAAAGGATCCTCTTAGATTCAACATCAATTTTAAATGGTATAACTCTACGGGTATGAAAGTGAATGTTTCTGAAGCTAAATCTTAAGTGTAAATGAAGTGGACTCGGCAGGCATTTGCATGAAAATATATCAAACAACTATTTGAATCTAAATTATTAAATCCGGTTGTTTTTAATAAAATAAAGGTGGATGTTGAAAATGCTGTGTACATGCAATTTACAGATAATTTGAAATGCACATTTTATTGTTTATGTAAATATAGTCATTCTACTGTTCTTTAATCAATATAGATGTAAGTAGATTAACCAAAATGAGCTTTAATAAAAATTGTGAGCTAATTTTGGGAAAAATAAAAGGAACAAAATTATTTATGTAAAAGGTTTTTTGGGTTAGGGGAATTTTCTCTCAAATCTCTGTGTGGCATTCTTAAGAGAGTCTTGACTTAAGTACAGAATTTTGTATTTATCATGCTTTTTATTTTTGAGGAATGCTGTTTACATATAAAACATGCTCTTGTGCAGCAGATGTTCTGAGCACCTCATATCTGTTACATGTTAATAGAAAATGGTTAGTGAAACTATCATCAATGCTCCCATTTGCATCGTTAGTTGCAAATATTAGTTGATGCTAATGATATATGAAATAAAATGATAAAATTTGTGTAGGGTATTTGCCAGTTATCAGGCCAACCAAAAAAAAGTTTTTTAATCCCCTCCCTGATACCAGAGTAGGAGAAAACCTCAATCATGAAGTGAGTTCATGCAGGATTTGAACTGCGGAGCTCCCTTCATGAGCCGTAAGAATATTAAGCTTGGTTACCTGACTCTATGCTTACTCATAATTAGTTCTACTGACCTCTATTGGGTATTAATATAAGCTCTATTTTTAATAATGTAATGCATTTCAGAGGAGAATTGTTGTTTCAATACTGTTCATAGCAAAATTTTAATTTTGTAAATATTGACATTTACAACATTTGAAGAATTATAATCTTCAGTTATTGATTCATCCTTCCTCATCATTACCAACTTAATTGCTCTTGTGTTCATACAGCAGTGGTTCTTTTAGTTAAAGTCAATCTTGATGACAATAATTGCCTTTTGTTTTTCTACAGGCTGTGAAATGGATAGTAAAACAAAAGTTAAAGAAGAAGTCGATCTTGTAGAAGAAGAGATATCAATTGAGAATGAGTTTTCATCCTCCAATCCTAAAAGAACATTTGAGAATTATGCTACCAAAATTCAATATGACTTTAAAATGGACCACAAAATAAATATCAAAGAAGAAGTTGATATTTTAGAACCAGGCTTACCAAATGAGAGAGTGTGTTTTTCCACAGATTTTGGAAATAAATTTAAGAATGATACTGTCACATGTAGTGATTTTGAATTAGATAATACTACAGAATCAAAAGAGTTGCCTTTTGTTTCTGATACATGTTTTCAGAAAGAGGAGAAGTGTTTTTCTTTAGATCTGGTAAAGAAGATAAAGAAAGAGTTTACCACGCACAACGAGAATAGTGAAGTGGGTGTTCAAAGGATGTCAATAGGAACAGAACTCCAGTCAGAACCATCAGATTCAAACATTTTACTGCAGAGAGAAAACAAGGTAAGTTGACCAGAATAAGTTACAGTTAACACTTTAAAATGTTGGAATTAACTGTTCTTCCACACAAGCCAGTGTTAGACAATGTTGGAAATGTAGAATCAGATGACTGAAAAATTCAAATGCCATTGCCGGGATTTGAACCACGGATCTCCCAGTTTCCATCCGGTTGCTCAAACCACATGGCAACATGTCGGTATGAGATTAAATTCCTCATTTTACCGGCATGTTGCCATGGCAGCTCAGTGGTTAGAGCAACTGACAGAAATCAGGAAATCTGTGGTTGAAATCCCGGTGATGGCATTGAATTTTTCAGTCATCTGATTCTACCTTTCCAATTTTAAAATGTTCATTATACAGAGTGACAGTTAATTCCTGTCTTCAAAGATCAGTGTATGAGACAATTTGTATTGATGTGATTCAATACTTGGTTTCATGCAGGTAGTAATAAGTACTATCACCCCCCCTCCTTGGTGATATGATGCTTAATGCCAGTTACATTATTTCTAGATTTATTTGGCAGAAGTTTCCTGATGTTGATAAAAATTGGTTGTCTTTTAAAGAACAACCTCAGGTTTTAACTGGTTCCAACCATGCAGATGGGAGCATTGGTGATAGTTTCACTAAACATTTTCTATCCAGACGTAACGAATATGAACATCATGAGGGGCTCAGAACATTTACAGCTCAAGAGCATGTTTTTTAACTCACTTTTACCACCAAGATGTTAATAAGAACAAGGTATTCAGAAATGCTCTTTAAGATATGAGGAGGGAGATACAAGGAAATAGAGATGGATAGAAAGAGACAGAATACACATCTAACAAGATTTTGATGAAACCCAATATCGAGAAATTATCCAGTTATTTGAACATGTCGGATATCAACACCTTGGAAATCATACTGCTACACTCTTCTTTCTTTTATAACTTATTGTGTCATGGATATACCATCAACAGTGATTCAGATCACCAATACAATGCAAGACAAACTTTAATCCAACGCTATAGATAAAGAACATGTTGTGCAAGACACTTAAAACTGGCTTATGGAATATTGTGACTGTCCAGTTTTTTAATTACCACTCTCAATTCTCACTGTCCCTGCTCTTCGTTCTTATCTAGTTCAACTGCACTGGCAGTTCACTTCACCAAGGTGAAGTTGTTCACTTCACCAAGGTGAAGTTGTTCACTTCTCTGTGACATAGCCTCTTCATGCCGGACAGTGCACTTCACCAAGGTGAAGTTCACTTCTCTGTGACATAGCCTCTTCATGCCGGACAGTTCACTTCACCAAGGTGAAATTGTTCAGTTCTCTGTGACATAGCCTCTTCATGCCGGACAGTGCACTTCACCAAGGTGAAGTAGTTCACTTCTCTGTGACATAACCTCTTCATGCCAGACTGTTCACTTCACCAAGGTGAAGTAGTTCACTTCTCTGTGACATAACCTCGTCATGCCGGACAGTACACTTCACCAAGGTGAAGTAGTTCACTTCTCTGTGACTTAGCCTCTTCATGCCGGACAGTGCACTTCACCAAGGTGAAGTAGTTCACTTCTCTGTGACTTAGCCTCTTCATGCCGGACAGTTCACTTCACCAAGGTGAAGTAGTTCACTTCTCTGTGACATAGCATCTTCATGCCGGACAGTACACTTCACCAAGGTGAAGTAGTTCACTTCTCTGTGACATAGCCCCTTCATGCCCGGACAGTGCACTTCACTTCTCTGTGACATAACCTCTTCATGCCGGACAGTACACTTCACCAAGGTGAAGTGGTTCACTTCTCTGTGACAGCCTCTTCATGCCGGACAGTGCACTTCACCAAGGTGAAGTAGTTCACTTCTCTGTGACTTAGCCTCTTCATGCCGGACAGTTCACTTCTCTGTGACATAGCCTCTTCATGCCGGACAGTACACTTCACCAAGGTGAAGTAGTTCACTTCTCTGTGACATAGCCTCTTCATGCTGGACAGTGCACTTCACCAAGGTGAAGTAGTTCACTTCTCTGTGACATAACCTCTTCATGCCGTACACTGCACTTGACTCTGGAATGGAAAACAAAACCTCCACAACCTGTTGCTCCACAGTAGCACTCACTACACAGCCGTCACCAATTTGTTCAGAGAATCGCACGGGAAACTCATCCACCAACTCACTGACTGAACCGTGCAATTCAACTAACACTGAGTGCTCTCATGAGAACTCTTGCTGATATAGTCAGTGGAATCTTCCACAGAACGTTCTAGCACTATCTCAACACATGTTCTGGAGGAGGCAGAAGGGATCAAACTTCCAGAAGGTTCTGTTTATCTGCCAATAGCACGCCCAGTGTTTGTGCTGGCGAGTGCTACTTATCATTGTTTACTCCAACTTTCAATAATCTTGTGCCATAATCGCTGCATCACAGTATAGATCATACAAGTACTTTAATGTATATATTTCAGTAGATACACATGTATAGGAGGTATACAATTGTAAACCAACACGTAGGTAATGTCACCGCCGCATTATCAAAGAACTTCTGTACAGAATAATGCCACTCTGTACATAGATATTTTATTGAGAGTGGGTAAGAATTTCTTCATGGTGTCTGACAGCATTCTTAAGAGAGTCTGGTAAGACATTGATATCTGGTTCCTTTATAATAGCAAGTTGTGTTTGTTGTTGATCAGTGTAAATATACTTTATATCTGGTATTTTGTTGAAACCACTTCACAAACCTAAGTACATAGCTTCCTGAGTTTAGTTTAGGTGATAAACAGGAAGTAGACAAGGAGAAGAAACATATTTATGAGCCAACCATCAACTATTATGACACAAATATAATCTGAAGAAGAGAGAAGTAATGCGCCTGATGGTAGGGAACATTCCTCACTTTTTGGCTTTAAATTTCAAGTATACCACCCAGAACCAAATTGACAACTTGCACTTAAATGCTGCCTAAACTTATTAAGAAGACACATCTATATTCTTAAATTTTAAAACTAGGTATTATTCTATATATGTTCTGTATCTTATATAAATTTATTATTTATATGTCACATTTGTTCAGTTCTTCGTACTCTGTTGCATTTTTTTGGTCTTCATTATGTTCTTATTGTTTTGTCAACTTGAACAAGTCAACACTAGACCACCTAGATGCTCATTCTGACCACTTTTATAATTTCAGTATATTGTTACTCTTACAGTTTACACAGTCTGTCATTATGAGTTTATGACTTTTCCTAAGTAGTGTCCTAGATCATGTAGGCACTGCAATATTTATTTTTTCAAATTTTGGTTCATACGTATCAGCATTTATACTTGGAACCATGTTACACTTAGCGGATCTACACCATCATGACTTGTATACTGACCATTCAAATTAAAACTCAACTGAGCACTCATTAGCTGTTGAATGATTTCAAATTACTATAACTTGTATCAACAATAGTGTTGGCAACCCATTTGAGAAGTGATACTTTAGCAGTAAACACATCAAAGAGAATGCACTGGTATAGGCAATGGCTTCTCACAGATGAAGAAATGCTGGCTAATTTCAAAGAAATTTCTGACGGTCAGTCAGATTTGGAGGCTTTAGTAGTGAGTGATAGTTTGCAACAGTAGTAGATTAATAACCTGGAAATAGCAGTTTCAGAAAATGAGGACGACATACATGCAATTCTGCATAGAAATGAAGACATAAAAGACACAAGACCAGTCCATTTGAAAACAGATAAGTTTGCTCTAGCTTCAAGTACCTGTAATAAATTTATTGAAAACTACCAGCTGTGTTTTAGCACAGGTACAAATGTCAGTGTAAATGAACAAACTTTTCCAATCAGAACAAGATGCTCCTATCTGCAGTAATGCCATACAAGTCTGATAAATTCTGTATTAAATTATGGCTACTGACAGACCTGAACACTAAATATCTTTGTAACAGGTTCCCTTATCTTGGCAAAGATTGAACGGAAAGAACCAAATTAAAATCTTCCTGATAGTGTGGTCATGAGGTTAGTAACACCACACTGCAATAAGGGTCAGAATGTGACTACTAATAACTTCTTCACTGCAGTGAATCTTGCCAGAAGAATAAGAGATGAAGGCACTAGTCTTGTTGGAACTGTGAACCATTCAAGAAGGGAAATCCCCAACATTGTAAACAGCATGAAACTGCACACATCAGTTCTCCTGAGGATACTACATTGACTGTGTACTAAGGTAAACAAAACAAAAATGTTCTTCTGTACAGTTCAATGTACTCAGAGTTTGAAATACAATAATACTAAAAGAGTTTCCGAGACAATTAGCTTCTACAAGATATAAAATTTGCTGTTTTAAATCAAATGTCAAGATTATATTCAGTTGATTCTGGTACATGTCATTGGCCAATACATGCTTTTCATAACCTCCTTGATCTAGCTGCCACAACTCAAGGATTATACTCAAGTCTGTGACTGGACAGCAGAGAGGTCAAAGTTTTATTCTGAAACTTGTAAAAGAAGTATGCACAGAATACATGCAATCTAGAAATCAACAAGAAGGGAGGAAGAAATATAAGAGCTGGAAAAAGAAGAATATGAAGTGCGAATAAAGAAACGGAGATAGCAGTGCTAAATGAAGAAGTGTAGAAATAAATCACTGTAATTTATATCAGATGCAGAAAACGTGTCTGTTGATTGTGTACAAGAAAGGTTGTAAAGAAAGTGATTTGTACAGTTTGGGATTAAATCTTCTACAGCGAAAACCATTACAGCTTTATTAAACCTTATGTAATACATTATATCCAGAAAGAGAGAGAGGTGCAAACCCTTTATTTTTGTAATGAAAGCCAGTGTGATTATACATTAATAATTTAAATCTCTTGTACAGTATATTTATTGCTTTGATTCCTGTCATTTCATCACTAATTAATGAATGTGAACTGGCATACTATTAACAATGCGTTTATTGTTATGAAGTCAGCGTTTGTGCTTGAGATATTTTTAAAGCTGCAAAAAAAAATAAATTTGGAAAAAAGCAATGAATTTGTAATGAAATCTATCTATAATGATAATACAAATGCACATAATTTATTATCAGAATTGGTATTGGTATGTGTTAACAGCAGCAATCAAATAAGCATTTAAGTATATAATTCCGGTTGTTCTAGTGTTAAATAAATAATGTAATGTGTGATTTCCAGTTTGTGATAATCTATGAGTGACCCACCCACATTATCATTTTCAATACTTCTTTCATTATTTTCTAGGTTTACGTTTGAGCCTTGGGAACCATATGTAAAGAACCTTGTTATATTAGTTCTGTTAAATTTAAGACCAAGTTTGTTTACTTGAAACCATTTATATCCTTGTTATGTTAATTAACTGCCTACTCATCTAAATTACAATATAAATGTCAGCTTTTTAAATATTATTGTTTCTCTATATATTTGTAACAAATTTTTAAGAAAACCTTCAATATAGCTAATATTTCTTGTAACAAAGGAATATTTTATTCTGCATACTGGAGAAGAATTAGATTAATACTGCATGATTATCCAGATATTTTTTTCAAAACTAAGACAGGATATCTTGTTACAGGATGCAGAGGACTTGGAATTAGCAGATTCATATAGGTAAGGCATCACAATACGGAATATTGTGGCTTGACTTGTAACGTTATTTCATCATTTTATATGCTTTAATGCTTGTAAACTTTCCAAGTGATTAGATTAAAGCTTACTAAAAGATGTCAGTGATATCTGAGTTCCTATTACCAAGAAAGGGGATTACAGTAGATCTCAGTTTTCTTCACAATGTTTACTGAATATCTTATAAAATTATGAGGCGTGTGTGTAATGTCATAGTCTCACCATATGAGATACACTCAGGTGTTCACAAGTGTAATGTCTCAGTACCAGTGACAGTCAGTATTGTGGGTAAAAGATACTGCTTTCAGCATGCAGAAACCTGAATAGTAGATATAAAATGACAACAATGGCTGTGATGTATTTAATCTCTTTAATGTCAGTTTTAGTTATGGTAGACATGCTTTGAGAAAGATTATCTACCTTGCTGCCTAGCACAAAATCCTCTGTTCAGACCTACTGATGTGTGGATGGTACATGCTTTGCGAGAAAGACCCTGCCTTGACCTCTCTTTGCAGGTAGGGGGAGCATTGAGAGTATTAGAATGCTACATCTGAAAATATTAGGGATCCACCTAGTTGTATTTGCTGTTACTAATCTGGTCACTCTCACTACTGGCTGCAATGCTTAAAATCCTCATTCGCTCCAGTCTCTACCTTAGTTAACTTTTATGTGATTTCCTCTCAAAACTTGTATTTCTGTTTATCAAACATTATTCTAGCATGTCGTCAAGAAGGTTTGAACCAACATTCTAATATCTGTGAGGAGGAAAAGACATATAACAATTGGTCCTCATTAACATAAGAGGAATTAGTAGCATGAATATCCTCCTACATCAGTTAAAAAGGAAGAAGATGTAATGTTATTCCATAAGAATCTTTGTCATCACAAAAGAAAACAAAGCTTCAACAAAAAAGATATAACTGTTTTTTTTAACAAAGAAAACAGAATGTTGGTGCTCTTGCCAGCTGCTTCTTCTAGGTTCATTAAACAATAATAGTTTAGTGTGCCATCAAGATCCACACATATCCCTGTTTATGCAGCTCAATTGTTTATAAGGAAAATTATAAAATGTATTATTTTTAATTTTTTCATTTCCCTTAAATGAACATGAAATTTTGGGGCTTCTTCTGCACTAAATGCTGATCCTAAGCTGAAAGCATTTCAGAAAAGAGACCTTTTCAACCAGTGGTGTACATCAACATCTGAAGGAGTGATCAGTGCATTCATGGCCTTGCATTGGACTAGTTTACTGATTATATTCTTTTATTCAGTGGTAGCAATAGCACCAAATCCACTATAGTGTAAAAGAAAATTAAGATTAAGAAAAGTTTTTGTTTTACATCATTTTTCAAGCACAAAATGTCAATAAAAACATCAGTGTATGGAAAAAATAGTTTTTCTTGATTAAATGAATTATTAAGGAAATGATTCTTTTGATGACATTTATTTCAATCAGACTTTGCTTTTTCTTAATTTAAATAATTTACTGACCTGAACATAACAAAATGACATGACTAATAGAAATTTAAACTTTAGTAATAAGAAACCCCTTGAGAATAAGGTATGATTTTAACAGCTCACTTTTACAATTTCGGCTAATGGCATTAATGCAGATAATTTCCAACTTTGTTGCTCACACAGGACTCTCAGTGTGCAATTGTTGACCATTAAATAACTACTGTACAAGTCCAAGTGAAATAAAGTAATAACAGAATACTGCTGATTACAGTAAGGTACTCGGGTCATGTGATTCTTAAGTTCAAAGAAGTTAAAGGGAATTAAGAAAATACTTTTCTGTGAACAATGTGCGAGGTTAAGGATGTATACAAACTGCTGTCTTCTGGTCAAATGACAAACATATGGTGAGCCACATGATGCTCGTAGAAAGGCTGCCTAGTGGGCAATTATGTTGCTTGGTTGTGGTGCTTTGCAAATTACTTCTACTGCTAATAACAGTGGTACATTCTGATTTAATAACTTTTATAAATGTTCCCTAAAGATGTAAAGGGTAGAGGTTTTCGTTTATTTGAAGTTTAAGAAAATCTGAACTCCAAAATCTAGACACATGAAACTACAAGCTCGACTGATAAATTTAAAGCTTATAATCAATATCAAATAATAGCATTTCATGGAACTCCTTATGAATAAACCAGTAATTTATACAGCATTCAGCAGTATAACCCAGGATAAATTTCAAGCACATTGTATATTTCCTTGTAACTCAAAAAATATTCTCTCAGAAGTATTTGTTAATTACATACAGACTTATTTCTGAAATTAGTAATGTTATATCTTGTAATTTTCCAGGATAATTATAGATGCAACGTGTCATGAAATTCCTGAAGTAGAAGATATGGACCCATCTCACATAGCTAAAAATGTTTATTCTCACAGATCTAAGAAGAATATTGAGAATGATAAAACTTGTAATTTAGTATTACATTCAAAAAAGCAAGTTCTGATTAGGGATGCTGGAATACAATGTGATGCTTTTATAAATATAGTTTCTGACAAAACACCACTGATATTTCCTTCTTTGATTCATAAAGAAAAGAAGGTACACAACTGTGACATCTGCCAGAAAAGCTTCACTCTGCTAGAAACACTGAAGAAACACAGTTTGATTCATGAGGGAATAAAACCACACAAATGTAATGCTTGCAATAAGTGCTTTACTCGGCTTTGGAGTTTGAATAGACACAGTTTGGTTCATAAGGGAATAAAGCCACACAAATGTAATGTTTGCAATAAGTGCTTTATTAATCTAAGGAATTTAAATAGGCACAGTTTAATTCATGAGGGAATAAAGCCACACAAATGTAATGCTTGCAATAAGTGCTTTAATCGGCTTTGGAGTTTGAATAGACACAGTTTGATTCATGAGGGAATAAAGCCACACAAATGTAATGTTTGCAATAAGTGCTTTATTAATCTAAGGAATTTAAATAGACACAGGTTGATTCATGAGGGAATAAAGCCACACAAATGTAATGTTTGCAATAAGTGCTTCATTAATCTAAGGAATTTAAAAAGGCACAGTTTGATTCATGAGGGAATAAAACCACACAAATGTAATGTTTGCAATAAGTGCTTTAGTGAGCTAAGAAGTTTGAAAGAACACAGTTTGATTCATGAGGGAATAAAGCCACACAAATGTAATGTTTGCAATAAGTGCTTTATTAATCTAAGGAATTTAAATAGGCACAGTTTGATTCATGAGGGAATAAAACCACACAAATGTAATGTTTGCAATAAGTGCTTTAGTGAGCTAGGAAGTTTGAAAGAACACAGTTTGAATCATGAGGGTAAAAAGCCACATAATTGTAATGTTTGCAGTAAGTGCTTTACTCGGCAACGGAATTTAAAAAGACACAGTTTGATACATGAGGGTAAAACGCCACACAGATGTAATGTTTGCAATAAGTGCTTTACTCAGCAAGCGAATTTAAAAAGACACAGTTTGATTCACAAGGGAATAAAGCCACACAAATGTAATGTTTGCAATAAGTGTTTTAGTGAGCTAGCACGTTTGAAAGAACACAGTTTGATTCATGAGGGTAAAAAACCGCACAAATGTAATGTTTGCAGTAAGAGCTTTAATCGACCAGTGCATTTGAAAAAACACAGCTTGATTCATGAAGGCAAAAAGCCACACAAATCTAATGTTTGCAATTAAAGCTTTACTCAACTAGGGAATTTGAAAACACATAGTTTTATTCATGAGGACAAAAAAAAACACACAGATGTAATGATTGAAATAAGAGGATTACTCTGCTATTGCATTTATAAACATATTGTATTCATGAGAGTAAAAATTTCATAAATGTAAGGTTGGGTATTGCATATGAAAACACAGTTTAATTCTTGAGGGTAAAATACCAGGGAAATGTTATGTTTCCCATAGAGCTCTACTCAGATTTTTCGAGTGCTTAGACAAGTGACATTTAATGTTTACAATAAGCAAAAACCGTTTGATTTACGAGAGTGAGATGCTTACGAATATAATGATTGCAATAAGATCTTTGCTCATCTATCAAATTTGAAAGCACTCAGTTTGAATTATGAAGGCAGAAAAAAGCAAATCTTATGTATGCAATAGAAGCTCTACTCAGATCTCCAATTTAAAACACACACATGTATATATAGTACAAAAGCCACAATAATGATAAATGCAATGTTTGCAATAAAAGGTTTACTCTGCTGTCACACATGATTGCATTGTAACTAAAACATAGTGGGGAAGATTTTGCAATATATAGAACTAGCTCTCTAATGTCAAGGACTATCAATGTATCTTAATTTCTGGTATACAATGAAGTTATACTTTTTGTATAGTAATGTAATTTTAGATGAAATGCAGTAACACAGGCCAATGTAATTGGCTTTCTGAAACTGGCTGGAGAAGGTCAGCAGCCTTCCTGGTGTAAAGTTACACAGCATTTAAAGTGAGAATTAGCTATATTTAATAGATACAATGGTTGAAACTTTTCAACCATAAGGCCATGGTACTATAATCTCCATTTATAGTAGCGTCGTCCTCCGTGGACTAGTGGTACCGTGCTAGCCTCTAGTTCCCAAGGTCGCGGGTTCAAACCCGGCGGAGGGCGATGGATTTTTTCGGGCGTAAAAATCGTTAGCACGGCTTCCTTCGGAAGGGAAGTAAAGCCGGTGGTCCCGTGTCGTAGATTTACGGCACGTAAAAGAACCTCAAGCCTGATAAAGAGGCCTCTGAGCAAAATTACAGGTGTTTCACGCCCAATATAGAATGGGACGCTAAGAACCATAGTAGTTAAAGAGCGTCCATAAATAAAACTCAATTTTAAAAAAAAAAATTTTTTTTTTCCATTTATAGTAATAAATAATGTATGTTAATTTTATATGAGGTGTAATATGTTAAACAATGTTTCTGTAGTATAAATATCCTTCTCAGAATATAAGTTAAAATATTCAGCTCTGAAAATGCCCTCAAAGCTTTTTGGAGTATAGCAAATGAAAGAATGATGCTTTATAAACAAAGAAACGTGCATTAGCATACAAAATCATTTGGTTGTTTTAAATTTTAGACCAGAAACACTATAGCTCAGAAAGTTAGTATATAATTATTTATGCCTCTTATTTGGCACACCTAACATTATCGTGATCTTTGTTGAGGGGAACACAACGCACTGTTAGGTAACAACTTGACATTGCAGACTTGTTTCTGGCACTAATCCTCATTAATTAGAACAGTGTGGATGCTATTTCTTGTAGGCAATCATTCCTTTTTTAGGAAATCTACAATGGAACAGTGAAAGTGAAAACACATCTCCATAGTTGGCAATCATGTTGGCATCATCTCCATAGGAGTTTTTTTAAACACTCCCTTTTTCATGGTGGGTAAGCAGGGGTGTGTATCACTATTATCATAATCACTGTTACTGTTAGACATCAACTCATCAGCATTAACCTCGCATTGTACAAAATAATGCATTAGCTTATCGTCATGAACCCCAGCAGTAAAAATATCACAAAAACCACTCTCAATTTTACAAAGTACAGAACATGCAATTTAAAACTGAGGGGCTATTTACTATAGTGACACCCAGGTATACTGTTATAAAGCAAGCAGTCAAAGGAAAAAGGTTGAACCTTTCCATGGGTATGAACTCTCTCAATATAGGATGTCATAAAGACTGTTCCAAGTTGACGTGATAGCTCCAGCACTCAGTGGTGTGAACTTTCAAAGCCGATCTGCTTGTATCAGGCAGTTTAATGGCTGACAGGTGATCTACCACATGGGTGTGAATTCTGTCAGTATAGGATGTCATAAAGACTGTTCCAAGTTGACGTGATAGCTCCAGCACTCAGTGGTGTGAACTTTCAAAGCCGATCTGCTTGTATCAGGCAGTTTAATGGCTGGCAGGTGATCTACCACATGGGTGTGAATTCTATCAGTATAGGATGTCATAAAGACTGTTCCAAGTTGACATGATTGCTCCAGTACTCAGTGGTGTGAACTTTCAAAGCCGATCTGCTTGTATCAGGCAGTTTAATGGCTGGCAGGTGATCTACCACATGGCACTAAGAGGGCTAAAATTGTTTGTCACAAATACAGGTTTCTTAGGATTGAAAAACATGTGAGATATCTGAAATGGAATTATTACTAGCAATAAAAAATTAAATTTAGTTTTATTTATGGGCGCTCCTTAACTCCTGTGGCCCTTAGAACCCCATTCTATATTGTCATGAAAGACTGGTAAATTTGCTCAGAGGTCTCTTCATCAGGCTTGAGGTTCTTTTATGTGCCATAAATCTACGACATGGGACCACTGGCTTGACTTCCATTCTAAAGGAAGTCATGCTTAGGATTTTTACACCTGCTAAAATACATTGCCCTCCACTGGTTTTGAACCTGCAACCTTGGATTCCTGCCAATGTTTTGTTTAAAGTGCACTGACAAATTTAGTCATGCAAGAAAACTGGTGGACTGTATTGTAATCTTAGCACCCTTTAAAGTGTGAGCCTCTCCTCACAAGGTCCTCTGATCAACTTAATTAATCTGTATAACTAAGAATAAAATTAAAGTTGTGATAGAAAATTGTGTTAAAAATCAATATCTGTTATGCAATAGCATTGTTTCAATTTGACTTTTGTCTATTTGTGTTCTTTTCCAAGAAGTTAAAAAGAGTGCTAATCTACAAGGGCAAATCCTGAATCAGAAAAACTGTACTAGCAATTGTTATTGTCTAGAATTGTGTTTAATAAACACATTTAGATATTACTTTATCAGAAATGACTTACATCTTCGAAACTGTCTTGAGAAGTTCCTGTTTAGAACGAACCAATTGGAAAAAGCATGCTTCAAAGTATACTGCTAAAAAGTAGGTTAACCAAAGTAAGCCAATAAACTCTATAAATACCATTAGAATTTAAAGATATTCTTAAGTAACTCTCACTATGGGAAGCATTCTGAGAAACTTAAGTAAGGCAAAGATAGCCATAATCATGAACAGGTACGCTAGAAAGTAGCTTGTTATTTTAACTTCTTGTGTGATTTAAAAATAAGCATACAAAATTTCCTATCTTCTAAGATGTAGACAATAAAGAATATTTATAACTGAAGTCACATTCTATACTTTAAGGCGATAAATGCCTAATTGTCTGCATGTGTTAAATCCCTATTTTGACTACCTTTTTCTTCTCATTTTTATAATCCATTTGTCCCTTCTTCTTCCTGTATTCACCCACCCTCTGACTGTCAATACTTTTAGAAATACAATATTGTTTTCCATTTAATGCCATGCCATCTCTCCAATTACTTGTTTCTTTGCACAGTGTCAAACAATGAAACATAACCTCCCTTTCTGCTCACATAACACATTCTTCCATGTTGAAGTTCCCAAAAACCTGTCAATTTTGCTGTTCACATCCATGCATACCCACCCTTGGCCTTGCTTATATAATTTCTCCCTCCCCAATCCTTGTTTATTATCTTGTACAATACCAAAAACCCTTTATTTTCATAACTTGATCATATCTCTTCACTCTCAATATTGTGAATTTGTCCAGGTTTCACTGCTCTCTCACACTTCACTGCTTTGATCTCGTTCAACTTCCACTGTTACTGACTTAGTTCACATTGTCACTTCACTGCTTTGATCTAGTTCAAGTTTCACTGATACTGACTTAGTTCACATTGTCACTTCACTGCTTTGATCTAGTTCAAGTTTCACTGATACTGACTTAGTTCACATTGTCACTTCACTGCTTTGATCTAGTTCAACTTCCACTATTACTTACTTAGTTCACATTGTCACTTCATTGCTTTGATCTAGTTCAACTTCCACTATTACTGACTTAGTTCACATTGTCACTTCACTGCTTTGATCTAGTTCAACTTCCACTATTACTGACTTAGTTCACATTGTCACTTCACAGCTTTGATCTAGTTCAACTTCCACTATTACTGACTTAGTTCACATTGTCACTTCACAGCTTTGATCTAGTTCAACTTCCACTATTACTGACTTAGTTCACATTGTCACTTCACAGCTTTGATCTAGTTCAACTTCCACTATTACTGACTTAGTTCACATTGTCACTTCACAGCTTTGATCTAGTTCAACTTCCAATAATACTGACTTAGTTCACATTGTCACTTCACAGCTTTGATCTAGTTCAACTTCCACTATTACTGACTTAGTTCACATTGTCACTTCACTGCTTTGATCTAGTTCAACTTCCACTATTACTGACTTAGTTCACATTGTCACTTCACAGCTTTGATCTAGTTCAACTTCCACTATTACTGACTTAGTTCACATTGTCACTTCACAGCTTTGATCTAGTTCAACTTCCACTATTACTGACTTAGTTCACATTGTCACTTAACTGCTTTGATTTAGTTCAACTTCCACTATTACTTACTTAGTTCACATTGTTACTTTACTACTTTGATCTAGTTCAACTTCCACTATTACTTACCTAGTTCACATTGTCACTTCACAGCTTTGATCTAGTTCAACTTCCACTATTACTTACTTAGTTCACATTGTCACTTCACAGCTTTGATCTCGTTCAACTTCCACTATTACTTACTTAGTTCACATTGTCACTTCACTGCTTTGATCTCGTTCAACTTCAACTATTACTTACTTAGTTCACATTGTCACTTTACTGCTTTGATCTAATTCAACTTCCACTATTACTTACTTAGTTCACATTGCCACTTCACTGCTTTGATCTCGTTCATGTTGTCACTTCACTGCTTTGATCTAGTTCAACTTCCACTATTACTTACTTAGTTCACATTGTCACTTCACAGCTTTGATCTAGTTCACGTTTCACTGATATTGACTTAGTTCACATTGTCACTTCACTGCTTTGATGTAGTTCAAGTTTCACTGTTACTGACTTAGTTCACATTGTCACTTCACAGCTTTGATCTAGTTCACGTTTCACTGATACTGACTTAGTTCACATTGTCACTTCACTGCTTTGATTTAATACAACTTCCACTGTTACTGACTTAGTTCACATTGTCACTTCACTGCTTTGATTTAATACAACTTGCACTGTTACTGACTTAGTTCACATTGTCACCTCACTGCTTTGATTTAATACAACTTCCACTGTTACTGACTTAGTTCTCATTGTCACTTTATTGCTTTGATTTAATACAACTTCCACTGTTACTGACTTAGTTCTCATTGTCACCTCACTGCTTTGACCTAGTTTAACTTCCACTGTTACTGACTTAGTTCTCATTGTCACTTCACTGCTTTGATTTAATACAACTTCCACTGTTACTGACGTAGTTCACATTGTCACTTTACTGCTTTGATTTAATACAACTTGCACTGTTACTGACTTAGTTCTCATTGTCACTTCACTGCTTTCATTTAATACAACTTCCACTGTTACTGACTTAGTTCACATTGTCACTTTACTGCTTTGATTTAATACAACTTGCACTGTTACTGACTTAGTTCTCATTGTCACCTCAGTGCTTTGATCTAGTTTAACTTCCACTGTTACTGACTTAGTTCTCATTGTCACTTCACTGCTTTGATTTAATACAACTTCACTGTTACTGACTTAGTTCTCATTGTCACTTCACTGCTATGATTTAATACAACTTCCACTGTTACTGACTTAGTTCTCATTGTAACCTCACTGCTTTGATCTTGTTTAACTTCCACTGTTACTGACTTAGTTCTCATTGTCACTTCACTGCTTTGATTTAATACAACTTCCACTTTTACTGACTTAGTTCTCATTGTCACTTCACTGCTTTGATCTAGTTTAACTTCCACTGTTACTGACTTAGTTCTCATTGTCAATTTACTGCTTTGATTTAATACAACTTCCACTGTTACTGACTTAGTTCTCATTTCACTTCACTGCTTTGATTTAATACAACTTCCACTGTTACTGACTTAGTTCTCATTGTCACTTTACTGCTTTGATTTAATACAACTTCCACTGTTACTGACTTAGTTCTCATTGTCACTTCACTTCTTTGATTTAATACAACTTCCACTGTTACTGACTTAGTTCACATTGTCACCTCACTGCTTTGATTTAATACAACTTCCACTGTTACTGACTTAGTTCACATTGTCACTTCACTTCTTTGATTTAATACAACTTCCACTGTTACTGACTTAGTTCTCATTGTCACTTCACTTCTTTAATTTAATACAACTTCCACTGTTACTGACTTAGTTCTCATTGTCACTTCACTTCTTTGATTTAATACAACTTCCACTGTTACTGACTTAGTTCACATTGTCACTTCACTTCTTTGATTTAATACAACTTCCACTGTTACTGACTTAGTTCACATTGTCACCTCACTGCTTTGATTTAATACAACTTCCACTGTTACTGACTTAGTTCTCATTGTCACCTCACTGCTTTGATTTAATACAACTTCCACTGTTACTGACTTAGTTCTCATTGTCACTTCACTGCTTAGATTTAATACAACTTCCACTGTTACTGACTTAGTTCTCATTGTCACTTCACTTCTTTGATTTAATACAACTTCCACTGTTACTGACTTAGTTCACATTGTCACTTCACTTCTTTGATTTAATACAACTTCCACTGTTACTGACTTAGTTCACATTGTCACCTCACTGCTTTGATTTAATACAACTTCCACTGTTACTGACTTATTTCATATTGTCACTTCACTTCTTTGATTTAATACAACTTCCACTGTTACTGACTTAGTTCTCATTGTCACTTCACTTCTTTGATTTAATACAACTTCCACTGTTACTGACTTAGTTCACATTGTCACTTCACTTCTTTGATTTAATTCAACTTCCACTGTTACTGACTTAGTTCACATTGTCACCTCACTGCTTTGATTTAATACAACTTCACTGTTACTGACTTAGTTCTCATTGTCACTTCACTTCTTTGATTTAATACAACTTCCACTGTTACTGACTTAGTTCACATTGTCACCTCACTGCTTTGATTTAATACAACTTCCACTGTTACTGACTTAGTTCTCATTGTCACTTCACTGCTTTGATTCAATACAACTTCCACTGTTACTGACTTAGTTCTCATTGTCACTTTACTGCTTTGATTTAATATATCTTCCACTGTTACTGACTTAGTTGTCATTGTCACTTTACTGCTTTGATTTAATATAACTTCCACTGTTACTGACTTAGTTCACATTGTCACTTTACTGCTTTGATTTAATATAACTTCCACTGTTACTGACTTAGTTCTCATTGTCACTTTACTGCTTTGATTTAATATAACTTCCACTGTTACTGACTTAGTTGTCATTGTCACTTCACTTCTTTGATTTAATACAATTTCCACTGTTACTGACTTAGTTCTCATTGTCACTTTACTGCTTTGATTTAATACAACTTCCACTGTTACTGACTTAGTTCACATTGTCGCTCACTGTTTTGATTTAATACAACTTCCACTGTTACTGACTTAGTTGTCATTGTCACTTCACTTCTTTGATTTAATACAACTTCCACTGTTACTGACCTAGTTCACATTGTCACTTTACTGCTTTGATTTAATACAACTTCCACTGTTACTGACTTAGTTCACATTGTCGCTTTACTGCTTTGATTTAATACAACTTCCACTGTTACTGACTTAGTTTTCATTGTCACTTAACTTCTTTGATTTAATACAACTTCCACTGTTACTGACTTAGTTGTCATTGTCACTTCACTTCTTTGATTTAATACAACTTCCACTGTTACTGACTTAGTTGTCATTGTCACTTCACTTCTTTGATTTAATACAACTTCCACTGTTACTGACTTAGTTCTCATTGTCACCTCACTGCTTTGATCTAGTTTAACTTCCACTGTTACTGACTTAGTTCACATTGTCACCTTACTGCTTTGATTTAATACAACTTCCACTGTTACTGACTTAGTTCTCATTGTCACTTTATTGCTTTGATTTAATACAACTTACACTGTTACTGACTGAGTTCTTATTGTCACTTTATTGCTTTGATTTAATACAACTTCCACTGTTACTGACTTAGTTCTCATTGTCACTTCACTGCTTTGATTTAATACAACTTCCACTGTTACTGACTTAGTTCACATTGTCACTTTACTGCTTTGATTTAATACAAGTTGCACTGTTACTGACTTAGTTCTCATTGTCACTTCACTGCTTTGATTTAATACAACTTCCACTGTTACTGACTTAGTTCTCATTGTCACTTTACTGCTTTGATTTAATACAACTTGCACTGTTACTGACTTAGTTCACATTGTCACTTTACTGCTTTGGTTTAATACAACTTGCACTGTTACTGACTTAGTTCTCATTGTCACCTCACTGCTTTGATCTAGTTTAACTTCCACTGTAATTGACTTAGTTCTCATTGTCACTTCACTGCTTTGATTTAATACAACTTCCACTGTTACTGACTTAGTTCTCATTGTCACTTCACTGCTTTGATTTAATACAACTTCCACTGTTACTGACTTAGTTCTCATTGTCACCTCACTGCTTTGATCTGGTTTAACTTCCACTGTTACTGACTTAGTTCTCATTGTCACTTCACTGCTTTGATTTAATACAACTTCCACTGTTACTGACTTAGTTCACATTGTCAATTTACTGCTTTGATTTGATACAACTTCCACTGTTACTGACTTAGTTCTCATTGTCACTTCCCTGCTTTGATTTAATACAACTTCCACTGTTATTGACTTAGTTCTCATTGTCACTTTACTGCTTTGATTTAATACAACTCCCACTGTTACTGACTTAGTTCTCATTGTCACTTCACTTCTTTGATTTAATACAACTTCCACTGTTACTGACTTAGTTCTCATTGTCACTTTATTGCTTTGATTTAATACAACTTCCACTGTTACTGACTTAGTTCTCATTGTCACCTCACTACTTTGATCTAGTTTAACTTCCACTGTTACTGACTTAGTTCTCATTGTCAGTTCACTGCTTTGATTTAATACAACTTCCACTGTTACTGACTTAGTTCTCATTGTCACTTTACTGCTTTGATTTAATATAACTTCCACTGTTACTGACTTAGTTCACATTGTCACTTCACTGCTTTGATGTAGTTCAAGTTTCACTGATGCTGACTTAGTTCACATTGCCACTTCACTGCTTTGATCTAGTTCAACTTTCACTGTTACTTACTTAGTTCACATTGTCACTTCACTGCTTTGATCTAGTTCAACTTTCACTGTTACTTAATTAGTTCACATTGTCACTTCACTGCTTTGATCTAGTTCAAATTCCACTATTACTGACTTAGTTCACATTGTCACTTCACAGCTTTGATCTAGTTCAACTTCCACTATTACTTACTTAGTTCACATTGTCACTTCACAGCTTTGATCTAGTTCAACTTCCACTATTACTGACTTAGTTCACATTATCACTTCACAGCTTTGATCTAGTTCAACTTCCACTATTACTGACTTAGTTCACATTGTCACTTCACAGCTTTGATCTAGTTCAACTTCCACTATTACTGACTTAGTTCACATTGTCACTTCACTGCTTTGATCTCGTTCAACTTCCACTATTACTTACTTAGTTCACATTGTCACTTCACTGCTTTGATCTAGTTCAACTTCCACTATTACTTACTTAGTTCACATTGTCACTTCACTGCTTTGATCTAGTTCAACTTCAAATATTACTTACTTAGTTCACATTGTCACTTCACAGCTTTGATCTAGTTCAACTTCCAATAATACTGACTTAGTTCACATTGTCACTTCACAGCTTTGATGTAGTTCAACTTCCACTATTACTAACTTAGTTCACATTGTCACTTCACAGCTTTGATCTAGTTCAACTTCCACTATTACTTACTTAGTTCACATTGTCACTTCACAGCTTTGATCTAGTTCAACTTCCAATATTACTGACTTATTTCACATTGTCACTTCACTGCTTTGATCTCGTTCAACTTCCACTATTACTTACTTAGTTCACATTGTCACTTCACTGCTTTGATCTAGTTCAACTTCCACTATTACTTACTTAGTTCACTTTGTCACTTCACTGCTTTGATCTAGTTCAACTTCCACTATTACTAACTTAGTTCACATTGTCACTTCACTATTTTGATCTAGTGCAACTTCCACTATTACTGACTTAGTTGACATTGTCACTTCACTGCTTTGATCTAGTTCAACTTCCACTATTACTTACTTAGTTCACATTGTCACTTCACTGCTTTGATCTAGTTCAACTTCCACTATTACATACTTAGTTCACATTGTCACTTCACAGCTTTGATCTCGTTCAACTTCCACTATACATACTTAGTTCATATTTTCAGTTCACTGCTTTGATCTAGTTCAACTTCCACTATTACTTACTTAGTTCACATTGTCACTTCACAGCTTTGATCTCGTTCAACTTCCACTATTACTTACTTAGTTCTCATTGTCACTTCACTGCTTTGATCTCGTTCAACTTCCACTATTACTTACTTAGTTCACATTGTCACTTTACTGCTTTGTTCTAGTTCAACTTCCACTATTACTTACTTAGTTCACATTGTCACTTCAATGCTTTGATCTACTTCAACTTCCCCTATTACTTACTTAGTTCACATTGTCACTTCACTGCTTTGATCTAGTTCAACTTCCACTATTACTTACTTAGTTCACATTGTCACTTCACAGCTTTGATCTAGTTCACGTTTCACTGATACTGACTTAGTTCACATTGTCACTTCACTGCTTTGATGTAGTTCAAGTTTCACTGTTACTGACTTAGTTCACATTGCCACTTCACAGCTTTGATGTAGTTCACGTTTCACTGATACTGACTTAGTTCACATTGTCACTTCACTGCTTTGATGTAGTTCAACTTCCACTGTTACTGACTTAGTTCACATTGTCACTTCACTGCTTTGATCTAGTTCAACTTCCACTGTTACTGACTTAGTTCACATTCTCACTTCACTGCTTTGATCTAGTTCAAGTTTCACTGATACTGACTTTGTTCACATTGTCACTTCACTGCTTTGATGTAGTTCAAGTATCACTGATACTGACTTAGTTCACATTGTCACTTCACTGCTTTGATGTAGTTCAAGTTTCACTGATACTGACTTAGTTCAAATTGTCACTTCACTGCTCTGATGTAGTTCAAGTATCACTGATACTGACTTAGTTCACATTGTCACTTCACTGCTTTGATGTAGTTCAAGTTTCACTCATACTGACTTAGTTCACATTGTCACTTCACTGCTTTGATGTAGTTCAAGTATCACTGATACTGACTTAGTTCACATTGTCACTTCACTGCTTTGATGTAGTTCAAGTTTCACTGATACTGAGTTAGTTCACATTGTCACTTCACTGCTTTGATGTAGTTCAAGTATCACTGATACTGACTTAGTTCACATTGTCACTTCACTGCTTTGATGTAGTTCAAGTTTCACTGATACTGACCTAGTTCACATTGTCACTTCACTGCTTTGATCTAGTTCACGTTTCACTGACACTGACTTATTTCACATTCTCACTTCACTGCTTTGATGTAGTTCAAGTTTCACTGACACTGACTTAGTTCACATTGTCACTTCACTGCTTTGATGTAGTTCAACTTCCACTATTACTTACTTAGTTCACATTGTCACTTCACTGCTTTGATCTAGTTCAACTTCCACTATTACTTACTTAGTTCACATTGTCACTTCACTGCTTTGATGTAGTTCAAGTTTCACTGATGCTGACTTAGTTCACATTGTCACTTCACTTCTTTGCTGTAGTTCAAGTTTCACTCATACTGACTTAGTTCACACTGTCACTTCACTGCTTTGATGTAGTTCAAGTTTCACTGATACTGACTTAGTTCACATTGTCACTTCACTGCTTTGCTGTAGTTCAAGTTTCACTGATGCTGACTTAGTTCACATTGTCACTTCACTGCTTTGATGTAGTTCAAGTTCCACTAATACTGACTTAGTTCACATTGTCACATCACAGCTTTAATCTAGTTCAAATTTCACTGTTACTGACTTAGTTCTCATTGTCACTTCACTGCTTTAATCTAGTTCAAATTTCACTGATACTGACTTAGTTCACATTGTCACTTCACTGCTTTGATCTATTTAACTTCCACTGTTACTGACTTAGTTCACATTGTCACTTCACTGCTTTAATCTGGTTCAAATTTCACTGTCACTTAGTTCACATTGTCACTTAACTGCTTTGATCTAGTTCAAATTTCACTGATACTGACTTAGTTCACATTGTCACTTCACTGCTTTGATGTAGTTCAAGTTTCACTGATACTGACTTAGTTCAAATTGTCACTTCACTGCCTTGATGTAGTTCAACTTCCACTGTTACTGACTTAGTTCACATTGTCACTTCACTGATTTGATCTAGTTCAGGTTTCACTGATACTGACTTAGTTCACATTGTCACTTCACTCCTTTGATGTAGTTCAAGTTTCACTGTTACTGACTTAGTTCTCATTGTCACTTCACTGCTTTGATCTAGTTAAACTTCCACTGTTACTGACTTAGTTCTCATTGTCACTTCACTTCTTTGATTTAATACAACTTCCACTGTTACTGTCTTAGTTCACATTGTCACTTTACTGCTTTGATTTAATAACACTTCCACTGTTACTGACTTAGTTCTCATTGTCACTTCACTGCTTTGATTTAATACAACTTCCACTGTTACTGACTTAGTTCTCATTGTCACTTTACTCCTTTGATATAATACAACTTCCACTGTTACTGACTTAGTTCTCATTCTCACTTTACTGCTTTTATCTAGTTCAAGTTTCACTGATACTGACTTAGTTCACATTGTCACTTCACTGCTTTGATGTAGTTAAAGTTTCACTGATACTGACTTAGTTTACATTGTCACTTCACTGCCTTGATGTAGTTCAACTTCCACTGTTACTGACTTAGTTCACATTGTCACTTCACTGCTTTGATCTAGTTCAACTTCCACTGTTACTGACTTAGTTCACATTCTCACTTCACTGCTTTGATCTAGTTCAAGTTTCACTGATACTGACTTAGTTCTCATTGTCACTTCACTGCTTTGATCTAGTTCAACTTCCACTGTTACTGACTTAGTTCACATTGTCACTTCACTGCTTTGATCTAGTTCAACTTCCACTATTAGTGACTTAGTTCACATTGTCACTTCACAGCTTTGATCTAGTTCAAGTTTCACTGATACTGACTTAGTTCACATTATCACTTCACTGCTTTAATACAGTTCAAGTTTCACTGTTACTGACTTAGTTCACATTGTCACTTCACTGCTTTGATCTAGTTCAACTTCCAATGTTACTGACTTAGTTCACATTGTCACTTCACTGCTTTGATTTAGTTCATCTTTAACTGATACTGACTTAGTTCACATTGTCACTTCACTGTTTTGATGTAGTTCATTTTTCACTGATACTGACTTAGTTCTCATTGTCACTTCACTGATTTGATCTAGTTCAACTTCCACTGTTACTGACTTAGTTCTCATTGTCACTTCACTTCTTTGATTTAATACAACTTCCACTGTTACTGACTTAGTTCTCATTGTCACTTCACTGCTTTGATCTAGTTCAAGTTTCACTGTTACTGACTTAGTTCTCATTGTCACTTCACTGCTTTGATGTAGTACAAGTTTCACTGATACTGACTTAGTTCACATTGTCACTTCAGTGCTTTGATCTAGTTCAAGTTTCACTGTTACTGATTTAGTTCACATTGTCACTTCAGTGCTTTGATCTAGTTCAAATTTCACTGTTACTGACTTAGTTCGCATTGTCACTTCACTGCTTTGATCTAGTTCAAGATTCACTGTTACTGACTTATTTCTCATTGTCACTTCACTGCTTTGATCTAGTTCATGTTTCACTGTTACTGACTTAGTTCACATTGTCACTTCACTGCTTTGATCTAGTTCAAATTTCACTGTTACTGACTTAGTTCACATTGTCACTTCACTGCTTTGATCTAGTTCATGTTTCACTGTTACTGACTTAGTTCACATTGTCACTTCACTGCTTTGATCTAGTTCAACTTCCACTGTTACTGGCTTAGTTCACATTGTCACTTCACTGCTTTGATTTAATACAACTTCCACTGTTACAGACTTAGATCACATTGTCACTTCACTGCTTTGATTTAAAACAACTTCCACTGTTACTGACTTAGTTCTCATTGTCACTTTACTGCTTTGATTTAATACAACTTGCACTGTTACTGACTTAGTTCTCATTGTCACCTCACTGCTTTGATCTAGTTTTACTTCCACTGTTACTGACTTAGTTCTCATTGTCACTTCACTGCTTTGATTTAATACAACTTCCACTGTTACTGACTTAGTTCTCATTGTCACTTCACTGCTTTGATTTAATACAAGTTCCACTGGTACTGACTTAGTTCTCATTGTCACTTTACTGCTTTGATTTAATACAACTTCCACTGTTACTGACTTAGTTCTCATTGTCACTTCACTTCTTTGATTTAATACAACTTCCACTGTTACTGACTTAGTTCTCATTGTCACTTTATTGCTTTGATTTAATACAACTTCCACTGTTACTGACTTAGTTCTCATTGTCACTTTATTGCTTTGATTTAATACAACTTCCACTGTTACTGACTTAGTTCTCATTGTCACTTTATTGCTTTGATTAAATACAACTTCCTGTGTTACTGACTTAGTTCTCATTGTCACCTCACTGCTTTGATCTAGTTTAACTTCCACTGTTACTGACTTAGTTCTCACTGTCACTTCACTGCTTTGATTTAATACACCTTTCACTGTTACTGACTTAGTTCTCATTGTCACTTCACTGCTTTGATTTTATACAACTTCCACTGTTACTGACTTAGTTCTCATTGTCACTTCACTGCTTTGATTTAATACAACTTCCACTGTTACTGACTTAGTTCTCATTGTCACTTTACTGCTTTGATTTAATACAACTTCCACTGTTACTGACTTAGTTCTCATTGTCACTTCACTGCTTTGATTTAATACAACTTCCACTGTTACTGACTTAGTTCTCAGTGTCACTTCACTTCTTTGATTTAATACAACTTCCACTGTTACTGACTTAGTTCTCATTGTCACTTTATTGCTTTGATTTAATACAACTTCCACTGTTACTGACTTAGTTCTCATTGTCACTTTATTGCTTTGATTTAATAAAACTTCCACTGTTACTGTCTTAGTTGTCATAGTCACTTTATTGCTTTGATTTAATACAACTTCCACTGTTTCTGACTTAGTTCTCATTGTCACTTTATTGCTTTGATTTAATACAACTTCCACTGTTACTGACTTAGTTCTCATTGTCACTTTATTGCTTTGATTTAATACAACTTCCATTGTTACTGACTTAGTTCTCATTTCACTTTACTGCTTTGATTTAATACAACTTCCACTGTTACTGACTCAGTTCTCATTGTCACTTTATTGCTTTGATTTATTACAACTTCCACTGTTACTGACTTAGTTCTCATTGTCACTTTATTGCTTTGATTTAATACAACTTCCACGGTTACTGACTTAGTTCTTATTGTCACTTTATGGCTTTGATTTAATACAACTTCCACTGTTACTGGCTTAGTTGTCATTGTCACTTTACTGCTTTGTTTAATACAACTTCCACTGTTACTGACTTAGTTGTCATTGTCACTTTACTGCTTTGATTTAGTTCAAGTTTCACTGATACTGACTTAGTTCACATTGTCACTTCACTGCTTTGATTTAATACAACTTCCGCTGTTACTGTCTTAGTTCTCATTGTCACTTCACTTCTTTGATTTAATACAACTTCCACTGTTACTGACTTAGTTCTCATTGTCACTTCACTGTTTTGATTTAATACAACTTCCACTGTTACTGACTTAGTTCTCATTGTCACTTCACTTCTTTGATTTAATACAACTTCCACTGTTACTGACTTAGTTCTCATTGTCACTTCATTGTTTTGATTTAATACAACTTCCACTTTTACTGACTTAGTTGTCATTGTCACTCACTTCTTTGATTTAATATAACTTCCACTGTTACTGACTTAGTTCACATTGTCACTTCACTTCTTTGATTTAATACAACTTCCACTGTTACTGACTTAGTTCTCATTGTCACTTCACTGTTTTGATTTAATACAACTTCCACTGTTATTGACTTAGTTGTCATAGTCACTTTACTGCTTTGATTTAATACAACTTCCACTGTTACTGACTTAGTTGTCATTGTCACTTCACTTCTTTGATTTAATACAACTTCCACTGTTACTGACTTAGTTCACATTGTCACTTCACTTCTTTGATTTAATACAACTTCCACTTTTACTGACTTAGTTCACATTGTAATTCACTTCTTTGATTTAATACAACTTCCACTGTTACTGACTTAGTTCTCATTGTCACTTCACTTCTTCTTTGATTTAATACAACTTCCACTGTTACTGACTTAGATCACATTGTCACTACACTGTTTTGATTTAATACAACTTCCACTGTTACTGATTTAGTTGTCATTGTCACTTCACTTCTTTGATTTAATACAACTTCCACTGTTACTGACTTAGATTCTTTGTTACTTCACTTCTTTGATTTAATACAACTTGCACTGTTACTGACTTAGTTCTCATTGTCACTTCACTGTTTTGATTTAATACAACTTCCACTGTTACTGGCTTAGTTGTCATTGTCACTTTACTGCTTTGTTTAATACAACTTCCACTGTTACTGACTTAGTTGTCATTGTCACTTTACTGCTTTGATTTAATACAACTTCCACTGTTACTGACTTAGTTGTCATTGTCACTTCACTTCTTTGATTTAATACAACTTCCACTGTTACTGACTTAGTTCACATTGTCACTTGACTTCTTTGATTTAATACAACTTCCACAGTTACTGACTTAGTTCTCATTGTCACTTCACTTCTTTGATTTAATACAACTTCCACTGTTACTGACTTAGTTCACATTGTCACTTCACTTCTTTGATTTAATACAACTTCCGCTGATACTGACTTAGTTCTTATTGTCACTTCACTTCTTTGATTTAATACAACTTCCACTGTTACTGTCTTAGTTCACATTGTCACTTCACTGTTTTGATTTCATACAACTTCCACTGTTACTGACTTAGTTCTCATTGTCGCTTCACTTCTTTGATTTAATACAACTTCCACTGTTACTGACTTAGTTGTCATTGTCACTTCACTTCTTTGATTTAATACAACTTCCACTGTTACTGACTTAGTCTCATTGTCACTTCACTGTTTTGATTCAATACAACTTCCACTGTTACTGACTTAGTTCACATTGTCACTTCACTGTTTTGATTTAATACAACTTCCACTGTTACTGACTTAGTTCTCATTGTCACTTTACTGCTTTGATTTAATACAACTTCCACTGTTACTGACTTAGTTCACATTGTCACTTCACTGTTTTGATTTAATACAACTTCCACTGTTACTGACTTAGTTCACATTGTCACTTCACTGTTTTGATTTAATACAACTTCCACTGTTACTGACTTAGTTCTCATTGTCACTTTACTGCTTTGATTTAATACAACTTCCACTGTTACTGACTTAGCTCACATTGTCACTTCACTGTTTTGATTTAATACAACTTCCACTGTTACTGACTTAGTTCTCATTGTCACAACTTCCACTGTTACTGACTTAGTTCTCATTGTCACTTCACTGTTTTGATTTAATACAACTTCCACTGTTACTGACCTAGTTGTCATTGTCACTTCACTTCTTTGATTTAATACAACTTCCACTGTTACTGACTTAGTTCTCATTGTCACTTCACTGCTTTGATGTAGTTAAAGTTTCACTGATACTGACTTAGTTTACATTGTCACTTCACTGCCTTGATGTAGTTCAACTTCCACTGTTACTGACTTAGTTCACATTGTCACTTCACTGCTTTGATCTAGTTCAACTTCCACTGTTACTGACTTAGTTCACATTCTCACTTCACTGCTTTGATCTAGTTCAAGTTTCACTCATACTGACTTAGTTCTCATTGTCACTTCACTGCTTTGATCTAGTTCAACTTCCACTGTTACTGACTTAGTTCACATTGTCACTTCACTGCTTTGATCTAGTTCAACTTCCACTATTACTGACTTAGTTCACATTGTCACTTCACTGCCTTGATGTAGTTCAACTTCCACTGTTACTGACTTAGTTCACATTGTCACTTCACTGCTTTGATCTAGTTCAACTTCCACTGTTACTGACTTAGTTCACATTCTCACTTCACTGCTTTGATCTAGTTCAAGTTTCACTGATACTGACTTAGTTCTCATTGTCACTTCACTGCTTTGATCTAGTTCAACTTCCACTGTTACTGACTTAGTTCACATTGTCACTTCACTGCTTTGATCTAGTTCAACTTCCACTATTAGTGACTTAGTTCACATTGTCACTTCACAGCTTTGATCTAGTTCAAGTTTCACTGATACTGACTTAGTTCACATTATCACTTCACTGCTTTAATACAGTTCAAGTTTCACTGTTACTGACTTAGTTCACATTGTCACTTCACTGCTTTGATCTAGTTCAACTTCCAATGTTACTGACTTAGTTCACATTGTCACTTCACTGCTTTGATTTAGTTCATCTTTAACTGATACTGACTTAGTTCACATTGTCACTTCACTGTTTTGATGTAGTTCATTTTTCACTGATACTGACTTAGTTCTCATTGTCACTTCACTGATTTGATCTAGTTCAACTTCCACTGTTACTGACTTAGTTCTCATTGTCACTTCACTTCTTTGATTTAATACAACTTCCACTGTTACTGACTTAGTTCTCATTGTCACTTCACTGCTTTGATCTAGTTCAAGTTTCACTGTTACTGACTTAGTTCTCATTGTCACTTCACTGCTTTGATGTAGTACAAGTTTCACTGATACTGACTTAGTTCACATTGTCACTTCAGTGCTTTGATCTAGTTCAAGTTTCACTGTTACTGATTTAGTTCACATTGTCACTTCAGTGCTTTGATCTAGTTCAAATTTCACTGTTACTGACTTAGTTCGCATTGTCACTTCACTGCTTTGATCTAGTTCAAGATTCACTGTTACTGACTTATTTCTCATTGTCACTTCACTGCTTTGATCTAGTTCATGTTTCACTGTTACTGACTTAGTTCACATTGTCACTTCACTGCTTTGATCTAGTTCAAATTTCACTGTTACTGACTTAGTTCACATTGTCACTTCACTGCTTTGATCTAGTTCATGTTTCACTGTTACTGACTTAGTTCACATTGTCACTTCACTGCTTTGATCTAGTTCAACTTCCACTGTTACTGGCTTAGTTCACATTGTCACTTCACTGCTTTGATTTAATACAACTTCCACTGTTACAGACTTAGATCACATTGTCACTTCACTGCTTTGATTTAAAACAACTTCCACTGTTACTGACTTAGTTCTCATTGTCACTTTACTGCTTTGATTTAATACAACTTGCACTGTTACTGACTTAGTTCTCATTGTCACCTCACTGCTTTGATCTAGTTTTACTTCCACTGTTACTGACTTAGTTCTCATTGTCACTTCACTGCTTTGATTTAATACAACTTCCACTGTTACTGACTTAGTTCTCATTGTCACTTCACTGCTTTGATTTAATACAAGTTCCACTGGTACTGACTTAGTTCTCATTGTCACTTTACTGCTTTGATTTAATACAACTTCCACTGTTACTGACTTAGTTCTCATTGTCACTTCACTTCTTTGATTTAATACAACTTCCACTGTTACTGACTTAGTTCTCATTGTCACTTTATTGCTTTGATTTAATACAACTTCCACTGTTACTGACTTAGTTCTCATTGTCACTTTATTGCTTTGATTTAATACAACTTCCACTGTTACTGACTTAGTTCTCATTGTCACTTTATTGCTTTGATTAAATACAACTTCCTGTGTTACTGACTTAGTTCTCATTGTCACCTCACTGCTTTGATCTAGTTTAACTTCCACTGTTACTGACTTAGTTCTCACTGTCACTTCACTGCTTTGATTTAATACACCTTTCACTGTTACTGACTTAGTTCTCATTGTCACTTCACTGCTTTGATTTTATACAACTTCCACTGTTACTGACTTAGTTCTCATTGTCACTTCACTGCTTTGATTTAATACAACTTCCACTGTTACTGACTTAGTTCTCATTGTCACTTTACTGCTTTGATTTAATACAACTTCCACTGTTACTGACTTAGTTCTCATTGTCACTTCACTGCTTTGATTTAATACAACTTCCACTGTTACTGACTTAGTTCTCAGTGTCACTTCACTTCTTTGATTTAATACAACTTCCACTGTTACTGACTTAGTTCTCATTGTCACTTTATTGCTTTGATTTAATACAACTTCCACTGTTACTGACTTAGTTCTCATTGTCACTTTATTGCTTTGATTTAATAAAACTTCCACTGTTACTGTCTTAGTTGTCATAGTCACTTTATTGCTTTGATTTAATACAACTTCCACTGTTCCTGACTTAGTTCTCATTGTCACTTTATTGCTTTGATTTAATACAACTTCCACTGTTACTGACTTAGTTCTCATTGTCACTTTATTGCTTTGATTTAATACAACTTCCATTGTTACTGACTTAGTTCTCATTTCACTTTACTGCTTTGATTTAATACAACTTCCACTGTTACTGACTCAGTTCTCATTGTCACTTTATTGCTTTGATTTATTACAACTTCCACTGTTACTGACTTAGTTCTCATTGTCACTTTATTGCTTTGATTTAATACAACTTCCACGGTTACTGACTTAGTTCTTATTGTCACTTTATGGCTTTGATTTAATACAACTTCCACTGTTACTGGCTTAGTTGTCATTGTCACTTTACTGCTTTGTTTAATACAACTTCCACTGTTACTGACTTAGTTGTCATTGTCACTTTACTGCTTTGATTTAGTTCAAGTTTCACTGATACTGACTTAGTTCACATTGTCACTTCACTGCTTTGATTTAATACAACTTCCGCTGTTACTGTCTTAGTTCTCATTGTCACTTCACTTCTTTGATTTAATACAACTTCCACTGTTACTGACTTAGTTCTCATTGTCACTTCACTGTTTTGATTTAATACAACTTCCACTGTTACTGACTTAGTTCTCATTGTCACTTCACTTCTTTGATTTAATACAACTTCCACTGTTACTGACTTAGTTCTCATTGTCACTTCATTGTTTTGATTTAATACAACTTCCACTTTTACTGACTTAGTTGTCATTGTCACTCACTTCTTTGATTTAATATAACTTCCACTGTTACTGACTTAGTTCACATTGTCACTTCACTTCTTTGATTTAATACAACTTCCACTGTTACTGACTTAGTTCTCATTGTCACTTCACTGTTTTGATTTAATACAACTTCCACTGTTATTGACTTAGTTGTCATAGTCACTTTACTGCTTTGATTTAATACAACTTCCACTGTTACTGACTTAGTTGTCATTGTCACTTCACTTCTTTGATTTAATACAACTTCCACTGTTACTGACTTAGTTCACATTGTCACTTCACTTCTTTGATTTAATACAACTTCCACTTTTACTGACTTAGTTCACATTGTAATTCACTTCTTTGATTTAATACAACTTCCACTGTTACTGACTTAGTTCTCATTGTCACTTCACTTCTTCTTTGATTTAATACAACTTCCACTGTTACTGACTTAGATCACATTGTCACTACACTGTTTTGATTTAATACAACTTCCACTGTTACTGATTTAGTTGTCATTGTCACTTCACTTCTTTGATTTAATACAACTTCCACTGTTACTGACTTAGATTCTTTGTTACTTCACTTCTTTGATTTAATACAACTTGCACTGTTACTGACTTAGTTCTCATTGTCACTTCACTGTTTTGATTTAATACAACTTCCACTGTTACTGGCTTAGTTGTCATTGTCACTTTACTGCTTTGTTTAATACAACTTCCACTGTTACTGACTTAGTTGTCATTGTCACTTTACTGCTTTGATTTAATACAACTTCCACTGTTACTGACTTAGTTGTCATTGTCACTTCACTTCTTTGATTTAATACAACTTCCACTGTTACTGACTTAGTTCACATTGTCACTTGACTTCTTTGATTTAATACAACTTCCACAGTTACTGACTTAGTTCTCATTGTCACTTCACTTCTTTGATTTAATACAACTTCCACTGTTACTGACTTAGTTCACATTGTCACTTCACTTCTTTGATTTAATACAACTTCCGCTGATACTGACTTAGTTCTTATTGTCACTTCACTTCTTTGATTTAATACAACTTCCACTGTTACTGTCTTAGTTCACATTGTCACTTCACTGTTTTGATTTCATACAACTTCCACTGTTACTGACTTAGTTCTCATTGTCGCTTCACTTCTTTGATTTAATACAACTTCCACTGTTACTGACTTAGTTGTCATTGTCACTTCACTTCTTTGATTTAATACAACTTCCACTGTTACTGACTTAGTCTCATTGTCACTTCACTGTTTTGATTCAATACAACTTCCACTGTTACTGACTTAGTTCACATTGTCACTTCACTGTTTTGATTTAATACAACTTCCACTGTTACTGACTTAGTTCTCATTGTCACTTTACTGCTTTGATTTAATACAACTTCCACTGTTACTGACTTAGTTCACATTGTCACTTCACTGTTTTGATTTAATACAACTTCCACTGTTACTGACTTAGTTCACATTGTCACTTCACTGTTTTGATTTAATACAACTTCCACTGTTACTGACTTAGTTCTCATTGTCACTTTACTGCTTTGATTTAATACAACTTCCACTGTTACTGACTTAGCTCACATTGTCACTTCACTGTTTTGATTTAATACAACTTCCACTGTTACTGACTTAGTTCTCATTGTCACAACTTCCACTGTTACTGACTTAGTTCTCATTGTCACTTCACTGTTTTGATTTAATACAACTTCCACTGTTACTGACCTAGTTGTCATTGTCACTTCACTTCTTTGATTTAATACAACTTCCACTGTTACTGACTTAGTTCTCATTGTCACTTCACTGCTTTGATGTAGTTAAAGTTTCACTGATACTGACTTAGTTTACATTGTCACTTCACTGCCTTGATGTAGTTCAACTTCCACTGTTACTGACTTAGTTCACATTGTCACTTCACTGCTTTGATCTAGTTCAACTTCCACTGTTACTGACTTAGTTCACATTCTCACTTCACTGCTTTGATCTAGTTCAAGTTTCACTCATACTGACTTAGTTCTCATTGTCACTTCACTGCTTTGATCTAGTTCAACTTCCACTGTTACTGACTTAGTTCACATTGTCACTTCACTGCTTTGATCTAGTTCAACTTCCACTATTACTGACTTAGTTCACATTGTCACTTCACAGCTTTGATCTAGTTCAAGTTTCACTGATACTGACTTAGTTCACATTATCACTTCACTGCTTTAATACAGTTCAAGTTTCACTGTTACTGACTTAGTTCACATTGTCACTTCACTGCTTTGATCTAGTTCAACTTCCAATGTTACTGACTTAGTTCACATTGTCACTTCACTGCTTTGATTTAGTTCATCTTTAACTGATACTGACTTAGTTCACATTGTCACTTCACTGTTTTGATGTAGTTCATTTTTCACTGATACTGACTTAGTTCTCATTGTCACTTCACTGATTTGATCTAGTTCAACTTCCACTGTTACTGACTTAGTTCTCATTGTCACTTCACTTCTTTGATTTAATACAACTTCCACTGTTACTGACTTAGTTCTCATTGTCACTTCACTGCTTTGATCTAGTTCAAGTTTCACTGTTACTGACTTAGTTCTCATTGTCACTTCACTGCTTTGATGTAGTACAAGTTTCACTGATACTGACTTAGTTCACATTGTCACTTCAGTGCTTTGATCTAGTTCAAGTTTCACTGTTACTGATTTAGTTCACATTGTCACTTCAGTGCTTTGATCTAGTTCAAATTTCACTGTTACTGACTTAGTTCGCATTGTCACTTCACTGCTTTGATCTAGTTCAAGATTCACTGTTACTGACTTATTTCTCATTGTCACTTCACTGCTTTGATCTAGTTCATGTTTCACTGTTACTGACTTAGTTCACATTGTCACTTCACTGCTTTGATCTAGTTCAAATTTCACTGTTACTGACTTAGTTCACATTGTCACTTCACTGCTTTGATCTAGTTCATGTTTCACTGTTACTGACTTAGTTCACATTGTCACTTCACTGCTTTGATCTAGTTCAACTTCCACTGTTACTGGCTTAGTTCACATTGTCACTTCACTGCTTTGATTTAATACAACTTCCACTGTTACAGACTTAGATCACATTGTCACTTCACTGCTTTGATTTAAAACAACTTCCACTGTTACTGACTTAGTTCTCATTGTCACCTCACTGCTTTGATCTAGTTTTACTTCCACTGTTACTGACTTAGTTCTCATTGTCACTTCACTGCTTTGATTTAATACAACTTCCACTGTTACTGACTTAGTTCTCATTGTCACTTCACTGCTTTGATTTAATACAATTTCCACTGTTACTGACTTAGTTCTCATTGTCACTTCACTGCTTTGATTTAATACAAGTTCCACTGGTACTGACTTAGTTCTCATTGTCACTTTACTGCTTTGATTTAATACAACTTCCACTGTTACTGACTTAGTTCTCATTGTCACTTCACTTCTTTGATTTAATACAACTTCCACTGTTACTGACTTAGTTCTCATTGTCACTTTATTGCTTTGATTTAATACAACTTCCACTGTTACTGACTTAGTTCTCATTGTCACTTTATTGCTTTGATTTAATACAACTTCCACTGTTACTGACTTAGTTCTCATTGTCACTTTATTGCTTTGATTAAATACAACTTCCTGTGTTACTGACTTAGTTCTCATTGTCACCTCACTGCTTTGATCTAGTTTAACTTCCACTGTTACTGACTTAGTTCTCACTGTCACTTCACTGCTTTGATTTAATACACCTTCCACTGTTACTGACTTAGTTCTCATTGTCACTTCACTGCTTTGATTTTATACAACTTCCACTGTTACTGACTTAGTTCTCATTGTCACTTCACTGCTTTGATTTAATACAACTTCCACTGTTACTGACTTAGTTCTCATTGTCACTTTACTGCTTTGATTTAATACAACTTCCACTGTTACTGACTTAGTTCTCATTGTCACTTCACTGCTTTGATTTAATACAATTTCCACTGTTACTGACTTAGTTCTCAGTGTCACTTCACTTCTTTGATTTAATACAACTTCCACTGTTACTGACTTAGTTCTCATTGTCACTTTATTGCTTTGATTTAATACAACTTCCACTGTTACTGACTTAGTTCTCATTGTCACTTTATTGCTTTGATTTAATAAAACTTCCACTGTTACTGACTTAGTTGTCATTGTCACTTTATTGCTTTGATTTAATACAACTTCCACTGTTACTGACTTAGTTCTCATTGTCACTTTTTTGCTTTGATTTAATACAACTTCCACTGTTACTGACTTAGTTCTCATTGTCACTTTATTGCTTTGATTTAATACAACTTCCATTGTTACTGACTTAGTTCTCATTGTCACTTAACTGCTTTGATTTAATACAACTTCCACTGTTACTGACTCAGTTCTCATTGTCACTTTATTGCTTTGATTTAATACAACTTCCACTGTTACTGACTTAGTTCTCATTGTCACTTTATTGCTTTGATTTAATACAACTTCCACGGTTACTGACTTAGTTCTCATTGTCACTTTATGGCTTTGATTTAATACAACTTCCACTGTTACTGACTTAGTTGTCATTGTCACTTCACTTCTTTGATTTAATACAACTTCCACTGTTACTGACTTAGTTCTCATTGTCACTTCACTGTTTTGATATAATACAACTTCCACTGTTACTGACTTAGTTGTCATTGTCACTTTACTGCTTTGATTTAGTTCAAGTTTCACTGATACTGACTTAGTTCACATTGTCACTTCACTGCTTTGATTTAATACAACTTCCGCTGTTACTGTCTTAGTTCTCATTGTCACTTCACTTCTTTGATTTAATACAACTTCCACTGTTACTGACTTAGTTCTCATTGTCACTTTATTGCTTTGATTTAATACAACTTCCACTGTTACTGACTTAGTTCTCATTGTCACTTTATTGCTTTGATTTAATACAACTTCCACTGTTACTGACTTAGTTCTCATTGTCACTTTATTGCTTTGATTAAATACAACTTCCTGTGTTACTGACTTAGTTCTCATTGTCACCTCACTGCTTTGATCTAGTTTAACTTCCACTGTTACTGACTTAGTTCTCACTGTCACTTCACTGCTTTGATTTAATACACCTTCCACTGTTACTGACTTAGTTCTCATTGTCACTTCACTGCTTTGATTTTATACAACTTCCACTGTTACTGACTTAGTTCTCATTGTCACTTCACTGCTTTGATTTAATACAACTTCCACTGTTACTGACTTAGTTGTCATTGTCACTTCACTTCTTTGATTTAATACAACTTCCACTGTTACTGACTTAGTTCTCATTGTCACTTCACTGTTTTGATTTAATACAACTTCCACTGTTACTGACTTAGTTCACATTGTCACTTCACTTCTTTGATTTACTACAACTTCCACTGTTACTGACTTAGTTCACATTGTCACCTCACTGCTTTGATTTAATACAACTTCCACTGTTACTGACTTAGTTGTCATTGTCACTTCACTTCTTTGATTTAATACAACTTCCACTGTTACTGACTTAGTTCTCATTGTCACTTCACTGTTTTGATATAATACAACTTCCACTGTTACTGACTTAGTTGTCATTGTCACTTTACTGCTTTGATTTAGTTCAAGTTTCACTGTTACTGACTTAGTTCACATTGTCACTTCACTGCTTTGATTTAATACAACTTCCACTGTTACAGACTTAGATCACATTGTCACTTCACTGCTTTGATTTAAAACAACTTCCACTGTTACTGACTTAGTTCTCATTGTCACCTCACTGCTTTGATCTAGTTTTACTTCCACTGTTACTGACTTAGTGCTCATTGTCACTTCACTGCTTTGATCTAGTTTTACTTCCACTGTTACTGACTTAGTGCTCATTGTCACTTCACTGCTTTGATTTAATACAACTTCCACTGTTACTGACTTAGTTCTCATTGTCACTTCACTGCTTTGATTTAATACAATTTCCACTGTTACTGAATTAGTTCTCATTGTCACTTCACTGCTTTGATTTAATACAAGTTCCACTGGTACTGACTTAGTTCTCATTGTCACTTTACTGCTTTGATTTAATACAACTTCCACTGTTACTGACTTAGTTCTCATTGTCACTTCACTTCTTTGATTTAATACAACTTCCACTGTTACTGACTTAGTTCTCATTGTCACTTTATTGCTTTGATTTAATACAACTTCCACTGTTACTGACTTAGTTCTCATTGTCACTTTATTGCTTTGATTTAATACAACTTCCACTGTTACTGACTTAGTTCTCATTGTCACTTTATTGCTTTGATTAAATACAACTTCCTGTGTTACTGACTTAGTTCTCATTGTCACCTCACTGCTTTGATCTAGTTTAACTTCCACTGTTACTGACTTAGTTCTCACTGTCACTTCACTGCTTTGATTTAATACACCTTCCACTGTTACTGACTTAGTTCTCATTGTCACTTCACTGCTTTGATTTTATACAACTTCCACTGTTACTGACTTAGTTCTCATTGTCACTTCACTGCTTTGATTTAATACAACTTCCACTGTTACTGACTTAGTTCTCATTGTCACTTTACTGCTTTGATTTAATACAACTTCCACTGTTACTGACTTAGTTCTCATTGTCACTTCACTGCTTTGATTTAATACAACTTCCACTGTTACTGACTTACTTCTCAGTGTCACTTCACTTCTTTGATTTAATACAACTTCCACTGTTACTGACTTAGTTCTCATTGTCACTTTATTGCTTTGATTTAATACAACTTCCACTGTTACTGACTTAGTTCTCATTGTCACTTTATTGCTTTGATTTAATAAAACTTCCACTGTTACTGACTTAGTTGTCATTGTCACTTTATTGCTTTGATTTAATACAACTTCCACTGTTACTGACTTAGTTCTCATTGTCACTTTTTTGCTTTGATTTAATACAACTTCCACTGTTACTGACTTAGTTCTCATTGTCACTTTATTGCTTTGATTTAATACAACTTCCACTGTTACTGACTTAGTTCTCATTGTCACTTTATTGCTTTGATTAAATACAACTTCCTGTGTTACTGACTTAGTTCTCATTGTCACCTCACTGCTTTGATCTAGTTTAACTTCCACTGTTACTGACTTAGTTCTCACTGTCACTTCACTGCTTTGATTTAATACACCTTCCACTGTTACTGACTTAGTTCTCATTGTCACTTCACTGCTTTGATTTTATACAACTTCCACTGTTACTGACTTAGTTCTCATTGTCACTTCACTGCTTTGATTTAATACAACTTCCACTGTTACTGACTTAGTTCTCATTGTCACTTCATTGTTTTGATTTAATACAACTTCCACTTTTACTGACTTAGTTGTCATTGTCACTCACTTCTTTGATTTAATATAACTTCCACTGTTACTGACTTAGTTCACATTGTCACTTCACTTCTTTGATTTAATACAACTTCCACTGTTACTGACTTAGTTCTCATTGTCACTTCACTGTTTTGATTTAATACAACTTCCACTGTTATTGACTTAGTTGTCATAGTCACTTTACTGCTTTGATTTAATACAACTTCCACTGTTACTGACTTAGTTGTCATTGTCACTTCACTTCTTTGATTTAATACAACTTCCACTGTTACTGACTTAGTTCACATTGTCACTTCACTTCTTTGATTTAATACAACTTCCACTTTTACTGACTTAGTTCACATTGTAATTCACTTCTTTGATTTAATACAACTTCCACTGTTACTGACTTAGTTCTCATTGTCACTTCACTTCTTCTTTGATTTAATACAACTTCCACTGTTACTGACTTAGATCACATTGTCACTACACTGTTTTGATTTAATACAACTTCCACTGTTACTGATTTAGTTGTCATTGTCACTTCACTTCTTTGATTTAATACAACTTCCACTGTTACTGACTTAGATTCTTTGTTACTTCACTTCTTTGATTTAATACAACTTGCACTGTTACTGACTTAGTTCTCATTGTCACTTCACTGTTTTGATTTAATACAACTTCCACTGTTACTGACTTAGTTGTCATTGTCACTTTACTGCTTTGTTTAATACAACTTCCACTGTTACTGACTTAGTTGTCATTGTCACTTTACTGCTTTGATTTAATACAACTTCCACTGTTACTGACTTAGTTGTCATTGTCACTTCACTTCTTTGATTTAATACAACTTCCACTGTTACTGACTTAGTTCACATTGTCACTTGACTTCTTTGATTTAATACAACTTCCACAGTTACTGACTTAGTTCTCATTGTCACTTCACTTCTTTGATTTAATACAACTTCCACTGTTACTGACTTAGTTCACATTGTCACTTCACTTCTTTGATTTAATACAACTTCCGCTGATACTGACTTAGTTCTTATTGTCACTTCACTTCTTTGATTTAATACAACTTCCACTGTTACTGTCTTAGTTCACATTGTCACTTCACTGTTTTGATTTCATACAACTTCCACTGTTACTGACTTAGTTCTCATTGTCGCTTCACTTCTTTGATTTAATACAACTTCCACTGTTACTGACTTAGTTGTCATTGTCACTTCACTTCTTTGATTTAATACAACTTCCACTGTTACTGACTTAGTTCTCATTGTCACTTCACTGTTTTGATTCAATACAACTTCCACTGTTACTGACTTAGTTCACATTGTCACTTCACTGTTTTGATTTAATACAACTTCCACTGTTACTGACTTAGTTCTCATTGTCACTTTACTGCTTTGATTTAATACAACTTCCACTGTTACTGACTTAGTTCACATTGTCACTTCACTGTTTTGATTTAATACAACTTCCACTGTTACTGACTTAGTTCACATTGTCACTTCACTGTTTTGATTTAATACAACTTCCACTGTTACTGACTTAGTTCTCATTGTCACTTTACTGCTTTGATTTAATACAACTTCCACTGTTACTGACTTAGCTCACATTGTCACTTCACTGTTTTGATTTAATACAACTTCCACTGTTACTGACTTAGTTCTCATTGTCACAACTTCCACTGTTACTGACTTAGTTCTCATTGTCACTTCACTGTTTTGATTTAATACAACTTCCACTGTTACTGACCTAGTTGTCATTGTCACTTCACTTCTTTGATTTAATACAACTTCCACTGTTACTGACTTAGTTCTCATTGTCACTTCACTGCTTTGATGTAGTTAAAGTTTCACTGATACTGACTTAGTTTACATTGTCACTTCACTGCCTTGATGTAGTTCAACTTCCACTGTTACTGACTTAGTTCACATTGTCACTTCACTGCTTTGATCTAGATCAACTTCCACTGTTACTGACTTAGTTCACATTCTCACTTCACTGCTTTGATCTAGTTCAAGTTTCACTCATACTGACTTAGTTCTCATTGTCACTTCACTGCTTTGATCTAGTTCAACTTCCACTGTTACTGACTTAGTTCACATTGTCACTTCACTGCTTTGATCTAGTTCAACTTCCACTATTACTGACTTAGTTCACATTGTCACTTCACAGCTTTGATCTAGTTCAAGTTTCACTGATACTGACTTAGTTCACATTATCACTTCACTGCTTTAATACAGTTCAAGTTTCACTGTTACTGACTTAGTTCACATTGTCACTTCACTGCTTTGATCTAGTTCAACTTCCAATGTTACTGACTTAGTTCACATTGTCACTTCACTGCTTTGATTTAGTTCATCTTTAACTGATACTGACTTAGTTCACATTGTCACTTCACTGTTTTGATGTAGTTCATTTTTCACTGATACTGACTTAGTTCTCATTGTCACTTCACTGATTTGATCTAGTTCAACTTCCACTGTTACTGACTTAGTTCTCATTGTCACTTCACTTCTTTGATTTAATACAACTTCCACTGTTACTGACTTAGTTCTCATTGTCACTTCACTGCTTTGATCTAGTTCAAGTTTCACTGTTACTGACTTAGTTCTCATTGTCACTTCACTGCTTTGATGTAGTACAAGTTTCACTGATACTGACTTAGTTCACATTGTCACTTCAGTGCTTTGATCTAGTTCAAATTTCACTGTTACTGACTTAGTTCGCATTGTCACTTCACTGCTTTGATCTAGTTCAAGATTCACTGTTACTGACTTATTTCTCATTGTCACTTCACTGCTTTGATCTAGTTCATGTTTCACTGTTACTGACTTAGTTCACATTGTCACTTCACTGCTTTGATCTAGTTCAAATTTCACTGTTACTGACTTAGTTCACATTGTCACTTCACTGCTTTGATCTAGTTCATGTTTCACTGTTACTGACTTAGTTCACATTGTCACTTCACTGCTTTGATCTAGTTCAACTTCCACTGTTACTGGCTTAGTTCACATTGTCACTTCACTGCTTTGATTTAATACAACTTCCACTGTTACAGACTTAGATCACATTGTCACTTCACTGCTTTGATTTAAAACAACTTCCACTGTTACTGACTTAGTTCTCATTGTCACCTCACTGCTTTGATCTAGTTTTACTTCCACTGTTACTGACTTAGTTCTCATTGTCACTTCACTGCTTTGATTTAATACAACTTCCACTGTTACTGACTTAGTTCTCATTGTCACTTCACTGCTTTGATTTAATACAATTTCCACTGTTACTGACTTAGTTCTCATTGTCACTTCACTGCTTTGATTTAATACAAGTTCCACTGGTACTGACTTAGTTCTCATTGTCACTTTACTGCTTTGATTTAATACAACTTCCACTGTTACTGACTTAGTTCTCATTGTCACTTCACTTCTTTGATTTAATACAACTTCCACTGTTACTGACTTAGTTCTCATTGTCACTTCACTTCTTTGATTTAATACAACTTCCACTGTTACTGACTTAGTTCTCATTGTCACTTCACTTCTTTGATTTAATACAACTTCCACTGTTACTGACTTAGTTCTCATTGTCACTTTATTGCTTTGATTTAATACAACTTCCACTGTTACTGACTTAGTTGTCATTGTCACTTTACTGCTTTGATTTAGTTCAAGTTTCACTGTTACTGACTTAGTTCACATTGTCACTTCACTGCTTTGATTTAATACAACTTCCACTGTTACAGACTTAGATCACATTGTCACTTCACTGCTTTGATTTAAAACAACTTCCACTGTTACTGACTTAGTTCTCATTGTCACCTCACTGCTTTGATCTAGTTTTACTTCCACTGTTACTGACTTAGTTCTCATTGTCACTTCACTGCTTTGATTTAATACAACTTCCACTGTTACTGACTTAGTTCTCATTGTCACTTCACTGCTTTGATTTAATACAATTTCCACTGTTACTGACTTAGTTCTCATTGTCACTTCACTGCTTTGATTTAATACAAGTTCCACTGGTACTGACTTAGTTCTCATTGTCACTTTACTGCTTTGATTTAATACAACTTCCACTGTTACTGACTTAGTTCTCATTGTCACTTCACTTCTTTGATTTAATACAACTTCCACTGTTACTGACTTAGTTCTCATTGTCACTTTATTGCTTTGATTTAATACAACTTCCACTGTTACTGACTTAGTTCTCATTGTCACTTTATTGCTTTGATTTAATACAACTTCCACTGTTACTGACTTAGTTCTCATTGTCACTTTATTGCTTTGATTAAATACAACTTCCTGTGTTACTGACTTAGTTCTCATTGTCACCTCACTGCTTTGATCTAGTTTAACTTCCACTGTTACTGACTTAGTTCTCACTGTCACTTCACTGCTTTGATTTAATACACCTTCCACTGTTACTGACTTAGTTCTCATTGTCACTTCACTGCTTTGATTTTATACAACTTCCACTGTTACTGACTTAGTTCTCATTGTCACTTCACTGCTTTGATTTAATACAACTTCCACTGTTACTGACTTAGTTCTCATTGTCACTTTACTGCTTTGATTTAATACAACTTCCACTGTTACTGACTTAGTTCTCATTGTCACTTCACTGCTTTGATTTAATACAACTTCCACTGTTACTGACTTACTTCTCAGTGTCACTTCACTTCTTTGATTTAATACAACTTCCACTGTTACTGACTTAGTTCTCATTGTCACTTTATTGCTTTGATTTAATACAACTTCCACTGTTACTGACTTAGTTCTCATTGTCACTTTATTGCTTTGATTTAATAAAACTTCCACTGTTACTGACTTAGTTGTCATTGTCACTTTATTGCTTTGATTTAATACAACTTCCACTGTTACTGACTTAGTTCTCATTGTCACTTTTTTGCTTTGATTTAATACAACTTCCACTGTTACTGACTTAGTTCTCATTGTCACTTTATTGCTTTGATTTAATACAACTTCCACTGTTACTGACTTAGTTCTCATTGTCACTTTATTGCTTTGATTAAATACAACTTCCTGTGTTACTGACTTAGTTCTCATTGTCACCTCACTGCTTTGATCTAGTTTAACTTCCACTGTTACTGACTTAGTTCTCACTGTCACTTCACTGCTTTGATTTAATACACCTTCCACTGTTACTGACTTAGTTCTCATTGTCACTTCACTGCTTTGATTTTATACAACTTCCACTGTTACTGACTTAGTTCTCATTGTCACTTCACTGCTTTGATTTAATACAACTTCCACTGTTACTGACTTAGTTCTCATTGTCACTTCATTGTTTTGATTTAATACAACTTCCACTTTTACTGACTTAGTTGTCATTGTCACTCACTTCTTTGATTTAATATAACTTCCACTGTTACTGACTTAGTTCACATTGTCACTTCACTTCTTTGATTTAATACAACTTCCACTGTTACTGACTTAGTTCTCATTGTCACTTCACTGTTTTGATTTAATACAACTTCCACTGTTATTGACTTAGTTGTCATAGTCACTTTACTGCTTTGATTTAATACAACTTCCACTGTTACTGACTTAGTTGTCATTGTCACTTCACTTCTTTGATTTAATACAACTTCCACTGTTACTGACTTAGTTCACATTGTCACTTCACTTCTTTGATTTAATACAACTTCCACTTTTACTGACTTAGTTCACATTGTAATTCACTTCTTTGATTTAATACAACTTCCACTGTTACTGACTTAGTTCTCATTGTCACTTCACTTCTTCTTTGATTTAATACAACTTCCACTGTTACTGACTTAGATCACATTGTCACTACACTGTTTTGATTTAATACAACTTCCACTGTTACTGATTTAGTTGTCATTGTCACTTCACTTCTTTGATTTAATACAACTTCCACTGTTACTGACTTAGATTCTTTGTTACTTCACTTCTTTGATTTAATACAACTTGCACTGTTACTGACTTAGTTCTCATTGTCACTTCACTGTTTTGATTTAATACAACTTCCACTGTTACTGACTTAGTTGTCATTGTCACTTTACTGCTTTGTTTAATACAACTTCCACTGTTACTGACTTAGTTGTCATTGTCACTTTACTGCTTTGATTTAATACAACTTCCACTGTTACTGACTTAGTTGTCATTGTCACTTCACTTCTTTGATTTAATACAACTTCCACTGTTACTGACTTAGTTCACATTGTCACTTGACTTCTTTGATTTAATACAACTTCCACAGTTACTGACTTAGTTCTCATTGTCACTTCACTTCTTTGATTTAATACAACTTCCACTGTTACTGACTTAGTTCACATTGTCACTTCACTTCTTTGATTTAATACAACTTCCGCTGATACTGACTTAGTTCTTATTGTCACTTCACTTCTTTGATTTAATACAACTTCCACTGTTACTGTCTTAGTTCACATTGTCACTTCACTGTTTTGATTTCATACAACTTCCACTGTTACTGACTTAGTTCTCATTGTCGCTTCACTTCTTTGATTTAATACAACTTCCACTGTTACTGACTTAGTTGTCATTGTCACTTCACTTCTTTGATTTAATACAACTTCCACTGTTACTGACTTAGTTCTCATTGTCACTTCACTGTTTTGATTCAATACAACTTCCACTGTTACTGACTTAGTTCACATTGTCACTTCACTGTTTTGATTTAATACAACTTCCACTGTTACTGACTTAGTTCTCATTGTCACTTTACTGCTTTGATTTAATACAACTTCCACTGTTACTGACTTAGTTCACATTGTCACTTCACTGTTTTGATTTAATACAACTTCCACTGTTACTGACTTAGTTCACATTGTCACTTCACTGTTTTGATTTAATACAACTTCCACTGTTACTGACTTAGTTCTCATTGTCACTTTACTGCTTTGATTTAATACAACTTCCACTGTTACTGACTTAGCTCACATTGTCACTTCACTGTTTTGATTTAATACAACTTCCACTGTTACTGACTTAGTTCTCATTGTCACAACTTCCACTGTTACTGACTTAGTTCTCATTGTCACTTCACTGTTTTGATTTAATACAACTTCCACTGTTACTGACCTAGTTGTCATTGTCACTTCACTTCTTTGATTTAATACAACTTCCACTGTTACTGACTTAGTTCTCATTGTCACTTCACTGCTTTGATGTAGTTAAAGTTTCACTGATACTGACTTAGTTTACATTGTCACTTCACTGCCTTGATGTAGTTCAACTTCCACTGTTACTGACTTAGTTCACATTGTCACTTCACTGCTTTGATCTAGATCAACTTCCACTGTTACTGACTTAGTTCACATTCTCACTTCACTGCTTTGATCTAGTTCAAGTTTCACTCATACTGACTTAGTTCTCATTGTCACTTCACTGCTTTGATCTAGTTCAACTTCCACTGTTACTGACTTAGTTCACATTGTCACTTCACTGCTTTGATCTAGTTCAACTTCCACTATTACTGACTTAGTTCACATTGTCACTTCACAGCTTTGATCTAGTTCAAGTTTCACTGATACTGACTTAGTTCACATTATCACTTCACTGCTTTAATACAGTTCAAGTTTCACTGTTACTGACTTAGTTCACATTGTCACTTCACTGCTTTGATCTAGTTCAACTTCCAATGTTACTGACTTAGTTCACATTGTCACTTCACTGCTTTGATTTAGTTCATCTTTAACTGATACTGACTTAGTTCACATTGTCACTTCACTGTTTTGATGTAGTTCATTTTTCACTGATACTGACTTAGTTCTCATTGTCACTTCACTGATTTGATCTAGTTCAACTTCCACTGTTACTGACTTAGTTCTCATTGTCACTTCACTTCTTTGATTTAATACAACTTCCACTGTTACTGACTTAGTTCTCATTGTCACTTCACTGCTTTGATCTAGTTCAAGTTTCACTGTTACTGACTTAGTTCTCATTGTCACTTCACTGCTTTGATGTAGTACAAGTTTCACTGATACTGACTTAGTTCACATTGTCACTTCAGTGCTTTGATCTAGTTCAAGTTTCACTGTTACTGATTTAGTTCACATTGTCACTTCAGTGCTTTGATCTAGTTCAAATTTCACTGTTACTGACTTAGTTCGCATTGTCACTTCACTGCTTTGATCTAGTTCAAGATTCACTGTTACTGACTTATTTCTCATTGTCACTTCACTGCTTTGATCTAGTTCATGTTTCACTGTTACTGACTTAGTTCACATTGTCACTTCACTGCTTTGATCTAGTTCAAATTTCACTGTTACTGACTTAGTTCACATTGTCACTTCACTGCTTTGATCTAGTTCATGTTTCACTGTTACTGACTTAGTTCACATTGTCACTTCACTGCTTTGATCTAGTTCAACTTCCACTGTTACTGGCTTAGTTCACATTGTCACTTCACTGCTTTGATTTAATACAACTTCCACTGTTACAGACTTAGATCACATTGTCACTTCACTGCTTTGATTTAAAACAACTTCCACTGTTACTGACTTAGTTCTCATTGTCACCTCACTGCTTTGATCTAGTTTTACTTCCACTGTTACTGACTTAGTTCTCATTGTCACTTCACTGCTTTGATTTAATACAATTTCCACTGTTACTGACTTAGTTCTCATTGTCACTTCACTGCTTTGATTTAATACAAGTTCCACTGGTACTGACTTAGTTCTCATTGTCACTTTACTGCTTTGATTTAATACAACTTCCACTGTTACTGACTTAGTTCTCATTGTCACTTCACTTCTTTGATTTAATACAACTTCCACTGTTACTGACTTAGTTCTCATTGTCACTTCACTTCTTTGATTTAATACAACTTCCACTGTTACTGACTTAGTTCTCATTGTCACTTCACTTCTTTGATTTAATACAACTTCCACTGTTACTGACTTAGTTCTCATTGTCACTTTATTGCTTTGATTTAATACAACTTCCACTGTTACTGACTTAGTTGTCATTGTCACTTTACTGCTTTGATTTAGTTCAAGTTTCACTGTTACTGACTTAGTTCACATTGTCACTTCACTGCTTTGATTTAATACAACTTCCACTGTTACAGACTTAGATCACATTGTCACTTCACTGCTTTGATTTAAAACAACTTCCACTGTTACTGACTTAGTTCTCATTGTCACCTCACTGCTTTGATCTAGTTTTACTTCCACTGTTACTGACTTAGTTCTCATTGTCACTTCACTGCTTTGATTTAATACAACTTCCACTGTTACTGACTTAGTTCTCATTGTCACTTCACTGCTTTGATTTAATACAATTTCCACTGTTACTGACTTAGTTCTCATTGTCACTTCACTGCTTTGATTTAATACAAGTTCCACTGGTACTGACTTAGTTCTCATTGTCACTTTACTGCTTTGATTTAATACAACTTCCACTGTTACTGACTTAGTTCTCATTGTCACTTCACTTCTTTGATTTAATACAACTTCCACTGTTACTGACTTAGTTCTCATTGTCACTTTATTGCTTTGATTTAATACAACTTCCACTGTTACTGACTTAGTTCTCATTGTCACTTTATTGCTTTGATTTAATACAACTTCCACTGTTACTGACTTAGTTCTCATTGTCACTTTATTGCTTTGATTAAATACAACTTCCTGTGATACTGACTTAGTTCTCATTGTCACCTCACTGCTTTGATCTAGTTTAACTTCCACTGTTACTGACTTAGTTCTCACTGTCACTTCACTGCTTTGATTTAATACACCTTCCACTGTTACTGACTTAGTTCTCATTGTCACTTCACTGCTTTGATTTAATACAACTTCCACTGTTACTGACTTAGTTCTCATTGTCACTTCACTGCTTTGATTTAATACAACTTCCACTGTTACTGACTTAGTTCTCATTGTCACTTTACTGCTTTGATTTAATACAACTTCCACTGTTACTGACTTAGTTCTCATTGTCACTTCACTGCTTTGATTTAATACAACTTCCACTGTTACTGACTTAGTTCTCAGTGTCACTTCACTTCTTTGATTTAATACAACTTCCACTGTTACTGACTTAGTTCTCATTGTCACTTTATTGCTTTGATTTAATACAACTTCCACTGTTACTGACTTAGTTCTCATTGTCACTTTATTGCTTTGATTTAATAAAACTTCCACTGTTACTGACTTAGTTGTCATTGTCACTTTATTGCTTTGATTTAATACAACTTCCACTGTTACTGACTTAGTTCTCATTGTCACTTTTTTGCTTTGATTTAATACAACTTCCACTGTTACTGACTTAGTTCTCATTGTCACTTTATTGCTTTGATTTAATACAACTTCCATTGTTACTGACTTAGTTCTCATTGTCACTTAACTGCTTTGATTTAATACAACTTCCACTGTTACTGACTCAGTTCTCATTGTCACTTTATTGCTTTGATTTAATACAACTTCCACTGTTACTGACTTAGTTCTCATTGTCACTTTATTGCTTTGATTTAATACAACTTCCACGGTTACTGACTTAGTTCTCATTGTCACTTTATGGCTTTGATTTAATACAACTTCCACTGTTACTGACTTAGTTGTCATTGTCACTTCACTTCTTTGATTTAATACAACTTCCACTGTTACTGACTTAGTTCTCATTGTCACTTCACTGTTTTGATATAATACAACTTCCACTGTTACTGACTTAGTTGTCATTGTCACTTTACTGCTTTGATTTAGTTCAAGTTTCACTGATACTGACTTAGTTCACATTGTCACTTCACTGCTTTGATTTAATACAACTTCCGCTGTTACTGTCTTAGTTCTCATTGTCACTTCACTTCTTTGATTTAATACAACTTCCACTGTTACTGACTTAGTTCTCATTGTCACTTTATTGCTTTGATTTAATACAACTTCCACTGTTACTGACTTAGTTCTCATTGTCACTTTATTGCTTTGATTTAATACAACTTCCACTGTTACTGACTTAGTTCTCATTGTCACTTTATTGCTTTGATTAAATACAACTTCCTGTGTTACTGACTTAGTTCTCATTGTCACCTCACTGCTTTGATCTAGTTTAACTTCCACTGTTACTGACTTAGTTCTCACTGTCACTTCACTGCTTTGATTTAATACACCTTCCACTGTTACTGACTTAGTTCTCATTGTCACTTCACTGCTTTGATTTTATACAACTTCCACTGTTACTGACTTAGTTCTCATTGTCACTTCACTGCTTTGATTTAATACAACTTCCACTGTTACTGACTTAGTTGTCATTGTCACTTCACTTCTTTGATTTAATACAACTTCCACTGTTACTGACTTAGTTCTCATTGTCACTTCACTGTTTTGATTTAATACAACTTCCACTGCTACTGACTTAGTTCACATTGTCACTTCACTTCTTTGATTTACTACAACTTCCACTGTTACTGACTTAGTTCACATTGTCACCTCACTGCTTTGATTTAATACAACTTCCACTGTTACTGACTTAGTTGTCATTGTCACTTCACTTCTTTGATTTAATACAACTTCCACTGTTACTGACTTAGTTCTCATTGTCACTTCACTGTTTTGATATAATACAACTTCCACTGTTACTGACTTAGTTGTCATTGTCACTTTACTGCTTTGATTTAGTTCAAGTTTCACTGTTACTGACTTAGTTCACATTGTCACTTCACTGCTTTGATTTAATACAACTTCCACTGTTACAGACTTAGATCACATTGTCACTTCACTGCTTTGATTTAAAACAACTTCCACTGTTACTGACTTAGTTCTCATTGTCACCTCACTGCTTTGATCTAGTTTTACTTCCACTGTTACTGACTTAGTTCTCATTGTCACTTCACTGCTTTGATTTAATACAACTTCCACTGTTACTGACTTAGTTCTCATTGTCACTTCACTGCTTTGATTTAATACAATTTCCACTGTTACTGACTTAGTTCTCATTGTCACTTCACTGCTTTGATTTAATACAAGTTCCACTGGTACTGACTTAGTTCTCATTGTCACTTTACTGCTTTGATTTAATACAACTTCCACTGTTACTGACTTAGTTCTCATTGTCACTTCACTTCTTTGATTTAATACAACTTCCACTGTTACTGACTTAGTTCTCATTGTCACTTTATTGCTTTGATTTAATACAACTTCCACTGTTACTGACTTAGTTCTCATTGTCACTTTATTGCTTTGATTTAATACAACTTCCACTGTTACTGACTTAGTTCTCATTGTCACTTTATTGCTTTGATTAAATACAACTTCCTGTGTTACTGACTTAGTTCTCATTGTCACCTCACTGCTTTGATCTAGTTTAACTTCCACTGTTACTGACTTAGTTCTCACTGTCACTTCACTGCTTTGATTTAATACACCTTCCACTGTTACTGACTTAGTTCTCATTGTCACTTCACTGCTTTGATGTAGTTAAAGTTTCACTGATACTGACTTAGTTTACATTGTCACTTCACTGCCTTGATGTAGTTCAACTTCCACTGTTACTGACTTAGTTCACATTGTCACTTCACTGCTTTGATCTAGTTCAACTTCCACTGTTACTGACTTAGTTCACATTCTCACTTCACTGCTTTGATCTAGTTCAAGTTTCACTCATACTGACTTAGTTCTCATTGTCACTTCACTGCTTTGATCTAGTTCAACTTCCACTGTTACTGACTTAGTTCACATTGTCACTTCACTGCTTTGATCTAGTTCAACTTCCACTATTACTGACTTAGTTCACATTGTCACTTCACAGCTTTGATCTAGTTCAAGTTTCACTGATACTGACTTAGTTCACATTATCACTTCACTGCTTTAATACAGTTCAAGTTTCACTGTTACTGACTTAGTTCACATTGTCACTTCACTGCTTTGATCTAGTTCAACTTCCAATGTTACTGACTTAGTTCACATTGTCACTTCACTGCTTTGATTTAGTTCATCTTTAACTGATACTGACTTAGTTCACATTGTCACTTCACTGTTTTGATGTAGTTCATTTTTCACTGATACTGACTTAGTTCTCATTGTCACTTCACTGATTTGATCTAGTTCAACTTCCACTGTTACTGACTTAGTTCTCATTGTCACTTCACTTCCTTGATTTAATACAACTTCCACTGTTACTGACTTAGTTCTCATTGTCACTTCACTGCTTTGATCTAGTTCAAGTTTCACTGTTACTGACTTAGTTCTCATTGTCACTTCACTGCTTTGATGTAGTACAAGTTTCACTGATACTGACTTAGTTCACATTGTCACTTCAGTGCTTTGATCTAGTTCAAGTTTCACTGTTACTGATTTAGTTCACATTGTCACTTCAGTGCTTTGATCTAGTTCAAATTTCACTGTTACTGACTTAGTTCGCATTGTCACTTCACTGCTTTGATCTAGTTCAAGATTCACTGTTACTGACTTATTTCTCATTGTCACTTCACTGCTTTGATCTAGTTCATGTTTCACTGTTACTGACTTAGTTCACATTGTCACTTCACTGCTTTGATCTAGTTCAAATTTCACTGTTACTGACTTAGTTCACATTGTCACTTCACTGCTTTGATCTAGTTCATGTTTCACTGTTACTGACTTAGTTCACATTGTCACTTCACTGCTTTGATCTAGTTCAACTTCCACTGTTACTGGCTTAGTTCACATTGTCACTTCACTGCTTTGATTTAATACAACTTCCACTGTTACAGACTTAGATCACATTGTCACTTCACTGCTTTGATTTAAAACAACTTCCACTGTTACTGACTTAGTTCTCATTGTCACCTCACTGCTTTGATCTAGTTTTACTTCCACTGTTACTGACTTAGTTCTCATTGTCACTTCACTGCTTTGATTTAATACAACTTCCACTGTTACTGACTTAGTTCTCATTGTCACTTCACTGCTTTGATTTAATACAATTTCCACTGTTACTGACTTAGTTCTCATTGTCACTTCACTGCTTTGATTTAATACAAGTTCCACTGGTACTGACTTAGTTCTCATTGTCACTTTACTGCTTTGATTTAATACAACTTCCACTTTTACTGACTTAGTTCTCATTGTCACTTCACTTCTTTGATTTAATACAACTTCCACTGTTACTGACTTAGTTCTCATTGTCACTTTATTGCTTTGATTTAATACAACTTCCACTGTTACTGACTTAGTTCTCATTGTCACTTTATTGCTTTGATTTAATACAACTTCCACTGTTACTGACTTAGTTCTCATTGTCACTTTATTGCTTTGATTAAATACAACTTCCTGTGTTACTGACTTAGTTCTCATTGTCACCTCACTGCTTTGATCTAGTTTAACTTCCACTGTTACTGACTTAGTTCTCACTGTCACTTCACTGCTTTGATTTAATACACCTTCCACTGTTACTGACTTAGTTCTCATTGTCACTTCCCTGCTTTGATTTTATACAACTTCCACTGTTACTGACTTAGTTCTCATTGTCACTTCACTGCTTTGATTTAATACAACTTCCACTGTTACTGACTTAGTTCTCATTGTCACTTTACTGCTTTGATTTAATACAACTTCCACTGTTACTGACTTAGTTCTCATTGTCACTTCACTGCTTTGATTTAATACAACTTCCACTGTTACTGACTTAGTTCTCAGTGTCACTTCACTTCTTTGATTTAATACAACTTCCACTGTTACTGACTTAGTTCTCATTGTCACTTTATTGCTTTGATTTAATACAACTTCCACTGTTACTGACTTAGTTCTCATTGTCACTTTATTGCTTTGATTTAATAAAACTTCCACTGTTACTGACTTAGTTGTCATTGTCACTTTATTGCTTTGATTTAATACAACTTCCACTGTTACTGACTTAGTTCTCATTGTCACTTTTTTGCTTTGATTTAATACAACTTCCACTGTTACTGACTTAGTTCTCATTGTCACTTTATTGCTTTGATTTAATACAACTTCCATTGTTACTGACTTAGTTCTCATTGTCACTTAACTGCTTTGATTTAATACAACTTCCACTGTTACTGACTCAGTTCTCATTGTCACTTTATTGCTTTGATTTAATACAACTTCCACTGTTACTGACTTAGTTCTCATTGTCACTTTATTGCTTTGATTTAATACAACTTCCACGGTTACTGACTTAGTTCTCATTGTCACTTTATGGCTTTGATTTAATACAACTTCCACTGTTACTGACTTAGTTGTCATTGTCACTTCACTTCTTTGATTTAATACAACTTCCACTGTTACTGACTTAGTTCTCATTGTCACTTCACTGTTTTGATATAATACAACTTCCACTGTTACTGACTTAGTTGTCATTGTCACTTTACTGCTTTGATTTAGTTCAAGTTTCACTGATACTGACTTAGTTCACATTGTCACTTCACTGCTTTGATTTAATACAACTTCCGCTGTTACTGTCTTAGTTCTCATTGTCACTTCACTTCTTTGATTTAATACAACTTCCACTGTTACTGACTTAGTTCTCATTGTCACTTTATTGCTTTGATTTAATACAACTTCCACTGTTACTGACTTAGTTCTCATTGTCACTTTATTGCTTTGATTTAATACAACTTCCACTGTTACTGACTTAGTTCTCATTGTCACTTTATTGCTTTGATTAAATACAACTTCCTGTGTTACTGACTTAGTTCTCATTGTCACCTCACTGCTTTGATCTAGTTTAACTTCCACTGTTACTGACTTAGTTCTCACTGTCACTTCACTGCTTTGATTTAATACACCTTCCACTGTTACTGACTTAGTTCTCATTGTCACTTCACTGCTTTGATTTTATACAACTTCCACTGTTACTGACTTAGTTCTCATTGTCACTTCACTGCTTTGATTTAATACAACTTCCACTGTTACTGACTTAGTTGTCATTGTCACTTCACTTCTTTGATTTAATACAACTTCCACTGTTACTGACTTAGTTCTCATTGTCACTTCACTGCTTTGATTTAATACAACTTCCACTGTTACTGACTTAGTTCACATTGTCACTTCACTTCTTTGATTTACTACAACTTCCACTGTTACTGACTTAGTTCACATTGTCACCTCACTGCTTTGATTTAATACAACTTCCACTGTTACTGACTTAGTTGTCATTGTCACTTCACTTCTTTGATTTAATACAACTTCCACTGTTACTGACTTAGTTCTCATTGTCACTTCACTGTTTTGATATAATACAACTTCCACTGTTACTGACTTAGTTGTCATTGTCACTTTACTGCTTTGATTTAGTTCAAGTTTCACTGTTACTGACTTAGTTCACATTGTCACTTCACTGCTTTGATTTAATACAACTTCCACTGTTACAGACTTAGATCACATTGTCACTTCACTGCTTTGATTTAAAACAACTTCCACTGTTACTGACTTAGTTCTCATTGTCACCTCACTGCTTTGATCTAGTTTTACTTCCACTGTTACTGACTTAGTTCTCATTGTCACTTCACTGCTTTGATTTAATACAACTTCCACTGTTACTGACTTAGTTCTCATTGTCACTTCACTGCTTTGATTTAATACAATTTCCACTGTTACTGACTTAGTTCTCATTGTCACTTCACTGCTTTGATTTAATACAAGTTCCACTGGTACTGACTTAGTTCTCATTGTCACTTTACTGCTTTGATTTAATACAACTTCCACTGTTACTGACTTAGTTCTCATTGTCACTTCACTTCTTTGATTTAATACAACTTCCACTGTTACTGACTTAGTTCTCATTGTCACTTTATTGCTTTGATTTAATACAACTTCCACTGTTACTGACTTAGTTCTCATTGTCACTTTATTGCTTTGATTTAATACAACTTCCACTGTTACTGACTTAGTTCTCATTGTCACTTTATTGCTTTGATTAAATACAACTTCCTGTGTTACTGACTTAGTTCTCATTGTCACCTCACTGCTTTGATCTAGTTTAACTTCCACTGTTACTGACTTAGTTCTCACTGTCACTTCACTGCTTTGATTTAATACACCTTCCACTGTTACTGACTTAGTTCTCATTGTCACTTCACTGCTTTGATTTTATACAACTTCCACTGTTACTGACTTAGTTCTCATTGTCACTTCACTGCTTTGATTTAATACAACTTCCACTGTTACTGACTTAGTTCTCATTGTCACTTTACTGCTTTGATTTAATACAACTTCCACTGTTACTGACTTAGTTCTCATTGTCACTTCACTGCTTTGATTTAATACAACTTCCACTGTTACTGACTTACTTCTCAGTGTCACTTCACTTCTTTGATTTAATACAACTTCCACTGTTACTGACTTAGTTCTCATTGTCACTTTATTGCTTTGATTTAATACAACTTCCACTGTTACTGACTTAGTTCTCATTGTCACTTTATTGCTTTGATTTAATAAAACTTCCACTGTTACTGACTTAGTTGTCATTGTCACTTTATTGCTTTGATTTAATACAACTTCCACTGTTACTGACTTAGTTCTCATTGTCACTTTTTTGCTTTGATTTAATACAACTTCCACTGTTACTGACTTAGTTCTCATTGTCACTTTATTGCTTTGATTTAATACAACTTCCACTGTTACTGACTTAGTTCTCATTGTCACTTTATTGCTTTGATTAAATACAACTTCCTGTGTTACTGACTTAGTTCTCATTGTCACCTCACTGCTTTGATCTAGTTTAACTTCCACTGTTACTGACTTAGTTCTCACTGTCACTTCACTGCTTTGATTTAATACACCTTCCACTGTTACTGACTTAGTTCTCATTGTCACTTCACTGCTTTGATTTTATACAACTTCCACTGTTACTGACTTAGTTCTCATTGTCACTTCACTGCTTTGATTTAATACAACTTCCACTGTTACTGACTTAGTTCTCATTGTCACTTCATTGTTTTGATTTAATACAACTTCCACTTTTACTGACTTAGTTGTCATTGTCACTCACTTCTTTGATTTAATATAACTTCCACTGTTACTGACTTAGTTCACATTGTCACTTCACTTCTTTGATTTAATACAACTTCCACTGTTACTGACTTAGTTCTCATTGTCACTTCACTGTTTTGATTTAATACAACTTCCACTGTTATTGACTTAGTTGTCATAGTCACTTTACTGCTTTGATTTAATACAACTTCCACTGTTACTGACTTAGTTGTCATTGTCACTTCACTTCTTTGATTTAATACAACTTCCACTGTTACTGACTTAGTTCACATTGTCACTTCACTTCTTTGATTTAATACAACTTCCACTTTTACTGACTTAGTTCACATTGTAATTCACTTCTTTGATTTAATACAACTTCCACTGTTACTGACTTAGTTCTCATTGTCACTTCACTTCTTCTTTGATTTAATACAACTTCCACTGTTACTGACTTAGATCACATTGTCACTACACTGTTTTGATTTAATACAACTTCCACTGTTACTGATTTAGTTGTCATTGTCACTTCACTTCTTTGATTTAATACAACTTCCACTGTTACTGACTTAGATTCTTTGTTACTTCACTTCTTTGATTTAATACAACTTGCACTGTTACTGACTTAGTTCTCATTGTCACTTCACTGTTTTGATTTAATACAACTTCCACTGTTACTGACTTAGTTGTCATTGTCACTTTACTGCTTTGTTTAATACAACTTCCACTGTTACTGACTTAGTTGTCATTGTCACTTTACTGCTTTGATTTAATACAACTTCCACTGTTACTGACTTAGTTGTCATTGTCACTTCACTTCTTTGATTTAATACAACTTCCACTGTTACTGACTTAGTTCACATTGTCACTTGACTTCTTTGATTTAATACAACTTCCACAGTTACTGACTTAGTTCTCATTGTCACTTCACTTCTTTGATTTAATACAACTTCCACTGTTACTGACTTAGTTCACATTGTCACTTCACTTCTTTGATTTAATACAACTTCCGCTGATACTGACTTAGTTCTTATTGTCACTTCACTTCTTTGATTTAATACAACTTCCACTGTTACTGTCTTAGTTCACATTGTCACTTCACTGTTTTGATTTCATACAACTTCCACTGTTACTGACTTAGTTCTCATTGTCGCTTCACTTCTTTGATTTAATACAACTTCCACTGTTACTGACTTAGTTGTCATTGTCACTTCACTTCTTTGATTTAATACAACTTCCACTGTTACTGACTTAGTTCTCATTGTCACTTCACTGTTTTGATTCAATACAACTTCCACTGTTACTGACTTAGTTCACATTGTCACTTCACTGTTTTGATTTAATACAACTTCCACTGTTACTGACTTAGTTCTCATTGTCACTTTACTGCTTTGATTTAATACAACTTCCACTGTTACTGACTTAGTTCACATTGTCACTTCACTGTTTTGATTTAATACAACTTCCACTGTTACTGACTTAGTTCACATTGTCACTTCACTGTTTTGATTTAATACAACTTCCACTGTTACTGACTTAGTTCTCATTGTCACTTTACTGCTTTGATTTAATACAACTTCCACTGTTACTGACTTAGCTCACATTGTCACTTCACTGTTTTGATTTAATACAACTTCCACTGTTACTGACTTAGTTCTCATTGTCACAACTTCCACTGTTACTGACTTAGTTCTCATTGTCACTTCACTGTTTTGATTTAATACAACTTCCACTGTTACTGACCTAGTTGTCATTGTCACTTCACTTCTTTGATTTAATACAACTTCCACTGTTACTGACTTAGTTCTCATTGTCACTTCACTGCTTTGATGTAGTTAAAGTTTCACTGATACTGACTTAGTTTACATTGTCACTTCACTGCCTTGATGTAGTTCAGCTTCCACTGTTACTGACTTAGTTCACATTGTCACTTCACTGCTTTGATCTAGATCAACTTCCACTGTTACTGACTTAGTTCACATTCTCACTTCACTGCTTTGATCTAGTTCAAGTTTCACTCATACTGACTTAGTTCTCATTGTCACTTCACTGCTTTGATCTAGTTCAACTTCCACTGTTACTGACTTAGTTCACATTGTCACTTCACTGCTTTGATCTAGTTCAACTTCCACTATTACTGACTTAGTTCACATTGTCACTTCACAGCTTTGATCTAGTTCAAGTTTCACTGATACTGACTTAGTTCACATTATCACTTCACTGCTTTAATACAGTTCAAGTTTCACTGTTACTGACTTAGTTCACATTGTCACTTCACTGCTTTGATCTAGTTCAACTTCCAATGTTACTGACTTAGTTCACATTGTCACTTCACTGCTTTGATTTAGTTCATCTTTAACTGATACTGACTTAGTTCACATTGTCACTTCACTGTTTTGATGTAGTTCATTTTTCACTGATACTGACTTAGTTCTCATTGTCACTTCACTGATTTGATCTAGTTCAACTTCCACTGTTACTGACTTAGTTCTCATTGTCACTTCACTTCTTTGATTTAATACAACTTCCACTGTTACTGACTTAGTTCTCATTGTCACTTCACTGCTTTGATCTAGTTCAAGTTTCACTGTTACTGACTTAGTTCTCATTGTCACTTCACTGCTTTGATGTAGTACAAGTTTCACTGATACTGACTTAGTTCACATTGTCACTTCAGTGCTTTGATCTAGTTCAAGTTTCACTGTTACTGATTTAGTTCACATTGTCACTTCAGTGCTTTGATCTAGTTCAAATTTCACTGTTACTGACTTAGTTCGCATTGTCACTTCACTGCTTTGATCTAGTTCAAGATTCACTGTTACTGACTTATTTCTCATTGTCACTTCACTGCTTTGATCTAGTTCATGTTTCACTGTTACTGACTTAGTTCACATTGTCACTTCACTGCTTTGATCTAGTTCAAATTTCACTGTTACTGACTTAGTTCACATTGTCACTTCACTGCTTTGATCTAGTTCATGTTTCACTGTTACTGACTTAGTTCACATTGTCACTTCACTGCTTTGATCTAGTTCAACTTCCACTGTTACTGGCTTAGTTCACATTGTCACTTCACTGCTTTGATTTAATACAACTTCCACTGTTACAGACTTAGATCACATTGTCACTTCACTGCTTTGATTTAAAACAACTTCCACTGTTACTGACTTAGTTCTCATTGTCACCTCACTGCTTTGATCTAGTTTTACTTCCACTGTTACTGACTTAGTTCTCATTGTCACTTCACTGCTTTGATTTAATACAACTTCCACTGTTACTGACTTAGTTCTCATTGTCACTTCACTGCTTTGATTTAATACAATTTCCACTGTTACTGACTTAGTTCTCATTGTCACTTCACTGCTTTGATTTAATACAAGTTCCACTGGTACTGACTTAGTTCTCATTGTCACTTTACTGCTTTGATTTAATACAACTTCCACTGTTACTGACTTAGTTCTCATTGTCACTTCACTTCTTTGATTTAATACAACTTCCACTGTTACTGACTTAGTTCTCATTGTCACTTCACTGCTTTGATGTAGTTAAAGTTTCACTGATACTGACTTAGTTTACATTGTCACTTCACTGCCTTGATGTAGTTCAACTTCCACTGTTACTGACTTAGTTCACATTGTCACTTCACTGCTTTGATCTAGTTCAAGTTTCACTCATACTGACTTAGTTCTCATTGTCACTTCACTGCTTTGATCTAGTTCAACTTCCACTGTTACTGACTTAGTTCACATTGTCACTTCACTGCTTTGATCTAGTTCAACTTCCACTATTACTGACTTAGTTCACATTGTCACTTCACAGCTTTGATCTAGTTCAAGTTTCACTGATACTGACTTAGTTCACATTATCACTTCACTGCTTTAATACAGTTCAAGTTTCACTGTTACTGACTTAGTTCACATTGTCACTTCACTGCTTTGATCTAGTTCAACTTCCAATGTTACTGACTTAGTTCACATTGTCACTTCACTGCTTTGATTTAGTTCATCTTTAACTGATACTGACTTAGTTCACATTGTCACTTCACTGTTTTGATGTAGTTCATTTTTCACTGATACTGACTTAGTTCTCATTGTCACTTCACTGATTTGATCTAGTTCAACTTCCACTGTTACTGACTTAGTTCTCATTGTCACTTCACTTCTTTGATTTAATACAACTTCCACTGTTACTGACTTAGTTCTCATTGTCACTTCACTGCTTTGATCTAGTTCAAGTTTCACTGTTACTGACTTAGTTCTCATTGTCACTTCACTGCTTTGATGTAGTACAAGTTTCACTGATACTGACTTAGTTCACATTGTCACTTCAGTGCTTTGATCTAGTTCAAGTTTCACTGTTACTGATTTAGTTCACATTGTCACTTCAGTGCTTTGATCTAGTTCAAATTTCACTGTTACTGACTTAGTTCGCATTGTCACTTCACTGCTTTGATCTAGTTCAAGATTCACTGTTACTGACTTATTTCTCATTGTCACTTCACTGCTTTGATCTAGTTCATGTTTCACTGTTACTGACTTAGTTCACATTGTCACTTCACTGCTTTGATCTAGTTCAAATTTCACTGTTACTGACTTAGTTCACATTGTCACTTCACTGCTTTGATCTAGTTCATGTTTCACTGTTACTGACTTAGTTCACATTGTCACTTCACTGCTTTGATCTAGTTCAACTTCCACTGTTACTGGCTTAGTTCACATTGTCACTTCACTGCTTTGATTTAATACAACTTCCACTGTTACAGACTTAGATCACATTGTCACTTCACTGCTTTGATTTAAAACAACTTCCACTGTTACTGACTTAGTTCTCATTGTCACCTCACTGCTTTGATCTAGTTTTACTTCCACTGTTACTGACTTAGTTCTCATTGTCACTTCACTGCTTTGATTTAATACAACTTCCACTGTTACTGACTTAGTTCTCATTGTCACTTCACTGCTTTGATTTAATACAATTTCCACTGTTACTGACTTAGTTCTCATTGTCACTTCACTGCTTTGATTTAATACAAGTTCCACTGGTACTGACTTAGTTCTCATTGTCACTTTACTGCTTTGATTTAATACAACTTCCACTGTTACTGACTTAGTTCTCATTGTCACTTCACTTCTTTGATTTAATACAACTTCCACTGTTACTGACTTAGTTCTCATTGTCACTTTATTGCTTTGATTTAATACAACTTCCACTGTTACTGACTTAGTTCTCATTGTCACTTTATTGCTTTGATTTAATACAACTTCCACTGTTACTGACTTAGTTCTCATTGTCACTTTATTGCTTTGATTAAATACAACTTCCTGTGTTACTGACTTAGTTCTCATTGTCACCTCACTGCTTTGATCTAGTTTAACTTCCACTGTTACTGACTTAGTTCTCACTGTCACTTCACTGCTTTGATTTAATACACCTTCCACTGTTACTGACTTAGTTCTCATTGTCACTTCACTGCTTTGATTTTATACAACTTCCACTGTTACTGACTTAGTTCTCATTGTCACTTCACTGCTTTGATTTAATACAACTTCCACTGTTACTGACTTAGTTCTCATTGTCACTTTACTGCTTTGATTTAATACAACTTCCACTGTTACTGACTTAGTTCTCATTGTCACTTCACTGCTTTGATTTAATACAACTTCCACTGTTACTGACTTAGTTCTCAGTGTCACTTCACTTCTTTGATTTAATACAACTTCCACTGTTACTGACTTAGTTCTCATTGTCACTTTATTGCTTTGATTTAATACAACTTCCACTGTTACTGACTTAGTTCTCATTGTCACTTTATTGCTTTGATTTAATAAAACTTCCACTGTTACTGACTTAGTTGTCATTGTCACTTTATTGCTTTGATTTAATACAACTTCCACTGTTACTGACTTAGTTCTCATTGTCACTTTTTTGCTTTGATTTAATACAACTTCCACTGTTACTGACTTAGTTCTCATTGTCACTTTATTGCTTTGATTTAATACAACTTCCATTGTTACTGACTTAGTTCTCATTGTCACTTAACTGCTTTGATTTAATACAACTTCCACTGTTACTGACTCAGTTCTCATTGTCACTTTATTGCTTTGATTTAATACAACTTCCACTGTTACTGACTTAGTTCTCATTGTCACTTTATTGCTTTGATTTAATACAACTTCCACGGTTACTGACTTAGTTCTCATTGTCACTTTATGGCTTTGATTTAATACAACTTCCACTGTTACTGACTTAGTTGTCATTGTCACTTCACTTCTTTGATTTAATACAACTTCCACTGTTACTGACTTAGTTCTCATTGTCACTTCACTGTTTTGATATAATACAACTTCCACTGTTACTGACTTAGTTCTCATTGTCACTTTACTGCTTTGATTTAGTTCAAGTTTCACTGATACTGACTTAGTTCACATTGTCACTTCACTGCTTTGATTTAATACAACTTCCGCTGTTACTGTCTTAGTTCTCATTGTCACTTCACTTCTTTGATTTAATACAACTTCCACTGTTACTGACTTAGTTCTCATTGTCACTTTATTGCTTTGATTTAATACAACTTCCACTGTTACTGACTTAGTTCTCATTGTCACTTTATTGCTTTGATTTAATACAACTTCCACTGTTACTGACTTAGTTCTCATTGTCACTTTATTGCTTTGATTAAATACAACTTCCTGTGTTACTGACTTAGTTCTCATTGTCACCTCACTGCTTTGATCTAGTTTAACTTCCACTGTTACTGACTTAGTTCTCACTGTCACTTCACTGCTTTGATTTAATACACCTTCCACTGTTACTGACTTAGTTCTCATTGTCACTTCACTGCTTTGATTTTATACAACTTCCACTGTTACTGACTTAGTTCTCATTGTCACTTCACTGCTTTGATTTAATACAACTTCCACTGTTACTGACTTAGTTCTCATTGTCACTTTATTGCTTTGATTTAATACAACTTCCACTGTTACTGACTTAGTTCTCATTGTCACTTTACTGCTTTGATTTAATACAACTTCCACTGTTACTGACTTAGTTCTCATTGTCACTTTATTGCTTTGATTTAATACAACTTCCACTGTTACTGACTTAGTTGTCATTGTCACTTCACTTCTTTGATTTAATACAACTTCCACTGTTACTGACTTAGTTCTCATTGTCACTTCACTGTTTTGATTTAATACAACTTCCACTGTTACTGACTTAGTTCACATTGTCACTTCACTTCTTTGATTTACTACAACTTCCACTGTTACTGACTTAGTTCACATTGTCACCTCACTGCTTTGATTTAATACAACTTCCACTGTTACTGACTTAGTTGTCATTGTCACTTCACTTCTTTGATTTAATACAACTTCCACTGTTACTGACTTAGTTCTCATTGTCACTTCACTGTTTTGATATAATACAACTTCCACTGTTACTGACTTAGTTGTCATTGTCACTTTACTGCTTTGATTTAGTTCAAGTTTCACTGTTACTGACTTAGTTCACATTGTCACTTCACTGCTTTGATTTAATACAACTTCCACTGTTACAGACTTAGATCACATTGTCACTTCACTGCTTTGATTTAAAACAACTTCCACTGTTACTGACTTAGTTCTCATTGTCACCTCACTGCTTTGATCTAGTTTTACTTCCACTGTTACTGACTTAGTTCTCATTGTCACTTCACTGCTTTGATTTAATACAACTTCCACTGTTACTGACTTAGTTCTCATTGTCACTTCACTGCTTTGATTTAATACAACTTCCACTGTTACTGACTTAGTTCTCATTGTCACTTCACTGCTTTGATTTAATACAACTTCCACTGTTACTGACTTAGTTCTCATTGTCACTTCACTGCTTTGATTTAATACAATTTCCACTGTTACTGACTTAGTTCTCATTGTCACTTCACTGCTTTGATTTAATACAAGTTCCACTGGTACTGACTTAGTTCTCATTGTCACTTTACTGCTTTGATTTAATACAACTTCCACTGTTACTGACTTAGTTCTCATTGTCACTTCACTTCTTTGATTTAATACAACTTCCACTGTTACTGACTTAGTTCTCATTGTCACTTTATTGCTTTGATTTAATACAACTTCCACTGTTACTGACTTAGTTCTCATTGTCACTTTATTGCTTTGATTTAATACAACTTCCACTGTTACTGACTTAGTTCTCATTGTCACTTTATTGCTTTGATTAAATACAACTTCCTGTGTTACTGACTTAGTTCTCATTGTCACCTCACTGCTTTGATCTAGTTTAACTTCCACTGTTACTGACTTAGTTCTCACTGTCACTTCACTGCTTTGATTTAATACACCTTCCACTGTTACTGACTTAGTTCTCATTGTCACTTCACTGCTTTGATTTTATACAACTTCCACTGTTACTGACTTAGTTCTCATTGTCACTTCACTGCTTTGATTTAATACAACTTCCACTGTTACTGACTTAGTTCTCATTGTCACTTTACTGCTTTGATTTAATACAACTTCCACTGTTACTGACTTAGTTCTCATTGTCACTTCACTGCTTTGATTTAATACAACTTCCACTGTTACTGACTTACTTCTCAGTGTCACTTCACTTCTTTGATTTAATACAACTTCCACTGTTACTGACTTAGTTCTCATTGTCACTTTATTGCTTTGATTTAATACAACTTCCACTGTTACTGACTTAGTTCTCATTGTCACTTTATTGCTTTGATTTAATAAAACTTCCACTGTTACTGACTTAGTTGTCATTGTCACTTTATTGCTTTGATTTAATACAACTTCCACTGTTACTGACTTAGTTCTCATTGTCACTTTTTTGCTTTGATTTAATACAACTTCCACTGTTACTGACTTAGTTCTCATTGTCACTTTATTGCTTTGATTTAATACAACTTCCACTGTTACTGACTTAGTTCTCATTGTCACTTTATTGCTTTGATTAAATACAACTTCCTGTGTTACTGACTTAGTTCTCATTGTCACCTCACTGCTTTGATCTAGTTTAACTTCCACTGTTACTGACTTAGTTCTCACTGTCACTTCACTGCTTTGATTTAATACACCTTCCACTGTTACTGACTTAGTTCTCATTGTCACTTCACTGCTTTGATTTTATACAACTTCCACTGTTACTGACTTAGTTCTCATTGTCACTTCACTGCTTTGATTTAATACAACTTCCACTGTTACTGACTTAGTTCTCATTGTCACTTCATTGTTTTGATTTAATACAACTTCCACTTTTACTGACTTAGTTGTCATTGTCACTCACTTCTTTGATTTAATATAACTTCCACTGTTACTGACTTAGTTCACATTGTCACTTCACTTCTTTGATTTAATACAACTTCCACTGTTACTGACTTAGTTCTCATTGTCACTTCACTGTTTTGATTTAATACAACTTCCACTGTTATTGACTTAGTTGTCATAGTCACTTTACTGCTTTGATTTAATACAACTTCCACTGTTACTGACTTAGTTGTCATTGTCACTTCACTTCTTTGATTTAATACAACTTCCACTGTTACTGACTTAGTTCACATTGTCACTTCACTTCTTTGATTTAATACAACTTCCACTTTTACTGACTTAGTTCACATTGTAATTCACTTCTTTGATTTAATACAACTTCCACTGTTACTGACTTAGTTCTCATTGTCACTTCACTTCTTCTTTGATTTAATACAACTTCCACTGTTACTGACTTAGATCACATTGTCACTACACTGTTTTGATTTAATACAACTTCCACTGTTACTGATTTAGTTGTCATTGTCACTTCACTTCTTTGATTTAATACAACTTCCACTGTTACTGACTTAGATTCTTTGTTACTTCACTTCTTTGATTTAATACAACTTGCACTGTTACTGACTTAGTTCTCATTGTCACTTCACTGTTTTGATTTAATACAACTTCCACTGTTACTGACTTAGTTGTCATTGTCACTTTACTGCTTTGTTTAATACAACTTCCACTGTTACTGACTTAGTTGTCATTGTCACTTTACTGCTTTGATTTAATACAACTTCCACTGTTACTGACTTAGTTGTCATTGTCACTTCACTTCTTTGATTTAATACAACTTCCACTGTTACTGACTTAGTTCACATTGTCACTTGACTTCTTTGATTTAATACAACTTCCACAGTTACTGACTTAGTTCTCATTGTCACTTCACTTCTTTGATTTAATACAACTTCCACTGTTACTGACTTAGTTCACATTGTCACTTCACTTCTTTGATTTAATACAACTTCCGCTGATACTGACTTAGTTCTTATTGTCACTTCACTTCTTTGATTTAATACAACTTCCACTGTTACTGTCTTAGTTCACATTGTCACTTCACTGTTTTGATTTCATACAACTTCCACTGTTACTGACTTAGTTCTCATTGTCGCTTCACTTCTTTGATTTAATACAACTTCCACTGTTACTGACTTAGTTGTCATTGTCACTTCACTTCTTTGATTTAATACAACTTCCACTGTTACTGACTTAGTTCTCATTGTCACTTCACTGTTTTGATTCAATACAACTTCCACTGTTACTGACTTAGTTCACATTGTCACTTCACTGTTTTGATTTAATACAACTTCCACTGTTACTGACTTAGTTCTCATTGTCACTTTACTGCTTTGATTTAATACAACTTCCACTGTTACTGACTTAGTTCACATTGTCACTTCACTGTTTTGATTTAATACAACTTCCACTGTTACTGACTTAGTTCACATTGTCACTTCACTGTTTTGATTTAATACAACTTCCACTGTTACTGACTTAGTTCTCATTGTCACTTTACTGCTTTGATTTAATACAACTTCCACTGTTACTGACTTAGCTCACATTGTCACTTCACTGTTTTGATTTAATACAACTTCCACTGTTACTGACTTAGTTCTCATTGTCACAACTTCCACTGTTACTGACTTAGTTCTCATTGTCACTTCACTGTTTTGATTTAATACAACTTCCACTGTTACTGACCTAGTTGTCATTGTCACTTCACTTCTTTGATTTAATACAACTTCCACTGTTACTGACTTAGTTCTCATTGTCACTTCACTGCTTTGATGTAGTTAAAGTTTCACTGATACTGACTTAGTTTACATTGTCACTTCACTGCCTTGATGTAGTTCAACTTCCACTGTTACTGACTTAGTTCACATTGTCACTTCACTGCTTTGATCTAGATCAACTTCCACTGTTACTGACTTAGTTCACATTCTCACTTCACTGCTTTGATCTAGTTCAAGTTTCACTCATACTGACTTAGTTCTCATTGTCACTTCACTGCTTTGATCTAGTTCAACTTCCACTGTTACTGACTTAGTTCACATTGTCACTTCACTGCTTTGATCTAGTTCAACTTCCACTATTACTGACTTAGTTCACATTGTCACTTCACAGCTTTGATCTAGTTCAAGTTTCACTGATACTGACTTAGTTCACATTATCACTTCACTGCTTTAATACAGTTCAAGTTTCACTGTTACTGACTTAGTTCACATTGTCACTTCACTGCTTTGATCTAGTTCAACTTCCAATGTTACTGACTTAGTTCACATTGTCACTTCACTGCTTTGATTTAGTTCATCTTTAACTGATACTGACTTAGTTCACATTGTCACTTCACTGTTTTGATGTAGTTCATTTTTCACTGATACTGACTTAGTTCTCATTGTCACTTCACTGATTTGATCTAGTTCAACTTCCACTGTTACTGACTTAGTTCTCATTGTCACTTCACTTCTTTGATTTAATACAACTTCCACTGTTACTGACTTAGTTCTCATTGTCACTTCACTGCTTTGATCTAGTTCAAGTTTCACTGTTACTGACTTAGTTCTCATTGTCACTTCACTGCTTTGATGTAGTACAAGTTTCACTGATACTGACTTAGTTCACATTGTCACTTCAGTGCTTTGATCTAGTTCAAGTTTCACTGTTACTGATTTAGTTCACATTGTCACTTCAGTGCTTTGATCTAGTTCAAATTTCACTGTTACTGACTTAGTTCGCATTGTCACTTCACTGCTTTGATCTAGTTCAAGATTCACTGTTACTGACTTATTTCTCATTGTCACTTCACTGCTTTGATCTAGTTCATGTTTCACTGTTACTGACTTAGTTCACATTGTCACTTCACTGCTTTGATCTAGTTCAAATTTCACTGTTACTGACTTAGTTCACATTGTCACTTCACTGCTTTGATCTAGTTCATGTTTCACTGTTACTGACTTAGTTCACATTGTCACTTCACTGCTTTGATCTAGTTCAACTTCCACTGTTACTGGCTTAGTTCACATTGTCACTTCACTGCTTTGATTTAATACAACTTCCACTGTTACAGACTTAGATCACATTGTCACTTCACTGCTTTGATTTAAAACAACTTCCACTGTTACTGACTTAGTTCTCATTGTCACCTCACTGCTTTGATCTAGTTTTACTTCCACTGTTACTGACTTAGTTCTCATTGTCACTTCACTGCTTTGATTTAATACAACTTCCACTGTTACTGACTTAGTTCTCATTGTCACTTCACTGCTTTGATTTAATACAATTTCCACTGTTACTGACTTAGTTCTCATTGTCACTTCACTGCTTTGATTTAATACAAGTTCCACTGGTACTGACTTAGTTCTCATTGTCACTTTACTGCTTTGATTTAATACAACTTCCACTGTTACTGACTTAGTTCTCATTGTCACTTCACTTCTTTGATTTAATACAACTTCCACTGTTACTGACTTAGTTCTCATTGTCACTTCACTTCTTTGATTTAATACAACTTCCACTGTTACTGACTTAGTTCTCATTGTCACTTCACTTCTTTGATTTAATACAACTTCCACTGTTACTGACTTAGTTCTCATTGTCACTTCACTTCTTTGATTTAATACAACTTCCACTGTTACTGACTTAGTTCTCATTGTCACTTCACTTCTTTGATTTAATACAACTTCCACTGTTACTGACTTAGTTCTCATTGTCACTTCACTTCTTTGATTTAATACAACTTCCACTGTTACTGACTTAGTTCTCATTGTCACTTCACTTCTTTGATTTAATACAACTTCCACTGTTACTGACTTAGTTCTCATTGTCACTTTATTGCTTTGATTTAATACAACTTCCACTGTTACTGACTTAGTTCTCATTGTCACTTTACTGCTTTGATTTAGTTCAAGTTTCACTGTTACTGACTTAGTTCACATTGTCACTTCACTGCTTTGATTTAATACAACTTCCACTGTTACTGACTTAGTTCTCATTGTCACCTCACTGCTTTGATCTAGTTTTACTTCCACTGTTACTGACTTAGTTCTCATTGTCACTTCACTGCTTTGATTTAATACAACTTCCACTGTTACTGACTTAGTTCTCATTGTCACTTCACTTCTTTGATTTAATACAACTTCCACTGTTACTGACTTAGTTCTCATTGTCACTTTATTGCTTTGATTTAATACAACTTCCACTGTTACTGACTTAGTTCTCATTGTCACTTTATTGCTTTGATTTAATACAACTTCCACTGTTACTGACTTAGTTCTCATTGTCACTTTATTGCTTTGATTAAATACAACTTCCTGTGATACTGACTTAGTTCTCATTGTCACCTCACTGCTTTGATCTAGTTTAACTTCCACTGTTACTGACTTAGTTCTCACTGTCACTTCACTGCTTTGATTTAATACACCTTCCACTGTTACTGACTTAGTTCTCATTGTCACTTCACTGCTTTGATTTAATACAACTTCCACTGTTACTGACTTAGTTCTCATTGTCACTTCACTGCTTTGATTTAATACAACTTCCACTGTTACTGACTTAGTTCTCATTGTCACTTTACTGCTTTGATTTAATACAACTTCCACTGTTACTGACTTAGTTCTCATTGTCACTTCACTGCTTTGATTTAATACAACTTCCACTGTTACTGACTTAGTTCTCAGTGTCACTTCACTTCTTTGATTTAATACAACTTCCACTGTTACTGACTTAGTTCTCATTGTCACTTTATTGCTTTGATTTAATACAACTTCCACTGTTACTGACTTAGTTCTCATTGTCACTTTATTGCTTTGATTTAATAAAACTTCCACTGTTACTGACTTAGTTGTCATTGTCACTTTATTGCTTTGATTTAATACAACTTCCACTGTTACTGACTTAGTTCTCATTGTCACTTTTTTGCTTTGATTTAATACAACTTCCACTGTTACTGACTTAGTTCTCATTGTCACTTTATTGCTTTGATTTAATACAACTTCCATTGTTACTGACTTAGTTCTCATTGTCACTTAACTGCTTTGATTTAATACAACTTCCACTGTTACTGACTCAGTTCTCATTGTCACTTTATTGCTTTGATTTAATACAACTTCCACTGTTACTGACTTAGTTCTCATTGTCACTTTATTGCTTTGATTTAATACAACTTCCACGGTTACTGACTTAGTTCTCATTGTCACTTTATGGCTTTGATTTAATACAACTTCCACTGTTACTGACTTAGTTGTCATTGTCACTTCACTTCTTTGATTTAATACAACTTCCACTGTTACTGACTTAGTTCTCATTGTCACTTCACTGTTTTGATATAATACAACTTCCACTGTTACTGACTTAGTTGTCATTGTCACTTTACTGCTTTGATTTAGTTCAAGTTTCACTGATACTGACTTAGTTCACATTGTCACTTCACTGCTTTGATTTAATACAACTTCCGCTGTTACTGTCTTAGTTCTCATTGTCACTTCACTTCTTTGATTTAATACAACTTCCACTGTTACTGACTTAGTTCTCATTGTCACTTTATTGCTTTGATTTAATACAACTTCCACTGTTACTGACTTAGTTCTCATTGTCACTTTATTGCTTTGATTTAATACAACTTCCACTGTTACTGACTTAGTTCTCATTGTCACTTTATTGCTTTGATTAAATACAACTTCCTGTGTTACTGACTTAGTTCTCATTGTCACCTCACTGCTTTGATCTAGTTTAACTTCCACTGCTACTGACTTAGTTCTCACTGTCACTTCACTGCTTTGATTTAATACACCTTCCACTGTTACTGACTTAGTTCTCATTGTCACTTCACTGCTTTGATTTTATACAACTTCCACTGTTACTGACTTAGTTCTCATTGTCACTTCACTGCTTTGATTTAATACAACTTCCACTGTTACTGACTTAGTTGTCATTGTCACTTCACTTCTTTGATTTAATACAACTTCCACTGTTACTGACTTAGTTCTCATTGTCACTTCACTGTTTTGATTTAATACAACTTCCACTGTTACTGACTTAGTTCACATTGTCACTTCACTTCTTTGATTTACTACAACTTCCACTGTTACTGACTTAGTTCACATTGTCACCTCACTGCTTTGATTTAATACAACTTCCACTGTTACTGACTTAGTTGTCATTGTCACTTCACTTCTTTGATTTAATACAACTTCCACTGTTACTGACTTAGTTCTCATTGTCACTTCACTGTTTTGATATAATACAACTTCCACTGTTACTGACTTAGTTGTCATTGTCACTTTACTGCTTTGATTTAGTTCAAGTTTCACTGTTACTGACTTAGTTCACATTGTCACTTCACTGCTTTGATTTAATACAACTTCCACTGTTACAGACTTAGATCACATTGTCACTTCACTGCTTTGATTTAAAACAACTTCCACTGTTACTGACTTAGTTCTCATTGTCACCTCACTGCTTTGATCTAGTTTTACTTCCACTGTTACTGACTTAGTTCTCATTGTCACTTCACTGCTTTGATTTAATACAACTTCCACTGTTACTGACTTAGTTCTCATTGTCACTTCACTGCTTTGATTTAATACAATTTCCACTGTTACTGACTTAGTTCTCATTGTCACTTCACTGCTTTGATTTAATACAAGTTCCACTGGTACTGACTTAGTTCTCATTGTCACTTTACTGCTTTGATTTAATACAACTTCCACTGTTACTGACTTAGTTCTCATTGTCACTTCACTTCTTTGATTTAATACAACTTCCACTGTTACTGACTTAGTTCTCATTGTCACTTTATTGCTTTGATTTAATACAACTTCCACTGTTACTGACTTAGTTCTCATTGTCACTTTATTGCTTTGATTTAATACAACTTCCACTGTTACTGACTTAGTTCTCATTGTCACTTTATTGCTTTGATTTAATACAACTTCCACTGTTACTGACTTAGTTCTCATTGTCACTTTACTGCTTTGATTTAATACAACTTCCACTGTTACTGACTTAGTTCTCATTGTCACTTCACTTCTTTGATTTAATACAACTTCCACTGTTACTGACTTAGTTCTCATTGTCACTTTATTGCTTTGATTTAATACAACTTCCACTGTTACTGACTTAGTTCTCATTGTCACTTTATTGCTTTGATTTAATACAACTTCCACTGTTACTGACTTAGTTCTCATTGTCACTTTATTGCTTTGATTTAATACAACTTCCACTGTTACTGACTTAGTTCTCATTGTCACTTTATTGCTTTGATTAAATACAACTTCCTGTGTTACTGACTTAGTTCTCATTGTCACCTCACTGCTTTGATCTAGTTTAACTTCCACTGTTACTGACTTAGTTCTCACTGTCACTTCACTGCTTTGATTTAATACACCTTCCACTGTTACTGACTTAGTTCTCATTGTCACTTCACTGCTTTGATTTTATACAACTTCCACTGTTACTGACTTAGTTCTCATTGTCACTTCACTGCTTTGATTTAATACAACTTCCACTGTTACTGACTTAGTTCTCATTGTCACTTTACTGCTTTGATTTAATACAACTTCCACTGTTACTGACTTAGTTCTCATTGTCACTTCACTGCTTTGATTTAATACAACTTCCACTGTTACTGACTTAGTTCTCAGTGTCACTTCACTTCTTTGATTTAATACAACTTCCACTGTTACTGACTTAGTTCTCATTGTCACTTTATTGCTTTGATTTAATACAACTTCCACTGTTACTGACTTAGTTCTCATTGTCACTTTATTGCTTTGATTTAATAAAACTTCCACTGTTACTGACTTAGTTGTCATTGTCACTTTATTGCTTTGATTTAATACAACTTCCACTGTTACTGACTTAGTTCTCATTGTCACTTTTTTGCTTTGATTTAATACAACTTCCACTGTTACTGACTTAGTTCTCATTGTCACTTTATTGCTTTGATTTAATACAACTTCCACTGTTACTGACTTAGTTCTCATTGTCACTTTTTTGCTTTGATTTAATACAACTTCCACTGTTACTGACTTAGTTCTCATTGTCACTTTATTGCTTTGATTTAATACAACTTCCACTGTTACTGACTTAGTTCTCATTGTCACCTCACTGCTTTGATCTAGTTTAACTTCCACTGTTACTGACTTAGTTCTCACTGTCACTTCACTGCTTTGATTTAATACACCTTCCACTGTTACTGACTTAGTTCTCATTGTCACTTCACTGCTTTGATTTTATACAACTTCCACTGTTACTGACTTAGTTCTCATTGTCACTTCACTGCTTTGATTTAATACAACTTCCACTGTTACTGACTTAGTTGTCATTGTCACTTCACTTCTTTGATTTAATACAACTTCCACTGTTACTGACTTAGTTCTCATTGTCACTTCACTGTTTTGATTTAATACAACTTCCACTGTTACTGACTTAGTTCACATTGTCACTTCACTTCTTTGATTTACTACAACTTCCACTGTTACTGACTTAGTTCACATTGTCACCTCACTGCTTTGATTTAATACAACTTCCACTGTTACTGACTTAGTTGTCATTGTCACTTCACTTCTTTGATTTAATACAACTTCCACTGTTACTGACTTAGTTCTCATTGTCACTTCACTGTTTTGATATAATACAACTTCCACTGTTACTGACTTAGTTGTCATTGTCACTTTACTGCTTTGATTTAGTTCAAGTTTCACTGTTACAGACTTAGATCACATTGTCACTTCACTGCTTTGATTTAATACAACTTCCACTGTTACTGACTTAGTTCTCATTGTCACTTCACTGTTTTGATATAATACAACTTCCACTGTTACTGACTTAGTTCACATTGTCACTTCACTGCTTTGATTTAATACAACTTCCACTGTTACAGACTTAGATCACATTGTCACTTCACTGCTTTGATTTAATACAACTTCCACTGTTACTGACTTAGTTCTCATTGTCACCTCACTGCTTTGATTTAATACAACTTCCACTGTTACTGACTTAGTTCTCATTGTCACTTCACTGCTTTGATTTAATACAACTTCCACTGTTACTTACTTAGTTCTTATTGTCACTTCACTGCTTTGATTTAATACAATTTCCACTGTTACTGACTTAGTTCTCATTGTCACTTCACTGCTTTGATTTAATACAAGTTCCACTGGTACTGACTTAGTTCTCATTGTCACTTTACTGCTTTGATTTAATACAACTTCCACTGTTACTGACTTAGTTCTCATTGTCACTTCACTTCTTTGATTTAATACAACTTCCACTGTTACTGACTTAGTTCTCATTGTCACTTTATTGCTTTGATTTAATACAACTTCCACTGTTACTGACTTAGTTCTCATTGTCACTTTATTGCTTTGATTTAATACAACTTCCACTGTTACTGACTTAGTTCTCATTGTCACTTTATTGCTTTGATTAAATACAACTTCCTGTGTTACTGACTTAGTTCTCATTGTCACCTCACTGCTTTGATCTAGTTTAACTTCCACTGTTACTGACTTAGTTCTCACTGTCACTTCACTGCTTTGATTTAATACACCTTCCACTGTTACTGACTTAGTTCTCATTGTCACTTCACTGCTTTGATTTTATACAACTTCCACTGTTACTGACTTAGTTCTCATTGTCACTTCACTGCTTTGATTTAATACAACTTCCACTGTTACTTACTTAGTTCTTATTGTCACTTCACTGCTTTGATTTAATACAATTTCCACTGTTACTGACTTAGTTCTCATTGTCACTTCACTGCTTTGATTTAATACAAGTTCCACTGGTACTGACTTAGTTCTCATTGTCACTTTACTGCTTTGATTTAATACAACTTCCACTGTTACTGACTTAGTTCTCATTGTCACTTCACTTCTTTGATTTAATACAACTTCCACTGTTACTGACTTAGTTCTCATTGTCACTTCACTGCTTTGATTTAATACAACTTCCACTGTTACTGACTTAGTTCTCATTGTCACTTTACTGCTTTGATTTAATACAACTTCCACTGTTACTGACTTAGTTCTCATTGTCACTTCACTGCTTTGATTTAATACAACTTCCACTGTTACTGACTTAGTTCTCAGTGTCACTTCACTTCTTTGATTTAATACAACTTCCACTGTTACTGACTTAGTTCTCATTGTCACTTTATTGCTTTGATTTAATACAACTTCCACTGTTACTGACTTAGTTCTCATTGTCACTTTATTGCTTTGATTTAATAAAACTTCCACTGTTACTGACTTAGTTGTCATTGTCACTTTATTGCTTTGATTTAATACAACTTCCACTGTTACTGACTTAGTTCTCATTGTCACTTTTTTGCTTTGATTTAATACAACTTCCACTGTTACTGACTTAGTTCTCATTGTCACTTTATTGCTTTGATTTAATACAACTTCCATTGTTACTGACTTAGTTCTCATTGTCACTTAACTGCTTTGATTTAATACAACTTCCACTGTTACTGACTCAGTTCTCATTGTCACTTTATTGCTTTGATTTAATACAACTTCCACTGTTACTGACTTAGTTCTCATTGTCACTTTATTGCTTTGATTTAATACAACTTCCACGGTTACTGACTTAGTTCTCATTGTCACTTTATGGCTTTGATTTAATACAACTTCCACTGTTACTGACTTAGTTGTCATTGTCACTTCACTTCTTTGATTTAATACAACTTCCACTGTTACTGACTTAGTTCTCATTGTCACTTCACTGTTTTGATATAATACAACTTCCACTGTTACTGACTTAGTTGTCATTGTTACTTTACTGCTTTGATTTAGTTCAAGTTTCACTGATACTGACTTAGTTCACATTGTCACTTCACTGCTTTGATTTAATACAACTTCCGCTGTTACTGTCTTAGTTCTCATTGTCACTTCACTTCTTTGATTTAATACAACTTCCACTGTTACTGACTTAGTTCTCATTGTCACTTTATTGCTTTGATTTAATACAACTTCCACTGTTACTGACTTAGTTCTCATTGTCACTTTATTGCTTTGATTTAATACAACTTCCACTGTTACTGACTTAGTTCTCATTGTCACTTTATTGCTTTGATTAAATACAACTTCCTGTGTTACTGACTTAGTTCTCATTGTCACCTCACTGCTTTGATCTAGTTTAACTTCCACTGTTACTGACTTAGTTCTCACTGTCACTTCACTGCTTTGATTTAATACACCTTCCACTGTTACTGACTTAGTTCTCATTGTCACTTCACTGCTTTGATTTTATACAACTTCCACTGTTACTGACTTAGTTCTCATTGTCACTTCACTGCTTTGATTTAATACAACTTCCACTGTTACTGACTTAGTTGTCATTGTCACTTCACTTCTTTGATTTAATACAACTTCCACTGTTACTGACTTAGTTCTCATTGTCACTTCACTGTTTTGATTTAATACAACTTCCACTGTTACTGACTTAGTTCACATTGTCACTTCACTTCTTTGATTTACTACAACTTCCACTGTTACTGACTTAGTTCACATTGTCACCTCACTGCTTTGATTTAATACAACTTCCACTGTTACTGACTTAGTTGTCATTGTCACTTCACTTCTTTGATTTAATACAACTTCCACTGTTACTGACTTAGTTCTCATTGTCACTTCACTGTTTTGATATAATACAACTTCCACTGTTACTGACTTAGTTCACATTGTCACTTCACTGCATTTTTCTAGTTCAAATTCCACAATTACTCACATAGTTAACATTGGCACTTTACTACTTTGATCTAGTTCGTCTTTCACTGTTACTGACTTTGTTCATATTGTCACTTTACTACTTTGATTCAGTTTAACTTTCACTGTTACTCACTTAGTTCCTGTTTACACTTCACCACTTTGATCTAGTTCAACTTTCACTGTTACTTACTTAGTTGCTGTTTACCCTTTATCGCTTTGATCTATTTCGTCTTTCCTGTTACTCACTTGGTGCCTGTTTACACTTCACCGCTTTGATCTGGTTCATCTTTCACTGTTACTCACTTAGTTCCTTTTTACACTTCTCCGCTTTGATCTAGTTAAACCTTTACTGTTATTTACCTAGTTTCTGTTTACACTTCACCACTTTGATCTAGTTCATCTTTCACTGTTACTCACTTAGTTCCTTTTTACACTTCACCGCTTTGATCTAGTTAAACCTTTACTGTTATTTACTTAGTTTCTGTTTATACTTCACCATTTTGATCTAGTTCCACTTTCACTGTTACTCTTTTAGTTGCTATTTACACTTAACCGCTTTGATCTAGTTCAACTTTCATTGTTACGCACTTAGTTCCTATATGCACTTCACCGCTTTGATCTAGTAAAACCTTTTCTGTTATTTACTTAGTTCGTATTTACACTTCATGCTTTGATCTAGTACAACTTTCACTGTAACTCACTTAGTTCCTCTTTACACTTCACCGTTTGATCTAGTTCAGCTTTCACTGTTACTCACTTAGTTCCTATTTACTTTTCACCCTTTTGATCTAGTTCAACTTTCACTGTTACTCACTTAGTTTTATATACACTTCACCGCTTTGATATATTTCAACTTTCACCGTTACTCACTTACTTCTTATTTACACTTCACCGCTACTTGTGAACCCTGCAACACACCACGTTTAATATTGATAGGCTTACTTTTACACAATCCTGTTTCAATATGTGTGATATTATTGCTTTGCAATTCGTAAATAAGCTTACACAGTTTTGTGGGGATTCCAAGAGACTGAAGAGTGCTTTGGAGGTGTTGGTGTCCCAAATTATCGAAAGCTTTACTGATATCAAGAAAGACCAATGTGACGTCTTCGCAGAAGTTAGAATCGATTCAAGTATAGATGTATTGAAGTCCTAGAGGAATTTGTGAATCCTCTTTGGTTATCATCGAAACTGACTACGTTTCTCAAACGTCTATCCAGAATACGTTCTATTACTCTTCCTACTACAGAGCAAATAGTTACTGGTCTCCAGTACCTGAGATCCATTTTGTCGCCGCCCTTATATATTAGTACTGTTCTTCCTTGTTTCAGGCAGTTCAGGCTAGCATTATATTGGTAATCTTGGCCAATATCTGATGACAAATGTCATCCTTTAAAGCTCTTATAAGAACACGGTCCAGCCCAGGATCAGTGTCGATAGCAATTCTGCTAATAGCTAATGCTACTTGTTTTCTTACGATATGATTTTCAGTGTCATCTAAAACGGCGTGCTCCTCCACGGTAGTTGCAGGAGGATAGTCTGGATGTACATGGGAGTTAGGAGTAGATAACTGAGTATTGAAATGATGTATGTTATTTATATCTACTTTACATGTCGTATGTTTCTCATTGAGGACTGCTCTTACTGCGTTCCTTCGCTGACTGTGGTACAAGAATTAATTTTTTTATATATTCATAATTTTGCCTTCTCCTTTCTCGAGCCCTTTTGTTGCACGTTCTTGATTACTGGAATGTTTATAGCGCTGTTGGCTATCAACCTGTCGATGATGACATCACAGTTCGTAATATCTCACTGCAGGGTGAGTATTTGAATGGCTTTTGATAAGAAGTCTATAAAAGATTTAGCATTGCTTGAAGAGCTCTCAATATCAAACACTGATTTCCACTTTAGTATTTCATTTCTATAATCCAGTAATTTATCATTTTGGGGTAACTGACTACTTATATCCGAAGTTTCTGATGATCTATCAGGTATATTAGATTTATCAGGTGGAACAGATGTATGTTGCACACAGTTTTTTCTTACTTTTATTATCTTGAAATAAAACATTGTCTATGTAGCACAGCATGTGCTCGGCTTATATGAATGGCTACTCCATATGTACCCTTAAAGTGACCCCTGCATTCTGGACAAGATCTCTGAGCAGAGTTTTGACTAGAAGAATCATTCATTAAAGCGAAAAAAACCTACGATGATTGTCGGAATTAAAAGGTTATGTTTGGTATTTTCCTGCGTAACTAAACCAAAACTATGCAATGTAAGCTTGTCTAAGATGGTAAGGCATTGCAATGTGTACCCTTAATTTACATTACTTTCACAATGCAGACAAGAACTAATGTAGGGGCAGCGTTAACTTAATTCAATTTATATCATAACATTTTACTTACTCTACGTAGTAGAATATTGTATTCCACCCAAAATTTCGATACCGAAATTTCACCGGAAATACATGTTTTGAGAGCCCTGAATCCAAAAAAATCTGATGTGTTACCTCACATGACTTTCTCTACTCTTGTACAAACCATTTTTACAAACGCTTATTCTCCATCTACTTCATGTTAATCGAGATAAACATTTGCAGACTCTATCTTATTGCTAATTTTCTTGTAGATGTAAGGGGAATATATATTTACAAGGGCAATATAGAAATACAGTAGCCTTTAAGCACATACATATCTCTTAATAGCTGGTTGCTAGGTGCAGCCCTATTCCCTTTCCCACAGATTAATACTCTTTGCATATACAAGACAAAAAATGAATTAACGTATTCCCATTTGAGAAAATTATTGAAAAATTTAAGGGAATAACAAGCAATATCTCGAAAATGGTTCACTCAACAACAAAAATGTAAAAGACATAAATTGTGTATTTTAACGCGATCTACATTTTTTGTGTAGTAAAATTTTGTCTATCTCTTATGGTTTACCAGTTATGCAAAAGTCGTTCACAATGAAGAATACTTTTGGAGACATTCCCAGAAAATTCGAGATATACATTTCTTTTGTCATGACATTACCCTAAACATATGATATTTTCATCAAAATCGTTAGAGCCATTTTTGAGAAAATTAAAATTTTCGAAAAATCTTCCATGTAAAGGGTAGTCTGGGGTGGGGGGATTTTCTTGAAAACCTTCGTGTCGCATCTCTGGAAGATACTGAACCTAAATACCAAGTTTGGTGCTTATCCGATTGTTCGTTTTTGAGTTATGCTGTTCACAGACAGACACACTGGCACACACACGGACATGTTTCCAAAACTGCATTTTTTTTAGATTCAGGGGGGTCTCAAAACATATATTTGCGGTGAAATCTCGGTATCGAATTTTTGGGTGGAATACAATACTTCCCCTACTTACTATACGTAGTAGAGAAAGTAAAAAGCATTTTTGGAAACATGTCCGTGTGTGTGTGTGTGTGTCTTTGAACAGCATAACTCAGAAACGAACAGTCGGATAAACACCAAACTTGGTATTTAAGTTTAGAATCTTCCAGAGATGCGAGACGAAGGTTTTCAAGAAAATCCTCCCACCCCAGATTTCCCTTTACATGTAACATTTTTCAAAAATTTTAATTTTCTCAAAAACGGCTCTAACGATTTTGATTAAAATGTCATATGTTTAAGATATTTTCTTGACAAATGACATTTATATCTCGAATTTTCTGGGAATGTCTCCAAAAGTATTCTTCATTTTGAACGACGTTTGCATAACTGGTAAACCATAAGAGATAGACAAAATTTTACTACACACAAAATGTAGATCGCGTTAAAATACACAACTTATGTCATATAGATTTTTTTGTTGACAACCATTTTCTAGATATTGCTTTTTATTCCCTTAAATTTTGCAATGCTTATACTTTTTCTCAAATTCGTTATTCATTTTTTTCTGCTGGCAATGCAAAGAGAGTGGAATACTCCACATAGCAACCAGTTCTTAAACGCTTAAAGCCAATTCCCCTTGCATCTACAAGAAAATTAGCAATAAGATTAACATCTCGATATCTTTATTAACATGAACCATATGGAGAATAAGCGTTTGTAAAAATAGGTTATACAAGAGTAGAGAAAGTCATGTGAGTGTAACACATCAGATTTTTTACTTTCTCTACTACGTATAGTAAGTAGGGGAAGTATTGCATTCCACCCAAAAATTCGATACCGAGATTTCACGAAATACACGTTTTGAGACCTCCTGAATCCAAAAAAAGCATTTTTGGAAACATGTCCGTGTGTGTGTGTGTGTGTGTCTGTGTCTGTGTCTGTGTGTGTGTGTGTGTGTGTGTGTGTCTGTGAACAGCATACCTCAAAAACGAACAATCGGATAAGCACCAAACTTGGTATTTAGGCTTAGTATCTTCCAGAGATGCGACACGAAGGTTTTCAAGAAAATCCCTCCACCCCAGACTACCCTTTACATGGAAGATTTTTCGAAAATTTTAATTTTCTCAAAAATGGCTCTAACGATTTTGATGAAAATATCATATGTTTAGGGTAGTTCATGAGAAATGAAATGTATATCTCGAATTTTCTAGGAATGTCTCCAAAAGTATTCTTCATTGTGAACGACTTTTGCATAACTGGTAAACCATAAGAGATAGACAAAATTTTACTACACAAAAAATGTAGATCGCGTTAAAATACACAACTTATGTCATACACATTTCTTTTGTTGAGTGAACCGTTTTCGAGATATTGCTTGTTATTTCCTTAAATTTTCCAATACTTATACTTTTTCTCAAATGCGTTATTCATTTTTTTTATGTCCTGGACATGCAAAGAGAATGGAATGCGTCACATAGCAACCAGCGTTAAAATATTTGACTATCGCTTAAAAGCTACCATATTTTCCTTGCATCTACAAGAAAATTACCAATAAGATTGACATCTCGATATCTCGATTAACATGAAGCATATGGAGAATAGGCGTTTGTAAAATTAGGTTGTACAAGAGTAGAGAAAGTCATGTGAGTGTAACACATCAGATTTTTACTTTCTCTACTACGTATAGTAAGTAGGGGAAGTATTGCATTCCACCCAAAAATTCGATACCGAGATTTCACCGGAAATACATGTTTTGAGACCTCCTGAATCCAAAAAAAGGCATTTTTGGAAACATGTCCGTGTGTGTGTGTGTGTGTGTGTGTGTGAACAGCATAACTCAAAAACGAAAAGTCGGATAAACACCAAACTTGGTATTTAGGTTCAGTATCTTCCAGAGATGCGACGCGAAGGTTTTCAAGAAAATCCCCCCACCCCAGACTACCCTTTGCATGGAACATTTTTCGAAAATTTTCTCAAAAATGGCTCTAACGATTTTGATTAAAATATCATATGTTTAACATATTTTCTAGACAAATAAAATGTATATCTCGAATTTCCTGGGAATGTCTCCAAAAGTATTCTTCATTGTGAACGACTTTTGCATAACTGGTAAACCATAAGAGATAGACAAAATTTTACTACACAAAAAATGTAGATCTCGTTAAAATACACAACTTATGTCATATACATTTCTTTTGTTGAGTGAACCGTTTTTGAGATATTGCTTGTTATTCCCTTAAATTTTCCAATACTTATACTTTTTCTCAAATTCGTTATTCATTTTTTTGTCCTGGACTTGCAAAGAGAATGGAATGCGCCGCATAGCAACCAGCGTTAAAATATTTGACCATCGCTTAAAAGCTACCATATTCCCCTTGCATCTACAAGAAAATTAGCAATAAGATTGACATCTCGATATCTCGATCAACGTAAAGCATATGGAGAATAGGCGTTTGTAAAAATAGATTGTACAAGAGTAGAGAAAGTCATGTGAGTGTAACACATCAGATTTTTTTAGATGTTTTCATGTTGCTATGCCCGTTGTCAGCAACAAATGTCACTTCAAAATGTAAATTTTTAAAATTCACAATAATCGACCCATTGAACACAAATGTAACTGAACATGAACATAACACGAATACACAAATGCAATACTTGTGATCCTTTACACTTAAGAATGTAGTGGAGTTTAAGGAAAACAACTGAAATATACGAGCTTGTGTTTAGTGTTTTCATCCAGCCATAGTCATATATAATTTACTGTATTATGTAAATCTCTTTATACGTTGATCTCTATTTGCTATAAATCTGAAGATTGCGTATTTTGCGTAATTTTTTGTAGTAAGGAGGGAAATATATGTTGGGGAAGGGTGTCTAAGCTTATGCATACTATTAGTATTAAAAGTATTTCATTGTTGGCGAAACTGACAAACTTCAAGGGTTAACTTTGGACACATTAACTTTGGTGTTCTGTGTGTTAAGGTGGCTACTTGAAGAGAGATTGCGTATTGCTAGTGATCTGCTACGATTATTGGGTTGTTACGGTAAAGAATGTATTTTTGTTGTATTTATCCTTTTCTTTTAAGTTTAACAAAGACAGTGATATGACTAAAGGTTATGTCCTTTGTATATACCATTAAGAGGTATATCTTTAAACTACCGCATAACCGTCAAAGGCATATGCTAGAAGAAGGACAAGCGCTTGCAGAAAGCTCTCCCGAAGGTGTACGAACACCACGCTGCCAAATCGAATGTCGCGACATCTGCCATGCTGATTGCTGAGGCTTGAAATTAAACTAAGATGGAAGTCAGCTGATAAAATAGCAATGCCGAAATTATAAAAATAAAGCAGAATTTTCGTATCAACGAGCAATTGTGTAAATGTAGGAGTTTATAGTGATACCTTATTTAATATTGAGTACCAAATAACGCGCATTCGATGTTTAAAACTGGAACATGACCTGAAAACCTAGTAAGGTAGAAGACAGGCTATGAATCGAAAGTTTAGTTGGTTTTAAGGAAGAATTGAAATATATATAGCGAAAACAAGCTAACCTTAAATATAAACTATACTTAGTATGTTAAGGTGTTAAAATGTGTTCGAATTAGGGACTATATTTCGAAAAGTTTATTTTTATGGATTGCACACTAATATCGTAAAACGAACAAGAGAACTCATGCTCAAAGGGTATGTCTGATACATATTTCAATTTTGAATGTGATGTAATGATAATAGTTTGGGATCCATAGTTTGATTTTGGATGTGTATTAGTGTTGTGCTCAAACACTATTTCCTGCTGTTATACCAAATAAATAAATTAGGACAATGCTCTTTTCATTGCAAAATAACTTAAAGCATTTCATAAACAGAAAATTCTCCATATGTACTGTATATCTTTGGGAATTTTTTCTCAATCTGGGTAACTCGGTTAAGCGCTGGCCTTGGAAGCACAAATAGTTACATAAAACTTGTGTATTACCACATTATTGCTGAATGATTTCTACATATCGAAATGTCAGCTACCATATTTATGACAAAACACCCAACTTAAATTATATAAATGTATAATATGTATTGCATGGCAAAATATCTGCTGAAATAGTTATTCTTTTTTAAGTATCTACTTTATTTACATACACCTCATTTGTGAAGTCATAGTGGGAGCTGCCTTGTAAAACAACTTCTTGGTTTCATTACTTGATAGTATTGAGTAATGCTATCTCTGTTTTAAATGTTGTCTCATATTCACACTTCTAATTGGGCAGCACTATGGCCTCTCACAAAAAAGCCTGGATTCAATCCTAGGGATCAGAGGTGGGATTTTGTGGTAGATAAAATGGCACTTAGAATGAATGTTCTCTGGTTTTCCCCACCATAATTCCATCAATTGCCCATCTTCATCATTGTCATCCCCCCTCCCACCAGTCTCCAATCTCTGTAAACCTGTGAAGTTAAAAGGGACATTAAAATTAAAAATACTATGGAGGACAGAGAGCAATACTAATGAATGAGTGTCTCATCCAGCCACCCAAATTTGTAAACCAGCATGTGCTGTTACATTCTTTCTGCAGTCAACATGTGAAAAAACAATTAATACTGGCACACTAAATGACATGTTAAAGTGATTGACAATTATGAAGAGTGGGTGTGATATGGTTAAACACAAAGAGACATTGTTATTGTTTAGAGTCATTGCATGCACATTCATATTTAATAATACTGTATAATACATTTGTATGGTATTTTAAGGAACATGTGCCTACATTAATATACATTTGAATGGCTAAACACAAAGAGACATTGTTATTATTTAGAGACATTGCATTCACATTCATATTTAATAATACTGTATAATACATTTGTATGGTATTTTAAGGAACATGTGCCTACATTAATATACATTTGAATGGTTAAACACAAAGAGACATTGTTATTATTTAGAGACATTGCATTCACATTCATATTTAATAATACTGTATAATACATTTGTGTGGTATTTTAAGGAACATGTGCCTACATTAATATACATTTGAATGGTTAAACACAAAGAGACATTGTTATTATTTAGAGACATTGCATTCACATTCATATTTAATAATACTGTATAATACATTTGTATGGTATTTTAAGGAACATGTGCCTACATTAATATACATTTGAATGGCCTACCCAATTAAAATGTCCATTAAATTCTAACCTCTTGAATGATTACAATCTATTGGAATGATCTTATAGGTAATTGCACTTAAGTCACTTATGCATACACAAAGCCAGTTCTAGTTAATAAAACTTAGTTATTGATTAGAAAATACACTTTGATTCCTTTTCCTGGGAAAGGTTCTATATATAACATTTGATATAACACAGTGGAGGTCCTACAGCACATGGGAACCTTAAGTTTATTGACAGGTCATATGGGAAAAAAACAAATTGAGCCCATACAGTGATGTTTGTTTGTGTTTGTTCATTTGGCTCCACTGTGAGCAATGCTCAGGGAAATTGAACACATCATACAATTATGAAGTACACGGAGTAAGTAGGAATATACCCAAAGCCAAGAACAGCCTTTGGGGGGGGATGCTCCCCTCCCCATCATGCGTTATCTAAGAGAGAAAAATTTGTAAACCATCACCATTTCAACAGTAAACTTCTCGACACGCATTACAGTAGGACAACAATAGCAAATAAGTGTTAATCACCATCACATGCAATCTGCCCTACAATAAATTGCTTACATGAGGTTGATACTATTATGATGATTAATTCACTTTCAATAAGCTCGAAATTATAACTTTATAGTCATGTTATGCTTAAATTTCAATTTCCCATGTAATTTCTATTACCTTGAAGACATGTTTGAGAAAGACATCACTTGAAACAAGAAATTCTCATTATTACTGCATGGGTATTATTTGGGAAGACAGTATACAGGGTGGAAGGTGCTGCTTGAACTGTACGTTAATCATGGATTCTATATAATGAGTAGTGCAAATATGTCCAATACAATTTTTGTCATTAAACCTACAAAAATGAAACAGCGATGTTCCTTGTGCCTGTGTCTATTAGCCATTTTATTACAGTTCAAGCAATACCTTTCACCCTGTATAATAAAACATTTAGAAGATGGTGGAGTTTGCATATACATAACACATTATAACATATAAAACTGCGATGCGACACATCCATATATCCCATTGACTAACAATTATACAATCACTGTGTGCTACTGGTATTCCTACTACTTTCTATCCAGCAATAGTATTTACATGGTAGCTTAAGTATTTAAAGTCCTATATCAAACCTGCTATGTCTGTAGAGACTGGCACTGTAGCAAGATGACAATATCACAAAAGACATGTCAGGAATGGGGAGGAGTATAATGGTTATTTTGGGTGGGGAATTTTCTTGAAAATCTTTGTGTTGCATCTTTGGAAGGTACTGAACTTAAACCGATTTGTACTATGTATGTACAGGTTCATGCTTTGAAACGCATGGCTTTATCTATTCACTTTAAATTGCCAGTCGAAATGCGCGCGCCAACATTCCACGTTACATATTTGACCACAGCCAATGGGAGCAAAATGTGCCGGAATAGACTACCTTCCCCCTTGAACTGGAAGATCGTTCCCTTTCATTCATTTTCGGCATTCGCTCGAACTTCGTCGGGCAACTTTGGGGAGCTTTCTGCAAGCGCTAGTAGAAGAACGGCATTTCGTGCTACCAACTGTAAAGCTATACACTAGTGGCAAAGAGTACGTGCCATAAGAGTTTACATGGCCTTGTGCTCATGTACTTCTCTCAAGTTATGTGATTGCTTGTTCTTAAATGTTTGAAGCTATGGGCAGTTTATGTATTTTAAAATGTGGTAATTTTACACCTCCAGTATATTTACTGTGGCAACTGCGCACAGCTCCTTGTTAAAGGAAGGATCACTATTTATAGTAAAATCAGTGTCAGTAAACACAAGATGTTAAAGCACATCCAGGACTTATCGTTGGAAAGAATTATAGAAATTGCTGCCGTTGAAGTTGTGTTTAGTAAATTATGATACAATGTCATAGGTGTTTACCGCCCACCAGCTTCAGATCTTAACATTTTTATGAACAAATTACAATGCTTGCTTGATCAACTAACCACATTAAATAAATGCATGGTTATAGTTGAGGATTTTAATCTTGATCTATTAAAAGCAGACAAATACACTTTTACCTCGCTATTAAAGGGTTTTAATCACGTCCCCACTATCCAAGTACCAAACCCTCAGCAACATGTATTGATAACATAATAACAGATATCAACACTACTTATTAAAAGCAGAAGTTATTGAAACAAACATCTCGGACCATAAGGGTCAGATATTGCACATCATGAAGAGGAAAACAAAAGAGCGTGATAAATCTGTCTATCGCAGAATCTATTATGAATCTTGGTTTCCAGCACTAATCACACATTTAAATAAAGTAACATGGGGGAAAATACAAAATGCAGAAACAATAGATAAATGTCAAGAATTTCAAAACATTTTAAATTTCATATTCATGTTCTTTTTCCGTATAAAAAATGTAATATTGTTGACTATCAGTTAAATAAATTAGATTGGATTACAAAAGGCATAGCCATTTCCAAAAAAAGGCTTCGAGTACTAACAGATATGGAAAGAACTTCTACTTGTCCAAATTTAAAATATTATGTTAAAAAGTACTGACAAATTTATATGGATGTAGTAAAAAAAGCAAAACTGTTGTATAACAACAAAGTCATTGCAAACTCCAAAAATAAGGCTAAAGCAGCTTAGGGCTTAGGTAATAAAGTTATGAGGTAATTCTACAAAATCAGTAGGCATCATGCATATAAACTCAGAGGGAAAACTATTGGAGGATCCCAAAGAACTAGCTGAATGTTTCAACCTATACTATACAAATATGATTAATAAAAAAATAAACAACAAAGAAACCTAAGCGAATTTAGGAGTGAATTTTATAACACAAACACACTATTTTTAAGACCTACAGACAAAAATGAATTAGCTAAAATAGTTGACTCATTAAATCCAGGAATGTCTACAGGATTGGATAATATAACAAGTAACATTCTGAAAAAATATAAAAATATTATACTAGAACCATTATTAGATATAGTTAATTCCTCTTTGGCAGAAGATATATTCCCTTCTTGTTTAAAGAAAGGTAAAATAATACCATTGTATAAAAAGGGTAATCCTGAAGTCATAAATAATTACCATCACATCTGTATTATCGAAAATCTTAGAGAAAGTGTTCCTAAATAGACTAATAAATTTTATTATAAACATAAATTACTGACTGATGTTGAATATGATTTTCAAAGAAATAAGTTCGACAAAAGATGCAATAACAAGGACATTAAATAGTGTTGTTAATAAAGCGAATAATAGAGAGAGGGTTGTATGACTTTTTCTAGATCTCTCTAAGGCATTCGATTGTGTCGATCAACAGTTATTACTAAATAAGTTAGAAAGCTATGGAATTACAGGAATTGCTGGTAAATGGATAGTCAAGGAACAGAAATCAGAACACTCGTAGGAAGGGTAATATAGAATCTCACATGTCCTCTTTATGACCAAGTATGGAGTACCGCAAGGTTCAATTCTTAGACCTATATTATTTTTATTATATATAAAGGATTTAAATGATCAGCTTAAAATACAGGGTATTGAAGTCACACTTTATGCTGATGATACCACTATTCTCATTTCAGCGGAAACTATGCAGCAACTTGATAATAAATGTAGGCAGGTACTGGTAAACCTGGAATATTATTTTCACATCCACAATCTCAGCCCAAATATCAGTAACACAGTTTACTATTTGGATTAAATAGAAATAATCACAGCAGTGAAGGTCTAAAACTGGTTTATAGTAGTCAAACTATATCCAGAGTTCAAAATACAAAGCTTTTAGACATTTATATTGACGATAATGGATCATGTCAAAACCATATTACCATAATTGTAAACTTAATAAGACCATATTTTTCTACATCAACTTATCAACATGTTACCTGTACAAATGGTTTGTACAGTGTACTTTGCATTATTTCACTCACATTTAGATTATGGGGCAATGTTATGGGGATCTTTATCAAAAACATACTTCATGCAGATCTTTCTACTACGAAAAGAGCAGTAAGACTTCTAGCCAGAATAAATAGTTATGAATCATGTAGAATGTACTTTAAACAGTTTAAAATTCTACTACTATTTTGTATACTATTTTGTATATATGTATATATAAATTATGTTATTATGTATGCTAAAAACTCTAGTGAAACCACTCAATTAAACAAAGATGTGCACAGACATTTTACTCAAAGTCAAATTGACTTTTTTATGAATTCATACAGGGGTACTTTTGGAAATAAAAATATCATCCGTGCAGGTTCTAAATTCTTTAACTCTCTGCCAATGGATTTAAAGAGAATATATGATATAAATCAATTTAAAAAGGCACTCAAAAAGCATTTATTAACACACTGCTTTTATAACTCACAAGAGTTTTTAAATCACAGCATAAATATTCTTTAATATGGTAACTTGGTTGCATCTATATCCTATAGCTTTTGTTATTTTTGTGTGTTAATAATTATAAATTGTATAACTAATAAATGTTCTGTGTATATAATTTATTTTTACCATTGGCATTGTACTAGTTATGATGGCTACTATTAGCCTGTATATATTATTTATTATTATTACTATATTATTGTAATTAACACTTTGACGTGATCAACAATAACACTGTTCTACTTTGTGTATTGTATGATTGAAAGATAAAAAAAAAACTGGGTGTGAAAAAAAAAGTACCAACATCACAACTGTGTATTTGCTGCATGCTGCTAGGCGCCATCAACGTAATGTTTGACAACGCTAGACGTGGAACACACAAAAGTTTTAAGAATCTGAACATTCAAAGAAACCATGTTGTCGTAATGAGCAAAATTGGATCGAAAGCAAATACAGCAGTATATGAATTTAAAATCAAGAAAAGAAACACAAATTCTTGTGACTGTGGAGAATATGGAGATCTAGACAATATGTTGTTTGGTTGCCAAATACACCAGAATGAAAATTACCACTATTACTAAATCTATATAAAGAAATGAAACTATAAGAGTGAATAGATTTCTTGCATAATACAAAATTTAAAAATATATAGTTGGCTATTCCGACGCCAATAGGAAATAACTCCCGGGGAGTAGTTAAACAAACAAGCTCGAAAAACCAATGGATGACACACACAATGAAAACACTTGTAAAATAAGTAATGCATGTTTTCTGTAGGGGGAAATAAAAGTGAAATGTGCATAAAGATGGAGATAACACACATAAATATGTGCAGATTTTGTACAAAAACACAAAAAATGAAAAGCAATACATAATACCATAAAACAAAACATAGAAGCCAAACATAGCGTTTAAAGTAAGTCATACCTATTTAAACTACACAAACATGAAGTCTGTGTTAACTTCGAAAAGAAATATCAGATGGTTTCAATTCTTTTTCAAATTCGATTTCACGAAAATACATGTTTTGAGGCCCCCTGAATACAAAAAGAAAGCATTTTACTTATTCTACCACGTATCTAGTAGGTAGAGTAGGTATTCCATTTCAATCAAAAATTCAATAGTGAGATTTAACTAAATACATGTTTTGAGGCCCCCAGTATAAAAAAGAAGCATTTTTATTTATTCTACCACGTACGTATTAGGTAGAGAAGGTATTGCATTCCACCCAAAAATTTTATATCAAGATTTCAGCGGAAGTACATTTTCTGAGGCCCCTGAATAAAAACAAAAAAAATTATTTATTCTACCACGTACCTAGCATAACGAAATGTGTGATGTAGGTACTTTTGCAAAAGTTTATCTCGAATAAATTGAAGTAGATAGACAAATAATTTTTCATAAGAATTATTTGTATACGCACTATTAAACGATAGAGGGTAGAGAATGTCATGTGAATGTAACACATTAGATTCTTGTTATACTTGTCTTCCATTTATATTTCCATGCCACCTACATAAGTGGTTTTTTAATATCAATGATTTTAAAGCCTCAAATGGCTGTACATTAAATTGTAGGAGTATTTCATATTGGCACATCAAAAAGTGATAGATTATGAATAAATTATTCTGATGTTGTGTTACATTCACACAACTTTCTCCAAGCCCACTATCGTTTTTGTAAGCTTATTTTTCTATCTGCTTCATGTTAATCGATATAAACCTTTGTAGAACTAGTTTCTTTACACATTTTGTTGTAGGTAATAGAGACTTGTGGCTAAAATAGCTGATGGAGCTAAGAGATCAGTGAAATTACTACTGTTGTTATTATTGTTAAAGATGTAAATTCCATTCAAATGCATGTTTATATAGAATTATTGGATAAGCTTAATACTTATCCATTTCATTATTTTCTGATTCCAAATATGTATACTTTTTCCATGCATATTTTGATCTTTTGGTAGTAAAAATGTGCATAATGCATGTTAGCCTCATTATGCGTATAATATAGATTATTTTCAGTTTAAATGCATGTTTTCATGGTTTTGAGTAGAGACCTCAGTTTTTCAATTTTATGATCGTTATTTTTGCTTCAGGAATCAGGATTGAAGAAAGAAAAAGGGAGCAGGGAATAACAGAAATAAAAAGTTAAGATTCCCACAATGGGATGACATTCCCAGAAGTTTATCGGCAGCCTTCTGCAGACCACCTGTCATAAACAGATTTATTTATCCACAACAATCACTGGCAAGACTTCAATTTCGTGACAATGGAAATTTAGCCTTTTAAGTCAGGCACCGTGGCAAGCGCAACAAAGACACAGCTGCAGAGCAGTCTTGTGGAATTTGAACAAACCTTACTAGCAATTTTGATTCTTGTAAAACTGAAATCATTCGCTAAACTATCTTCACAGTATGTGTGTGAACCTCGTAAGTGATAAATTCTGTGTTATTCTGTTTGCGTGTGTTTATGTGCCTCCAATTAAAAGCTCCAGAAGTGTACTTGCAGAGCAGATAAAAGGAAAGGATTTTATTAGATCAGATGGGGATGTAATAGTAAAGAGGTAAGCTATTCTTTTTATAAAAATTTTGTATGGCACTTGTTCTTTTTAAAACATTACAACATAAATTTTAAATAGGAATACCAGTTTTTTAAAAAATTATATCCATATAACTAGAAGATAATTTCAGATAAAATGTACTAAAAAGTTTCAAGTAGAACAGCATGTTGCATCTGTGTCACATGTTGCAAGAATGCAAAAAACAAGAGAATCTACAACACACCAAATCCAGTCATTTATTACTGCTCCTGCACCTAAGGCACCATAAAATAATTGTTACATGGATTTGTCAGTGCAGTGCAGTCAGTAGGAGCAAACATACCACTTGAGATACTCAGAAATACAACTCTTAAGGGTTGTTTGGAGAAGTATACATCAAAAGATATCCCTGATCCCTCGACATTGAGGAAAGTTTATATTCCAAAATCTTATAATCAGGCTATGTAATGTATTTGTCAAAATAAATTTAATTTTGTGTAAAAATAAATGAAAACTGTTTTCACACATGTAAAAATACTTTGTTTTGTTAACCAGGTGTTGTATAACATTCGCGAGGACTTGAGAACGTCAAACATATGGACATCTGTAGATGAAACAACTGATCTGACCTAATTGTAGGGAAATTAAATGAGGATGGGTCTGGTCAACCCCATCTAGTGTGCCGTTAAGTCCTGCAAAAAGCAAATAATGCCACAATTGCTAGTTTCTTTAATGATGGATTGCATGTTTTAATCAGATACTGTAATTGAATAACATTTTAAATAAATATTTTACTATTATTTAAGATCCTATATTTATAAACTATTTTCTGAGAAAATGCTTCTTATATTTTAGGTATTCTGTGGCCAAATAATCTAAATAAAAGCAGAGTTCTTTTGCTGTTGAGTGATGCTGAAGGCTGGGGAAGCTATTAAAATGTTCTACCCAAATATAAAACACATTACATATCCTGCTCATGAGCTCCATCATGTTGCAGAGGCAATAAGTTGTAATTATGACAATGTCAGTAATTTGATGTCCTCAAAACGATAAAAGGTATGTGTAAAATTTAGGTTTACATCAGTTTTAATGATCCCAAAACTGTAAAACTAAGTTAGTCATTTTGATATTTTGTTTTATACAGATGTTTTCAAAAGCCCCTGCACGTATAGCTGCTTACAAAGAGAGTCTACCTGACTTACTGTTACCCCCTCGGCCCATCCTTACTAGATGGGGTACTTACTTGGTTGGAAGATGCAATGGTTTACTCTGACAATTTTGATGTCATTAAATTGGTATAAATAAATTTGATATGTAATTACTTGCAATAAAATGAACACTTCAAAATTTAAATCTAAAATAAATACTTCTTTCATTTTAGGTTAGTAAACGGTTTCTTGCTAGGCGATGCCATATGTATCAGAGATGCACAAGCAACAGGATTTAATTTACATCAAGACAAACTTCTTTAAATTGTGCTCTACAATAAAAAAATTAGAAGCCACTTGTCTGCCACTGGTAGACTGAATGTCAATTGTTGAAGAATTCCATAGATTGCAGTCATGCCCAAGGGAAAGTGGGAGTAGATGCAAAGGGTGAACTGGACAGTGTCATAAACAGGAACCCAGACTACCCATTCTTTTGTTCAACGAAGAAGGTATTTTGTGGTGAAGCATGATTGAAGAGTTTGACATCACACTGTCACAAATATGTTTGTTCAAATTTGCGTCTCTAACTTCTTGTGTTGTAAAGAGGTCATTTTCTGCCTACAAAAATATTTTGACTGATAAGTGCAGGAACCGGAAATATTGTTAGTTGTTAACTGTGCTAAAAGGTAAGTGAATTAATGAATTGGGAACAAATATAATAATTCATATTTTAATGTATTTTTGGATTTTATAGTGCATGAAATTATCGTATTATTATTATTATTATTATTATTATTATTATTATTATTATTATTATTATTATTATTATTAAATGGTTTAAAATGTATTTCCAAATGAATGGTTGATTTACAATGTTAGTTTCGGTAACTCTCTAAATGGCAATGATTCAATAAAAATGTTTTAATACAATGGAAATATGGTGCTAGGTCTACACGGTTTGTTCAAATAAAATAATCTTGGGACAATTTAGCTAAAGTAACCAATCTTGAAGTACCTATATATATATTAATTTCTTTGCCCTCTTTTGTTGTGGGTAGCTGCTTATAGGAACTGAATCAGCCCGGGGGTCGAATCCTTGCACGCGATACCCCCCAGAAAATAAATGTTGCTCAATGCTAAACTCAAGATTTTCTTATGCTTTAGGCCTAACCAAACCTCATATAACATATACTTCAGGTATACATGCTTAGACTGAAATTAGTAAGGAGCTGTAAATAAAATTATATATTTTTACTTTCTCTACTACGTATAGTAAGTAGGGGAAGTATTGCATTCCACCCAAAAATTCGATACCGAGATTTCACCGGAAATACATGTTTTAAGACCCCCTGAATCCAAAAAAAGCCTTTTTGGAAACATGTCCGTGTGTGTGTGTGTGTCTGTGTGTCTGTGAACAGCATAACTCAAAAACGAACAGTCGGATAAACACCATACTTAGTATTTAGATTCAGTATCTTCCAGAGATGCGACACGAAGGTTTTCAAGAAAATCCCCCCACCCCAGACTACCCTTTACATGGAACATTTTTCGAAAATTTTAATTTTCTCAAAAATGGCTCTAACGATTTTGATTAAAATATCATATGTTTAAGATAATGTCATGAGACATGAAATGTATATCTTGAATTTTCTGGGAATGTCTCCAAAAGTATTCTTCATTGTGAACGACTTTTGCATAACTGGTAAACCATAAGACATAGACAAAATTTTACTGCACAAAAAATGTAGATCGCGTTAAAATACACAATTTATGTAATATACATTTCTTTTGTTGAGTGAACCGTTTTCGAGATATTGCTTGTTATTTCCTTAAATTTTCCAATACTTATACTTTTTCTCAAATTCGTTATTCATTTTTTTTGTGTCCTGGACATGCAAAGAGAATGAAATGCGCCACATAGCAACCAGCGTTAAAATATTTGACTATCGCTTAAAAGCTACCATATTCCCCTTGCATCTACAAGAAAATTACCAATAAGATTGACATCTCGATTAACATGAAGCATATGGAGAATAGGCGTTTGTAAAAATAGATTGTACAAGAGTAGAGAAAGTCATGTGAGTGTAACACATCAGATTTTTAAAGTATGAGGTGGTGTATGCTGTTGTTGATACAGAAAAATGTGATGGGACTAAGCTCCATCAACCCCTTAAAAAGCAATTGCCCCTGTTTGTAGGTACAAGGGAAATACAGAAAGGAGAATCGATAGTGATACATCTTTGTTTGCTGTCCTTGAAATTCCATATTGTTTACACAACATCGCGAGAAAAAACTGTTAGCGGGAGCATTTTAAAAAATTATAAGAGGACTGAGAAATTGAAACTAATAACAGATATCTAGAATATAGGAAAGCTTATTTGAAATAAATTGTGTGTTTTAAAGAGACCTACATTTTTTGTGTATATCTTATGGTTCTCCCACTTTATAGGAAGTTACATAAAATTTTCCGAATGGAGGACTTCACTGGCCATGTGCACAAAATTCAACATATACATTTTTTTGTGATGCAAATATCTTAAACATGTAGTGTTTTAATACAAATTATTAGAGCATTTCCTGAGAAAATTAAACATATTGACAATTGTTGCATGTAAATGAAGGGCTTAAGATAGGGGATATTCTTGAAAATCTTCGTGTCGTGTCTTTGGAAGATGCTGAATGTAAATACCAAGTTTCGTATTTATTGGGTTTCTAGTTTTCAAGGCATACTGTTCCCAGACGTGCGCACGCAGACTTTTTAATGATTTATGTTTTTGTTCAGGGAGCCTTAAATCATGCATTTCCAGTGAAATCTCAGTAGCAAATTTTTGGGTGGAATACAGTACCTTCTCTACCACAAGGTATTGGTAGAATAAGTAAAAATGGTTTTTTGGATTCAAGGCGCCTCAAAACATGTATTTCCTGTGAAATCTTAGTATTGAATTTTTGGGTACAATGCAATACCCCCTCTACTTACTATGTACGTATTACAGAAAGTAAAACTGAATGAAATAAAGTCAAAAACAAAATATTTCTTGCTAAACTTAATATAACTTCATGCTTTCCCAATAATTTCATACATATTTATTGTGTGATTTGCTTTAAACATTACACTAGTCTGCATTTTCAAACTTTTTGTCAGATGTTTTCTTAAAAGTAGGTGTTCTTGAATCAAGTTTTTATGCTGATTCCAGAAATAACTTCCGTTTTTTTCTTTCATGTCAGGGTTTTACACAAAATAAGAAGTAATGTTTTGACAATTTTACTAATGAGCATAGAAAAGTATTCAAATACCATTTCACACAAGGTAAGTTTTTGTTCAAAAAACATTTTAAGAATACTCTCAAGAACTCCCCTAATTTATTTCATGACCACATTTTAACAAAACAATAAGCCAAAGTCTTTCATTTAATTTTTTTCAAACTTTCTCTTCTTTGACTTCCTTGCAGATCCTTGAAGATGACTGTCCCTCCTCAACATTCAACAGTAGTCGGTCATCATAGTTTCATTCAATCTCCCCTGGTACCTCCCCTCCATTTCCTTAATATCTTGGTGAAAACGTTCACCCTGCTCTTCACTATAATGTTCCAGATTTTCTGGAAAGTAGTCGATATGTGAATGCAGAAAATGCACCTTTACACTGTTACAACCCATCTTCTTGAAATTTTCCAACATTGTTTCGATAATGGCCTTGTAATTAGGATCTATGTTATTGTATAAGAAGTTTTCAGTAACTGATCAGAAGGCGGTCCATGCTTCTATTTCTTTCTCACTCATTGTCTTCTCAAAATCTTCATCCTTCATCAATTTCTTTATTTGAGGACCAACAAAAATTCCAGCCTTTAATTTGTCATGTGTAATGAAGGGAAATTTCTTGGAAAGGTACTTGAAGCAGGGTCCATCCTGAGGTAGAGCCCTTACAAATTGCTTCATCAAGCCCAATTTTATGTGTAGTGGCAGAAGCAATATCTTCTCTCTACAGGTGGTTCGTGCAGGATGCTTTTAGTTTCAGGCAACAAATTTCTCCGCTATGGCCATACTCTCACACTCCAATGTCTTTGCTTTGCCCGACTGTCCCATTCGCACAGAAAAGAAGGCATTTTTGTGAACCCAGCTTGTTGTCCTAATAGTATTCCAATAACTTTGAAATCACCGCAGATACGCCATTTGTGTTCCTCGTATTGGATACTTGTTAAAGTATCTTCATGTTTTCAACTGTCTCTTTCATTTGAACTGAATGTGCGACAGGAATGGACCCATACACATTCCCATTATGCAGTAACACGCCTTTCAGGCTCCTCTTTGATGAATCTATAAGAAGTCTCCACTGAGTAGGATCATGTTCGATATCATAAAAGTTTATTAACTCATTTATGTTATTGCAGTAAACCAAGGACTCGATCTGTGAGAAAAAAGGAACTAGCTCTTGTTCTCTGTGTCTGTACCATGAGTAATGTGTTCCTGGTTCCAGAAGATTCTTATTTTTAAGACGGGAAACTAGTAACTCTGCAGATTCCTTAGACAAATTCAAATCACGTACTAGATCATATAGTTCACTCTGAGAGAACAGTTGTGGAGTCATGTTGTATTCAGGGCAGTAGACATCAGAATCGTCTTTGGTGATTGCATGAGGTTCACTTTCAACACCATCTTCTTTCAAGTTCGCTAAAACAGCTGGAGGAAGAGTAGCAGGCAGATCTTCTCCGTGTGGAACTGGCCTGATGGCTGAAGGAATACTTGGATACACAATGCATTTCTTATTTTTTGAATTGCACCCCTGAACATTAACTAAACAGAAATAACAGTCTTTAAGGTGGTCTTTAGGTTCCCTCCACACCATAGAAATTGCAAATGTCATGTATGATTTCTTTCCTTTTATCCACGATCTTACCTCTCAACACAATAGCGGCAAACTGTCTTTGGAGCCCAGGCCTTGTCTTGGTCACAAAGTCTGTGATATCAGTTCTCTGCTGAAGCACTGTATAATTTCCACAAATGTAGCGGAAAACATTTGAATTGTTCACACACTTGCGTGTAGACGTAATGTATTTATAACTTCAATCACGATATAGCACTGGTAATGCAAGCCTCTGGTATTAACAACAATGCCTAAATTACAAATAGCAACCAGCATCTACAGGTGCAACAACCTAAAGACTTACAAGTCTGTATTGAGAAATTTCCCTCCAACAATACTCATCATCTATTGGCTCAACTCTTGAAGTAAACTGTGAAAAAACTGTACGTAATCGAAAAAAACTAAAAGCAGTTCTGAAATCAGTATAAAAAGTGAGTCAGAATCACTTATTAGTTTTCAGTCATTCGATATCATGCAGACTAGTGTTATTCATGTTTGACTTTGTCTATGTATTTTGTTTTATAGCATTATTGCTCTTGTATTTTGCAATTTCGCACACAATCCACACACATTTATGTGCATTATATCCATGTTTATGCACATTTCGCATTTATTTCCCATTGAACAGAACATGCATTAGTTATTTTATGCATGTGTTGACATCTTGTGACATCCTGCTTGGTTTTCCTGCTTGTTCTCTTATTTGAAACGTACATTTCAACATAATATTTGTGTGTTTAACGCTTGTTTAATATATAGTGATGTTAAATATTATGTTAGTAGCGACTGGCATTAAGCAAATATACAGTTGTGATGTTGGTACTTGAATAAGATGCTGCACTTGGTCACCATAATAAATAGACTCATCGCACAGTGCTATAACCATATCCTGACTTTTGCTTTAATATAAAGTAGTATGCTGTTTATATATACATTTCAGTTTCATTCAGATCTGATTTTATATATAGTGTACCTCAGCAAGTGGTATATTGTTTCCTGGTACCAAATGGAGTGCCGGCTGCAACCCATAGTCATATAATAGCTAGGTATAGGGCATAACAAACCATGGGAGTACAGAGGAATGTGGAGCATAAGGTTATATGTTGTTGGTTTACACATATGTCGGAGCATAATTGTCATGGAATAGGATGATCACTTTGATTTTCGTCGCATAACCAGCAGCATCTATTGGTTTTATAATAAATGTTTGCCTCACTTCCAGCCATCCATATACTTAATGTTATTTTGCATGTGGCTGTACTATGTTTCAATCAGTGAATCAAGTGAAATACAGGTAAACTGTGCTATATGGAGAAACAGTGAATTCAGTTTCTCTTAGCACCACATTTTTCAACACTAAACTTGAAAGGAAAAGAATTAAACATTTTGGTAGACCCACACCAAGATTAAAACAGCTGTTGAAACAAAAATAGGTTGTTTTAATGGGTATTTTAACAGCAATGCACATATATGAGAATATGACAAAATGTGATGTAAAGAGACCTATTTTGCTTTCCGCAAGTTTTATTTGGTGCTGAAGAGCCAAGGATAAAGCATGGTGTGAATAATTTGTAGCATCTTTATGACTTCCCTAAAAACATGCCTCATAATAATAGCACAGGTACATTTATAATGATCATGCTGATGACATTTAAAAGTGTCTAATAACGTTTATAAAGCAACACTATTACTTTAAAAATTCAAATTGCAGGTACCTATAACTTCATGAACCACCACCAGCCACTCATGATGAATACGTTATTTTTTAATTTTCAAAGTTTAGATTGATGATGATTTTTGTATCCATTTCAAGTATTAAGTTAAGTAAAATTATCCTGAATGTTTTATTGTGTATAAAACAAGGTTTTAATTTGTTAGGAGTATAAAGTTTCACTGTAGCAGAGCAGTTCAATGCACACTCAGTTTTTACATATGGCAAACAGTGGCATATCTATTTTCTCTGAATCCTGGTGCAAAAGATCATCTTATCCCTTTTTTTTTAAGTATTAACAAAGTGCAGTCCTTTTTTGACCTATTGCAGTGAATTTAGTGTATAAGAAACTGTTAAAAAGGCATGGTTGGTGTGTTACAAGCATTTGCTTCACCTCTTGAGGTCATTCTTATAAACATCTTTGTTCCTTAAATCAATAATCTTTTGACTTTTAATCTAAAGCTGATATGTAACCATTACCCAATATGTTTTTCAAGATAAATATTAACTTAGCTCTTTCATGATTAAACTAGTTGAACTGCATCTCTAGTAAGCACTATTGTAGTACAGTAGAATCCTGTTAACTTGAAATTCCGTATAACTCAACACCCTTTTTCTTTTTGCTTGTTAATCTTTTAACTTGATTATAATAATTTCTATAATTTACTGTGGTATAAGCATATAAGTATATTTTAATTAGTGTACGTATTCGTGCATATAAATGTCCATGTGTTTTCCTGATCTGTTCAGGCATTTGGTATGATATGGTGTTTCCAGATTTTACAGTTTATTTACAATACTAATTTGGTGACAGATTTTGTTATTTTTGTGGAAACACAACCTACCACATTCTCCCTCACTAACAAAAGGGTGTATTGACCTTCGATATCTGAGTCAGAACATAAGCAGCTGGCAGACCATTGTCATGAAATCTAAAGCTTGCTGCTAATTGTATAGCACGAACACTTGTTTGGAAGTTTTGAGGGCTTATTGCTTTACCCAGTCTGTACTTGGTAAGCTAAACTTTCAGTTATTTCTGGTTACAGTACAGTTTCTCAGATTTCAAGCATTCTGTTAATGTTGTGTTGAGTTGTGTTTGATTCATGAAAATTTGAAACGAGAACAAAAGACAAGTTAACATGAATAAATGGAATGATCCTCAAAGATCTTTTAGCTGTAAAGAGCACTTCCCAAAAGGTTATAGTTGGCATTTATGTCTAGTGATCTGCTTGTAGTTGTTTGGAGGCAATATTTCTCATACACTGAATGACCAAGAGTAAAATAAATCTGAAGGATTTGAGTGCTTTCTTCAGACTAATGGCTTCATTTCTTTCTTCAGATTTTTGTTGCTCAGTATTATAAGAGAGATGACTTTCAGAACATCAGTAAATCTTTATTTAAGGATGTACGGCATTGTATCTTCCCAGTGGAAGGGATTAAGTGTTTTCAGATTAATAACTATGAAAAAGTTATACAATTACAGACAATTTTATTAAAACAGTTTGTATACTGAAAATAACATAAACAACTCAATGTTAAAAGAATAACAATTTTTGGATAATGTAAGTTTTAACTATTTACATAAAAGGCTAAAATCAGCCACCAGTTCACAATGTAGTGGATTTGTTTGGATCTTCAAAAAGAGGAAATACTTACAAGTCTTAAAATGACTCAACTCACATGTTTTCAAAGGTTCCTCTTAGATTCAACATCAATTTTAAATGGTAATACTCTACAGGTATGAAAGTGAATGTTTCTGAAACCAAACCTTAAGTGGAAATGAAGTGGACTTGGCAGGCTATTGCATGAAAATATATTAAACAACCAGTATTTGAATCTAAATTGTTAAATTGCATTCTTTTTTGAGAAAATAAAGGTGGATGTTGAAAATGGTGTGTACATGCAATTTACAGATAATTTGAAACCCACATTATATTGTTTATGTAAATATAGTAATTCTGTTGCTCTTTAATCAAAATACAGGTGAGAAAATTAACCAAAATGAACTTTAATAAAAATTGTGAGCTAATTTTGGGAAAATTAAAAGGTACAAAAGTTATTTATGTAAAAGGTTGTTTGAAGTGGGGGAATCCTAACAGTTGATTTAAGTACAGAATTTTGTATTTATCATGCTTTTTATTTTTGAGTAATGCTGTTTACATACAAAACGTGCTCTTGTGCGGCAGATGTTCTGAGCCCCTCATGATGTTCATATCTGTTACGTCTTGATAGAAAATGGTTAGTGAAACTATCACCAATTCCCATTTGCATGATTGGAATCATTAATTGAAAATATTAATACTCTGCAGTTGATGCAGATGATATATGAAATAAAACGATAATTGTGACAAGAAATTTGTATAGGGTACCACCCTGGTATTTGCCAATTATCAGGCCTGAGGAAAACAAAAAAAAAAACAAAAAAAAGCTTTTTAAATACCCTCCCTAACACCAGAGCGGAGAAAACCTCAATCAGGAAGGAAGTTCATGCAGGATTTGAATTACAGAGCTCCCTTAATAAGACCTAACCATAATAAGCTTTGTTCCCGAATTTATGCTTTCTCATTATAATTAATCCTACTGACCTCTTGGGTATTAATATAAACTCCATTTTTAATAATGTAACGCATTTAAGAGGAGAATTGCTGTTTACAATCACATTTCAAAGCAGAAATTATAATTTTGTGAATATTGACACTTACGAAGAATTATAGTATTCAGTTTTTTATATATCCTTCCTCATCATTGTTAAATTAATTGCTCTTGTGTTCATACAGCAGTGGTTCTTTGTGTGTTTTTAATGTAAAGTCAATATTGATAGCTTTTGTTTTTCTACAGACTGTGAAATGGATAGCAAAACAAAAGTTAAAGAAGAAGTCGATCTTCTAGAAGAAGAGATATCAATTAAGAAAGAATTTTCATCCTCCAGTCCTGAAAGAATATTTGAGAATTATGCTACCACAAGTCAGTATGACTTTAAAATGGACCATAAAATAAATATCAAGGAAGTTGATATTTTAGACCCAGGCTTACCAAATGAGAGAGTGTGTTTTTCCACAGATTTTGGAAATAAATTTAAGAATGACACAATTACATGTAGTGATTTTCAATCTGGTAACAATACAGAATCAAAAGAGTGGGATTTTGTTTCTGATACACATTTTCAGAAAGAGGAGAAGTGTTTTTCTTTAGATCACCTAAAGAAGGAGCTTACCACGCACAATGAGATTACTGAAGTGGGTGTTCAAAGAATGTCACTAGAAACAGAATGCCAGTCAGAACCATCAGATTCAAACATTTTACTGCAGAGAGAAAACAAGGTAAGTTGACCAGAATAAGTTACAATTAACTGTTCTTCCACACAAGCCAGTGTTAGACAAGGTTGGAAAGGTAGAATCAGACGACTGAGAAATTCAATGCCATTGCCGGGATTTAAACCACGGATCTCCCAGTTTCCGTCAGTTGCTCAAAGCGCATGGCAACATGCTGGTATTACATTGCATTCTTCATGTTACTGGGTTGTTACCATGGTAGCTCAGTGGTTAGAGCAGCTGACAGAAACCAGGAGATCCATGGTTGAAATCCCAGCAATAGCATTGAATTTTTCAGTCATCTGGTTCTACCTTTCCAACTTTAAAATGTTCATTATACAGAGTGAGAGTTAATTCTGTCTTCAAAGATCAGTATATGAGAGAATTTGTATTGATGTGATTCAATACTTGGTTTCATGCTGGTAATAGTAGGTACTATCACTACTTGGTGATATGATGCTTAATGCCAGTTACATTATTTCTAGATTTATATGGCAGAAGTTTCCTGAAGTTTGTTAAAAATTGGTTGTCTTTTAAAGAACAACAACCCTCAGGTTTTAACTGTGGAGCCCAATTCTAAAAAATGAACTCACTTTGTATAGTATTTATTTCATCCATAAAAACTTAATACATATGTTATAGGACACATCAGTTTAAAATACAAAGAAAATATACCATGATACATAAATAATTACAAATGCAGTGATATAAGATTCAACAAAATTTTAAAACACAAAGGAAAAAAAATAATAACATTCATGAAACACTATACAGATTTGAGTTATAAAGAATCATTTACAAATTAACATTTTGTACTAACTACTTCATGATATAGGAATTCATCTACACTATAAAAGCTTTATTCCATTAAGAAATTAAATAAAGCTCTTTTAAATGTTTGGATTCAATGTCCCTTATATATTGAGGTAGTTTGTTATGTAAGTGTAGACCAGCACATGTGAAACTATTTTCATAGAGTTTGGTTCTGTGTGAATTTAAAAATAAATTGTTGTTTGCTCTAGTGTTATGTGAATGAACTTCAGCATTTGTTTTAAAGGAATGTAAGTTTTGTTTTGTGTAGTTTAGTGCTTCACATATAAATATGCATGGTAATGGCAAAATTTTATATTTTTTTAAAAAATTGGCTTGCAGCTAGCTGTATTAGAGATATCAGCCATTATTCTTATTACTTTTGCATCCTGAAGACCTTAATGCTGCTTTTAGAATATCCCTAGAAGATTATGCCATATACTAGTAAACTATGAAAGTATGCAAAATAAACTACCCTAAGAATATGCACACTGGACATAAATTTGACTGACCTTACTAAGAAGTACATCTTACTGAGTCTTTTAATCAGGCTGTCTATATGCATTTCCCAACTTAAATTTTCATCCAATACCAAGCCCAAAAATTTGTTGGTTCTTACATACTTTATCTCCTCTTGCCCCATCTTAATTTTTGGATATATAGTATTCTTATTAGGCTTATTATGGAAGCTTATAGCCGCTATTTTTTTCTTTATTTAAAAGTAACAAATTTGCATTAAACCACTTTTGAATATACTCTAAAATGTTGTATATATGATGATTAGTATTATTATCATCCACCAAAATGTTAATAAAAACAAGGTATTCAGAAATGCTCTTTAAGATACGGGGAGGGAGATAGAGGGAAGGATGCAAAGGGATACAGAAGGATAGAAAGAGACAATACACATCTAACAAGATTTTGATGAAACCCAATATCGAGAAATTATCCAGAAATTTGAACATGTCTGACATCAACACCTTGGAAATCATACTACTACTCTTTTCTTTCTTTTATAACTTATTTTGTCATGGATATACCATCAACAGTGATTCAGATCACTAATACAATGCAAGACAAACTTTAATCCAACACTATAGATAAAGAACATGTTGTGCAAGACATTATAACTGGCTTATGGAATATTGTGACTGTCCAGTTTTTTAATTACCACTCTCTCAATTCTCACTGACCCTGCTCTTCTTTCTTATCTAGTTCAACTTCACTGGCAGTTCACTTCACCAAGGTGAAGTTGTTCAGTTCTCCATCACTTCACTTCTCTGTGACATAACCTCTTCATGCCGGACAGTTCACTTCACCAAGGTGAAGTTGTTCAGTTCTCTATCACTTTACTTCTCTGTGACATAGCCTCTTCATGCCGGACAGTTCACTTCACCAAGGTGAAGTTGTTCAGTTCTCCATCACTTCACTTCTCTGTGACATAGCCTCTTCATGCCGGACAGTGCACTTCACCAAGGTGAAGTTGTTCAGTTCTCCATCACTTCACTTCTCTGTGACATAGCCTCTTCATGCCGAACAGTTCACTTCACCAAGGTGAAGTTGTTCAGTTCTCTATCACTTCACTTCTCTGTGACATAGCCTCTTCATGCCGGACAGTGCACTTCACCAAGGTGAAGTAGTTCACTTCTCTGTGACATAACCTCTTCATGCCGGACAGTTCACTTCACCAAGGTGAAGTTGTTCAGTTCTCCATCACTTCACTTCTCTGTGACATAGCCTCTTCATGCCGGACAGTGCACTTCACCAAGGTGAAGTTGTTCAGTTCTCCATCACTTCACTTCTCTGTGACATAGCCTCTTCATGCCGGACAGTTCACTTCACCAAGGTGAAGTTGTTCAGTTCTCTATCACTTCACTTCTCTGTGACATAGCCTCTTCATGCCGGACAGTGCACTTCACCAAGGTGAAGTAGTTCACTTCTCTGTGACATAACCTCTTCATGCCGGACAGTTCACTTCACCAAGGTGAAGTTGTTCAGTTCTCCATCACTTCACTTCTCTGTGACATAGCCTCTTCATGCCGGACAGTGCACTTCACCAAGGTGAAGTAGTTCACTTCTCTGTGACATAACCTCTTCATGCCGAACAGTGCACTTCACTCTGGAATGGAAAACAAAACCTCCACAACCCGTTGCTCCACAGTAGCACTCACTACACAGCCGTCACCAATTTGTTCAGAGAATCACACGGGAAACTCACCCACCAACTCACTGACTGACCCGTGCAATTCAACTGACACTGACTGCTCTCATGAGAACTCTTGCTGATATAGTCAGTGGAGTCTTCCACAGAACGTTCTAGCACTATCTCAACACATGTTCTGGAGGAGGCAGAGGGAATCAAACTTCCAGAAGGTTCTGTTTATCTGCCAATAGCACACCCAGTGTTTGTGCTGGCAAGTGCTACTTATCATTGTTTACTCCAACTTTCAATAATCTTGTGCCATAATCGCTGGATCACAGTATAGATCATACAAGTACTTTAATGTATATATTTCAGTAGATACACATGTATAGGAGGTATACAATTGTAAACCTACACGTAGGTAGTGTCACTGTCGCATTATCAAAGAACTTCTGTACAGAATAATGCCACTCTGTACATAGATATTTTATTAAGGGTAGGTAGGAATTTCTTCATGGTGTCTGACAGCAGTCTTAAGAGAGTCTGGTAAGACATTGATATCTGGTTCCTTTATAATAGCAAGTTGTGTTTGTTGTTGATCAGTGTAAATATACTTTATATCTGGTATTTTGTTGAAACCACTTCAGAAACCTAAGTACATAACTTCCTGAGTTTAGTTTAGGTGATAAACAGGAAGTAGACAAGGAGAAGAAACATATTTATGAGCCAACTATCAACTATTATGACACAAATATAATCTGAAGAAGAGAGAAGTAATGCGTCTGATGGTAGGGAACATTTCTCACTTTTTGGCTTTAAATTTCAAGTGTACCACCCAGAACCATTTTGACAATTTGCATTTAAAGGCTGCATAAACATTTTAAGAAGACACATCTATATTCCCTAAATTTTAAAACTAAGTATTATTCTATGTATTTTCCATATCTTATATTAATGTATTATTTATATGTAAAATTTGTTCAGTTCTTCTTACTCTGTTGCATTTGTTTTGTCTTCATTATGTTCTTATTGTTTTGTGAAGTTGAACAAGTTAACACTAGACCACCTAGATGCTCATTCTGACCACTTTTATAATTTCAGTGTGTTATTATTGTGACAGTTTTCACGGCATATCAGTGTGTTTGTGACTTTTCCTAAGATCATAAAGACACTGCAATATTTATTTTTCCAAATTTAGGTTCATACTTATCAGCATTTATACTTGGAACTACGTTACATTTAGTGGAATTACACCATCATGACTTGTATACTGATCATTCAAATTAAAGCTCAACTGAGCACTCAGTAAACTGTAGGATGATTTCAAATTACTATAATTTGTATCAATAATAGTGTTGGCAATTCATTTGAGAAGTGATACTTTAGTAGTAAACACGTCAAAGAGAACACTCTGGTATAGGCAATGGCCTCTCACAGATGAAGAAATGCTGGCTTATTTCAAAGAAATTTCTGAGGATCAGTCATTCGGAGGATCTAACAGTGAGTGATAGTGTTCCATCAGAAGAAGATTATCAACCAATTGCTGTTCCAGGAAATAGCAGTTCAGAAAATGAGGATGACATACATGCAGTTCTGCATAGAAATGAAGATATAAAAAACACAAGACCAGTCCATTTGAAAACACATAAGTTTGCTCTAGCTTCAAGTACCTGTAATAAATTTATTGAAAACTACCAGTTGTGTTTTAGCACAGGTACAAATGTCAGTGTAGATGAACAAACTTTTCCAATCAGAACAAGATGCGCCTATCTGATATAATGCCATACAAGCCTGATAAATTCAGTATTAAATTATGGCTACTGACAGACCTGAACACTAAATATCTTTGTAAAAGGTTCCATTATCTTGGCAAAGATTGAATGGAAAGCACCAAATTAAAGGCTTCCTGACAGTGTGGTCATGAGATTAGTAACACCACACTGCAATAAGGGTGAGAATGTGACTACTAATAACTTCTTCACTGCAGTGAATCTTGCCAGAAGACTAAGAGATGAAGTCTTGTTGGAATTGTGAACCATTCAAGAAGGGAAATCCCCAACATTGTAAACAGCATGAAACTGCACACATCAGTTCTCCTGAAGATACTACATTGACTGTGTACTAAGGTAAACAAAACAAATGTTCTTCCGTACAGTTCTATGTACTCAGAGTTTGAAATACAATAATACTAAAAAAGTTTCCGAGACAATTAGCTTCTACAAGATATAAAATTTGCTGTTTTAAATCAAATGTCAATATTATATTCAGTTGATTCTGGTACATGTCATTGGCCAATACATGCTTTTCATAACCTCCTTGATCTAGCTGCCATAACTCAAGGATTATACTCAAGTCTGCGACTGGACAGCAGATAGGTCAAAGTTTTATTCTAAAACTTGTAGAAGAAGTATGCACAGAATACATGCAATCTAGATATCAAACAAGAAGGAAGGAAGAAATATAGGAGCTGGAAAAAAAAGTTGATGTGCCAATAAAGAAACTGAGATAGCAGTGCTAAATGAAGAAGTGTAGAAATAAACCACTATAACTTATATCAGGCACAGAAAACTTGTCTGTTGATTGTGTACAAGAAAGGTCATAAAGAAAGTGATTTATAAAGTTTGTGATTAAATGTTTTACAGTGAAAACAATTACAGCTTTATTAAACTTTAGATAATATATTATATCCAGTAACAGAGAGAAGTTGAAACCCTTTATTTTTGTAATGAATGCCAGTATGATTATACATTAATAATTTAAACCTTTTGTATAGTATATTTACTATCTTTTATTGCTTTGATTCCTGTCATTTCATCACTAATTAATGAATGTGAACTGGCATACTATTAACAATGCATTCAGTGTTATGAAGTCAGCATATGTGCTTGAGATATTCTTAAAGCGGCAGAAAAAGAAAAATTGAAAAAAAAAAGAAAAAAAAAGATAAATTATAATGTTAACCTATCTGTAATGATAATAAAAATGCACGTGCTTTATTACCAAAAAAATACTTCTTTCATTATTTTCTGAGTTTATATTTGAGCCTTGCAAACCATATGTAAAAACTTTGTTATATTAGTTCTGTTAAATTTAAAACCAAGTTTGTTTAACTGAAACCATTTACATCCTTGTAATGCTATGTTAATTAACTGTCCTCAATTAAATTTCAATATAAATGTCAGCTTTTTAAATAATATTATTTCTGGACCTTCAATATGCCTAATATTTCTTATAACAAAGGAATATTTTATTCTGCATATTGGAGAAAAATTAGATTAATACTGCATGATTATCCAAATAATTTTTTCAAAAATAAAACTGGAGTTACCTTGTTACAGGACGCAGAGGACATGGAATCAGCAGATTCTTATAGGTAAGGCCTCACAATATGGAATATTACGACTTGACTTGTAACTTTATTTCATCATTTTATATCCTTTAACCCTTATAAACTTTGCAAGTGATTAGATTAAAGATGTATTATGTCAGTGATATCTTAGTTCCTATTACCAAGAACGGGGATTAGTGTAGATCTCAGTTTTCAATATTTAGTGATTATCTTATACAATTATGAGACATGCATGTAATGCTCACCAAGAATGGAATGTCATAATCTCACCATATGAGATACACTCAGGTGTTCACACGTGTAATATGACAGTCAATATTGTGGGTAGCAGATAATAATTTGAATATCACAACTGCTTCTGCTGCTGCAGAAACCTGAATAGTGGATATAAAATAACAACAATGGCTGTGATGTATTTACTTTCTTAAACAAAAGTTTTAGTTATGGTAGACATGCTTTGAGAAAGATTATCTATTTTGCTGTCTGGAATAGAACCCTCTGTTCAGACCTGCCAATGTTAATTGTCATTGCTTTGAGGGAAAACCCCTGCCTTGACCTCTCTTTGCAGGTAGGGGGAGCATTGAGAGTATTACAATGCTACATCTGAAAATATTAGGGATCCACCTAGTTGTATTTGCTGTTACTAATCTGGTCGCTCTCTCAACTACCCTGCTAACAGAAGTCCTGTATGTGCTTTAGACAAACTACTGGCTGCAGTGCTGAAAATCCTCATTCGCTCCAGTCTCTACCTCAGTTAACTTTTATGTGATTTCCTCTCAAAACTCGTATTTCTGTTTATCAAACATTATTCCAGCATTTCAAGAAGGTTTGAACCACCATTTGAATATCTGTGAGGAGGATAAGACATAACAATTGGCCCTCATTAACATAAAAGGAATTAGTAGTATGTCCAGAAGTTTGAAAATCCCCCTGCATCAGTTAAAAAGGAAGAAAATGTAATGTTATTCCATAAGAATCTTTGTCATCACAAAAGAAAACAAAGCTTCAACAACAAAGACATAACTGTTTTTCTAACAAAGAAAACGGTATGTTGGTGGTCTTGCCACCTGCTTCTTCTAGGTTCATTAAACAATAATAGTGTAGTGTGCCATCAAGATCCATACATATCGCTGTTTATACAGTGAAATCAACATGCTGCAGCTCAATTGTTTATAAGTAAAATTATAAAATGAATTGTTTCTTTTTAATTTTTTCATTTCCCTTAAATGGACATGGACATTTGGGGTTTATTCTGCATTAAATGCTGATCCTAAGCTGAAAGTAATAGCATATCAGAAAAGAGACCTTTTCAACCTGTGGTGTACATCAACATCTGAAGGAGTGATCAGTGTATTCATTGCCTTACATTGGACTAGTTTACTGATTATATTCTTTTATTCAGTGGTAGCAATAGCACTAAATCCACTATAGAGAAAAAGCAAATTAAGATTGACAAAAGTTTTTGTTTCACATCATTTTTCAAGCACAAAATGTCAATAAAAACATCAATGTATGAAGAAATAGTTTGTCTTGATTTTAATGAACTATTGAGGGAATGATTCCTTTGATGACATTTATTTCAATTACAGTTTGCTTTTTCTTAATTTAAATTTTTCAGTGCATCAAATGGTTGTATTGAATTTAGTTATTAAAGATCTTTCTGGGCAAATGCACATGAACATCCTAAAACTGCCCCAAGGTGGACTTCTGAACTTGGTTATCATCTTAGCCCTGCAGTAGTTACGCAATGTTTTGTACTGGTGGCGGTCTGAGTGGCCTATGAGTCCGCATGGGGAAAAATATACAATTTACATGTTAGAATTTTAATTAACTCTGTACATAGGTTCTATAGAAGAATAAATCCTATCCAGTTCTATTGAAGTGGTAAGTTGCTTAATATATGACGTGTGTTTCAATTTCACAAACATTGTATAGTAATGTAACCAGGACGAAATGCACACAGAGGTTACTGCAGTGCTTCAGATGATAGAATTCAGTCACAGTCTTCGACTTTCATGGCCACTCCTGCCAAAATCTCAACAATATTCCTCAGTCTTTCAGACTCTGTTTCATAAGGGTCCATTCTGCATAAAAAATAGATAAACAAAAACAAAAATTAACTGACCTGAACATAACAAAATGACATGCCTAATAGAAATTGAAACTTTAATAATAATAAAAAAACCCTTGAGAATAAGGTATGATTACAACAGCTCACTTTTACAATTTCTGCTAATGGCGTTAATGCAGATAATTTCCAAAGTTGTTGCTCGCAGTGTGCAATTGTTGACCATTAATTAACTACTGTACAAGTCCAAGTGAAATAAAGCAATAACAGAATACTGTTGATTACAGCAAAGTACCCAGGTCACATGATTCTTAAGTTCAAAGAAGTTAAAGAGAATTAAGAAATTACTTTTGTGTGAATAATGTGCCCACGTGCGACTACTGCAAGGTTAAGGATGTATACAAACTGTGCTGTCTTCTGGTCAAATGTCAAACATATCGTGAGCCACATGATGCTGGTAGAAAGGCTGCCTAGTGTGCAATTATGTTGCTTGGTTGTGGTGCTTTGCAAATTACTACTTCTGCTAATAATAGTGTTATATTCTGATTTAACGCCTTTTATAAATGTTCCCTAAAGATGTACAGGGTAAAGGTTTTCCTTTATTTGAAGTTTAAGAAAATCTGGACATCAAAATCTAGCACACATGAAACTACGGCTTTCAACTGATATATTTAAACATTTTAATCAATATCAAATAATTGCATTTGATGGAACTCCTTATGAATAAACAACTAATTTATACAGCATTCATCAGTATAACCCAGGATAAATTTTCAGGACATTGTATTTTTCCTTGTAGTAACTAAGCACAAATATCCTCTCAGAGGTATTAGTTAATTACGTACACACTTATTCCTCAAATTAGTAATGATATTTCTTACAATTTTTCAGGTTAATTATAGATGCAAGTTGTCCTAAAATTCCTGGAGTAGAAGCTATGTACCCATCTCAAATAGCTAAAAATGTTTATTCTCACAGATCTAAGAAGAACATTGAGAATGGTAAAACTTGTAATTCAGCATTACGTTCCAAAAAGCAAATTCTGATTAGGGATGCTGGAATACAATGCGACCTTTTTGGGAATATAGTTTTTGACAAAACAGCATTGACATTGCCTGATTTGATTCATGAAGAAAAGAAGGTACACAACTGTGAAATCTGCCAGAAAAGCTTCACTCTACTAGAAACACTGAAGAAACACAGTTTGATTCATGAGGGAATAAAGCCACACAAATGCAATGTTTGCAATAAGTGCTTTACTAGGCTAAGGAGTTTGAATAGACACAGTTTGATTCATGAGGGAATAAAGCCACACAAATGTAATGTTTGCAATAAGTGCTTTAGTGGGCTGAGCAGTTTGAATAGACACAGTTTGATTCATGAGGGTAAAAAGCCACACAAATGTAATGTTTGCAATAAGTGCTTTAATCGACTTGAGAGTTTGAATAGACATACTTTGATTCATGAGGATATAAAGCCATACAAATGTAATGTTTGCAATAAGTGCTTTACTGATCTAAGAAGTTTGAATAGACACAGTTTGATTCACGGGGGTAAAAAGCCCCACAAATGTAATGTTTGCAATAAGTGCTTTACTGAGCCAGGTAATTTAAAAAAACACAGTTTGATTCATGAGTGCAGAAAGCCACACAAATGTAATGTTTGCAATAAGTACTTTACTCAACTTGGGAGTTTGAAACTACACAGTTTGATTCATGAGGGAATAAAGCCACACAAATGTAACGTTTGCAATAAGTGCTTTACTGAGCCAGGGAATTTAAAAAAACACACTTTGATTCATGAGAGAATAAAGCCTCACAAATGTAATGTTTGCAATAAGTGCTTTACTGAGCCAAGGTATTTAAAAAAACACAGTTTGATTCATGAGGGAATAAAGCCACACAAATGTAATGTTTGCAATAAGTGCTTTACTGACCAAAGATGTTTGAATAGACACAGTTTGATTCATGAGGGTAAAAAACCGCACAAATGCAATGTTTGCAATAAGTGCTTTACTCAGCTTGGGAGTTTGAAACTACACAGTTTGATTCATGCGGGCAAAAAGCCACACAAATGTAATGTTTGCAATAAAAGCTTTACTCAGCTAGGGAATTTGAAAAACCACAGTTTTATTCATGAGGACAAAAAACCACACAGATGTAATGTTTGCTGTAAGAGCTATACTCAGCTAGGCAGTTTGAAAGCACACAGTGTGATTCATTAGGGAAAAAAACCACACAAATGTAAACTTTGAAATAAGAGGCTTACTCTGCTATTGCATTTATAAACACATTAAATTCATGAGGGTAAAAAATGTTATGAATGTAAGGTTGGCTATTGCATTTGAAAAAAAAATTAATTCTTGAGGGTAAAATACCAAGGAAAGGTAGTGTTTCCACTAAGAACTCTACTCAGATTCTTCGAGTGGCAAAACAAGTGACTGTAAAAATCCACACACATTTAATTTTTAGAATAAGAAAAACAGCTTGATTTACGGGAGTGAAATGCTTACAAATATAATGATTGTAATAAGAGCTTTACTCGGCTATCAGATTTGAAAGCACTCAGTTGAATTATGAAGGCAGAAGAAAGAAAATCTAATGTTTGCAATAAGAGCGCTACTCAGATCTCCAATTTAAAACAGATACACACACATAGCCACACAAATGTAATGTTTGCAATAAAAGGTTTACTCTGCTGTCACACACAATTGCATTATAACCAAAACACAATGGTGAAGATTTTTGAATATATAGAAGTAGCTCTCTAATCTCATGGACTATCAATTTAGCTGAATTAATTTGTGGTATGTAACAAAGTTCTATAGTAATGTAATTTTAGATGAAGAAATGCAGTTGCTTAACCCTCATGTTAACACAAGCCAATCTGATTGGCTTTCTGAAACTGGCTGGAGAAAGTCAGAAGCCTTCCCCAGCCACCTGGTGTAAAGTTGCACAGCATTTAAAGTGAGAATTAGCTATATTTAATAGATACAATGGTGGAAACCTTTTAACCATAAGGCCATGGTAATATAATATCCATTTATACTAGTAAATAATGTATATTAATCTTATATCAGGTGTAATATGTTACAAAATGTTTTGTAGTATAAATACCCTTCTCAAAATATAAGTTTAAATATCCACCTCTGAAAATGCCCTTTAACTTTTTTAAGTTTGGCAAATGAAAGAGCAATGCTTTGTAAACAAAGAAATGTGCATTACTATTCAAAATCATTTGGTTGTTTTAAATTTTAGACCAGAAACAATGCTGCTCAGAAAGTTAGTACATTGGAATACCGTTAGCACGTTCCTCATTAACACGTTTTCCCATGTATTACGTTGAATTATAAAAGTACCAGCACCAAATGAAATAAATAATGTTCATTTAGTATGTTTTCATGCTCCTGCCTACTACATTCGAAGTTTGATGTCCTCATTTGCTATTTTGACCAATGCTTGGTTGGTCCAGTTGGAATAGATTAACTACATTTGAAGTTTGACATCCTCATTCGCTACTTTGGTCAAACCAGGTGGGGTGGCACCGGCAGCCAATGGCATGCATGTATGTATGTACATATTTGTGTGTGGGGATAGAGAATGCTTTAGTTTAACGGTGGCTTGGCATGGTTTCTGCTGTTGGAAGAAACATAATTGTATTTTAACGTTTTGTTCGCAATGGGGAAAAAGACAGTATGGGAAATACCCAACAGTGAAAAACTGAAAATCCTTGAAGAAGTGTATCGCAATCCAAACATGAAACGTGTGGATATAGCGTGAAAGTTAAAAATTCCTCCAGCAACCTTAAACTGATTGAAACTGCTTTTTAAGAAGGGTAAAGTACTAAAACAAAACGTAATTGCCCTGGCCAGTTTCCAGAATTAGATGTTCTGCTAAAGTGGTTTGCACAAGCTAGAGCTTCAAATGTGCCAATGGACGGTACTGTGGTTCGAGCTCAGGCAAGACATTTAGTACAGAAGATGGCACTGGATGATTTCAAAGCATCCAATGGCTGGATTGAAAGATTCAAGAATCGACATGGCTTAGTATACAGATGTGTGCGAGGTGAGGCTGCTGCCCTAGATAATGATGCTACACTGTGTGAAAATATAGAGATGTGGAAAAGTACAACGTTCCTGTCAATTTTGAAAGACTATAGCCCCAACGATGTTTATAATGCAGATGAAACAGGACTATTTTTCCATCTTTTGCCAGACAAAACCCTGGATTTTAAGGGCACCAAGTGTCATGGCGGGAAGCTTAACAAGGAGAGGATTACAGTTTTGTTGTGCTGTAACAAAAGTGGAATGGAGAAATTGGTACCTCTGGTTATTTGGAAAGCATGCAGTTCGCGATGCTTTAAGACTGTGCAATCTTTTCCATGTAAGTACACTTCCAACATACAAGCGTGGATAACTTCTTCTGTCTTTGAAAATTTCTTACAAGCATGGCACGCAAGCCTGGGCATAAGAAGCAGGAAAATTGCACTCTTTACTAATCAGTGTGCCACTCATCCACCAACTGTTCAAATTTAAGAAACATACAGATCATTTTCTTCCCAGTAAACTGCACGAGTAAGCTACAACCTTTAGATCAAGGCATAATTCGGTGCATGAAGCATACGTATCAGAAGAGGCTGGTACAGAGAAGGTTGGCTGCACTGAAATCGATGACAAGAAAACTCACCGTCTTAGATGCCATGTATTTTATTAGAACTGCTTGGGATTGTGTGACGTAAGATACCATTAGGAACTGTTTTAATAAAGCTGGTTTTTGCTGGGTTCTTGGTGATGGAATCATGCAGGAAGATAAGTTTTCTGAGAGTAAAGAATGGCACCATATAGCAGACGATGCCAACATGACTTTCGAAACATATGTAATTATTGACAATGAAATTCCAGTGTGTGGAACAGCGACGTTAGATGAAACACTTGAAGAACATGTGAAAGAAGAAGCGTCAGTGGGAGATGAAAGAGATGATGAGCCAGTACCTACAGTGTCGGAAACAATGCAAGCAATGGACATACTGAAGCAATATGTGTGCAGCTTTGAAGTTGATGATGATGTAATGACTTTACTAAACAAGATGGACAGTAATATTTTGCCATTAAAACCAACAAAGCAATCAGCTATAGATATGTATTTCAAACCAGTGTAAATAGTGTATATTTAACATCCGTTTTTGAGGTAAAATGTATTATTAGATTTCATTACATAAATATGTTCTTAAATTACAGATTTTGTATTTTCGTTAAAACATTTTCCCGTCTAGGACGTCCAAATCCTTTGGTCCTTGTAAAAACGTTCTAAAGATTCTACTGTACATAATTATTTATGCCTCTTATTTGACACACCTGACATAAATTGTGATTTTTGTTGAGAGCACAACACACTGTCCAGGTAGCAACCTTACAGCGCAGACTTGTTTGCTAGCACTATCCTCGTTAATTACAACAGTGTGGATGCTATTTCTTGTAGGCAATCATTCCTTTCTTAGGAAATCTACAATGGAACAGTGAAAGTGTAAACAGCATCTTCATAGTTGACAATTATATCAGCATCATCTCCATAGGAGTTTTTTAAACACTCCCTTTTTCATGGTGGGTAATCAGGGGTGTGTGTATCACTATTATCTGAATCACTGTCACTATTAGACATCAACTCATCAGCATTAACCTCACATTGTACAAAATAATGCATCAGCTTCTCGTCATGAACCCCAGCAGTAAAAATATCACAAGAGCCACTTTCCATTTTACAAATGAAGTACAGAACATGCAATTGTAAACTGAGGGGTTGTTTACTATAGTGTAACCTAGGCATACTGTTATAAAGCAAGCAGTCAAAGAAAAACCTTTTAACCCTTTCCTGGGTGTGAATTCTATCAGTATAGGATGTCCTAAAAATTGTTTTACCATAAAGACTGCTGTAAGTCGACGTGATTGGCTCCAGCACTCAGTGGTGTGAACTTTCAAGGCCAATCTGTTTGTATCCGGCAGTTTAATGGTTAGCAGGTGATCTACCACATGGCACTAAGAGGGCTAAAAATATTAGTCACAGATACAATTTTCTCGGGATTGAAAAACTTGTGAGATATCTGAAATTAAATTATTACTAGCAATAAAAAAAAAATTAAATTGAGTTTTATTTATGGATGCTCTTTAACAGCTGTGACCCTTAGCACCTCATTCTATATTGGCATGAAAGACGTAAATTTGCTCAGAGGCCTCTTTATCAGACTTGAGGTGCTTTTATGTGTCGTAAATCTATGATACGGGAACACTGACTGTACTTCCCTTCCAAAGGAAGTCATGCTAAGGTATTTCACCTGAAAAAAATCCATTGCCCTCCACAGGATTTTAACCTGCAACCTTGGATTACTGGCAATGTTTTGTTTAAAGTGCACTGACAAATCTAATCATGCAAGAAAACTGGTGGACTTCATTGTAATGTTAGCACCCTTTTAAAAAGTGGGAGCCTCTTCTCACAAGGTACTCTGTTCAAGTTAATTAATCTGCGTAACTAAGAATAAAATTAAAGTTGTGATAGAAAATTGTGTTAAAATCAATATCTGTTATGTAATAGCATTGTTTCAATTTGAGTTTTCTCTAAGTGTTTTTTTCCACGAAGTTAAAAAAAGTGTTAATCTACAAAGGCAATATATGAATGAGAAAAACTGTACTAGCAATTGTTATTGTCTGCAATGGTGCTTAATAAACACATTTATATATAATGTTTCACCATTTTAAAAATGTGTTTGAGATGTTCCTGCTTAGAACGTACCATTTGGAAAAAGCATGCTTTGAAGTATACTACCCGAAAGTAGGTTAACCAAAGTAAGCCAGTAAGCTCTATAAATACCATTAAATTTAAAGATACTCTTAAGTAAGTCACTATGGGAAGCACTCTGAGAAACATAATTAAGGCAAAGATAACTATAATCATGAACAGCCATGCTAGAAACTAGCTTGTTATTTTAATTTCTTATGTGATTTAAAAATAAGGTAACAAAAGTTCCTATCTTCTATCATGTAGGCAATAAAGAATATCTATGACTGAAGTGACACACTATCCTTTAAGACCATAACATGCCTGATTATCCGCATGTGTTAAATCCCTATTTTGACTAGCTTTTTCTTCTCACTTTTCTAATCCATTTGTCCTTTCTTCTTCCTGTATTCACCCACACTCCTTCTGTCCCACCCTCTGACTGTCAATACTTTTATTATTACAATATTTTTTTCCATTTAATGCCATATACCATCTCTCCAATTACTTGTTTCTTTGCACAGTGTCAAACAATGAAACATAACCTCTCTTTCTGCTCACATAACACATTCTTCCATGTTGCAGTTCCTAAACCCCTGTCAATTTCGCTGTTCACATTCATACATACCCCCTCCCGGGCTTCCTTATCACATTTCTCCCTCCCCCAATCCTTGTTTATTGTCTTTAAAATCACATAGAACCCTTATTTACAAAACTTGATCATATATCTTCACTCTCAATATTGAAGATTTGTCCAGGTTTCACTATCACTTAACTACTCTCTGTCACTTCACTGCTTTGATCTAGTTCAACATCCTCTGTTACTGACTTAGTTCACATTGTCACTTCACTGCTTTGATCTAGTTCAACATCCTCTGTTACTGACTTAGTTCACATTGTCACTTCACTGCTTTGATCTAGTTCAACTTCCTCTGTTACTGACTTAGTTCACATTGTCACTTCACTGCTTTGATCTAGTGCAACTTCCACTGCTACTGACTTAGTTCACATTGTCAACTCACTGCTTTGATTTAGTACACTCCCACTCTTACTGATTTAGTTCATATTGTCACCTCTCTGCTTTGATTTAATACAACTTTCACTGTTACTCACATAGTTCACATTGTCACTTCACTGCTTTGATCTAGTGCAACTTCCTCTGTTACTGACTTAGTTCACATTGTCACCTCACTGCTTTGATTTAATTCAACTTCCTCTGTTACTGACTTAGTTCACATTGTCACTTCACTGCTTTGATCTAGTGCAACTTCCACTGCTACTGACTTAGTTCACATTGTCAACTCACTGCTTTGATTTAGTACACTTCCACTCTTACTGATTTAGTTCATATTCTCACCTCTCTGCTTTGATTTAATACAACTTTCACTGTTACTGACTTAGTTCACATTGTCACAGCTCTGCTTTGATTTAATTCAACTTTCACTGTTACTGACTTAGTTCAAAATGTCACTTCACTGCTTTGATTTAATTAAACTTTCACTGTTACTGACTTAGTTCATATTGTCACCTCACTGCTTTGATTTAATTAAACTTTCACTGTTACTGACTTAGTTCACATTGTCACCTCACTGCTTTGATTTAATTAAACTTTCACTGTTACTGACTTAGTTCAAATTGTCACTTCACTGCTTTGATTTAATTAAACTTTCACTGTTACTGACTTAGTTCATATTGTCACCTCACTGCTTTGATTTAATTAAACTATCACTGTTACTGACTTAGTTCACATTGTCACCTCACTGCTTTGATTTAGTTCAACTTCCACTGTTACTGACTTAGTTCACATTGTCACTTCACTGTTTTGATCTAGTTCAACTTCCACTGTTCCTGACTTAGTTCACATTGTCACTTCACTGCTTTGGTCTAGTTCAACCTCTACTCTTACTGACCTAGTTCACATTGTCACTTCTACTGCTTTGGTCTAGTTCAACTTCCACCCTTACTGGCTTAGTTCACATTGTCACTTCACTCCTTTGGTCTAGTTCAACTTCTACTCTTACTGACATAGTTCACATTGTCACTTCACTGCTTTGGTCTAGTTCAACTTCCGCTCTTACTGACATAGTTCACATTGTCACTTCACTGCTTTGGTCTAGTTCAACTTCTACTCTTACTGACGTAGTTCACATTGTCACTTCACTGCATTGATCTTGTTCAACTTCCACTGTTACTTGGTTTCACATTGTTACTTCACTGCTTTCATCTAGTTAAACTTTCACTGTTACTTGGTTTCACATTGTTACTGCACTGCTTTGATCTAGTTAAACTTTCACTGTTACTTGTTTCACATTGTTACTTCACTGCTTTGATCTAGTCCAACTTTCACTGTTACTGACTTAGTTCACATTGGCACTTCACTGCTTTGATCTAGTTAAACTTTCACTGTTACTTGGTTTCACATTGTTACTTCACTGCTTTGATCTAGTTAAACTTTCACTGTTACTGACTTAGTTCACATTGGCACTTCACTGCTTTGATCTAGTTAAACTTTCACTGTTACTTGTTTCACATTGTTACTTCACTGTTTTGATCTAGTCCAACTTTCACTGTTACTGACTTAGTTCACATTGGCACTTCACTGCTTTGATCTAGTTCTATTTTCACCTTTACTGACTTAGTTCACATTGTTACTTCACTGCTTTGATCTAGTCCAACTTTCACTGTTACTGACTTAGTTCACATTGTTACTTCACTCCTTTGATCTAGTTCAACTTCAACTGTTACTGACTTAGTTCACATTGTCACTTCACTGCTTTGATCTAGTTCAACTTCCACTGTTACTTGGTGTCACATTGTTACTTCACTGCTTTGATCTGGTTCAACTTTCTCTGCTACTTGATTCACATGGTTACTTCACTGCTTTGATCTAGTTCAACTTTCACTGTTACTTGTTTCACATTTTCACTTGACTGCTTTGATCTAGTTCAACTTTCACTGTTACTTGGTTCACATTGTTACTTCACTGCTTTGATCTCATGCAACTTTCACTGTTACTTGGTTCACATTGTTAATTTGACTGCTATGATCTGGATCAACTTTCACTGTTACTTGATTCACATTGTTACCTCAATGTTTTGATCTGGTTCAACTTTCACTGTTACTTGGTTCACATTGTTACTTCACTGCTTTGATCTAGTTCAACTTTCACTGTTACTTGGTTCACATTGTTACTTCACTGCTTTGATCTGGTTCAACTTTCACTGTTACTTGATTCACATTGTTACCTCAGTGTTTTGATCTGGTTCAACTTTCACTGTTACTTGGTTCACATTGTTACTTCACTGCTTTGATCTATTTCAACTTTCACTGTTACTAGGTTCACATTGTTACCTCAATGTTTTGATCTGGTAAACCTTCACTGTTACTTGGTTCACATAGTTACTTCACTGCTTTGATCTAGTTCAACTTTCAGTGTTACTTGGTTTCACATTGTCACCTCAATGTTTTGATCTGGTAAACTTTTACTGTTACTTGGTACACATAGTTACTTCACTGCTTTGATCTAGTTTAACTTTCACTGTTACTTGGTTCACATAGTTACTTCACTGCTTTGATCTAGTTCAACTTTCACTGTTACTTGGTTCACATTGTTACTTCACTGCTTTGATCTAGTTCAACTTTCACTGTTACTTGGTTCACATTGTTACTTCACTGCTTTGATCTAGTTCAACTTTCACTGTTACTTGGTTCACATAGTTACTTCACTGCTTTGATCTAGTTCAACTTTCAGTGTTACTTGGTTCACATAGTTACTTCACTGCTTTGATCTAGTTCAACTTTCACTGTTACTTGGTTCACATTGTTACTTCACTGCTTTGATCTAGTTCAACTTTCACTGTTACTTGGTTCACATTGTTACTTCACTGCTTTGATCTAGTTCAACTTTCACTGTTACTTGGTTCACATAGTTACTTCACTGCTTTGATCTAGTTCAACTTTCACTGTTACTTGGTTCACATTGTTACTTCACTGCTTTGATCTAGTTCAACTTTCACTGTTACTTGGTTCACATTGTTACTTCACTGCTTTGATCTAGTTCAACTTTCACTGTTACTTGGTTCACATTGTTACTTCACTGCTTTGATCTAGTTCAACTTTCACTGTTACTTGGTTCACATTGTTACTTCACTGCTTTGATCTAGTTCAGCTTTCACTTCACTATTGTGAGCTACTTCAATTTTCCGCCGCAATCACAAACCGTCGCTAATCTCCCCCATTAGCAGCACTTGGTGTCTTGACAAACGTGCTTGTAGAACCACACAGGATGTTGCTGCATCTCGATCGCACTAATCAATGGATTGTGAATCCTCTGGCTTATATAGCTGGTGGTAGTTTCCAGAGAACATTATTACACACGTTATAGAAGTGGTGGAGGGGGAGAGTGCTCACTTAGTACTCACATTTTGAATGCCCAGTTCACGAGTACTGAACTGAGAGCTCTCTTCTATCACCATATTAACATGGGAGAAGATTTGCTCATAAACATTCAATGCAGATCTAAATTTTACATATTTATAATGCAAAATATATGTTAAAACTGATTTTTATAAAAAGAGCAAATTGTTTTTAAATGTATAAATCATGGAATTACTTATTCAGCTGTATATATATATATATATATATATATATATATATATATATATATATATATATATATATATATATATATATATATATATATGTGTCTGTGTGTATTATGTATGTATGCAGGCCTTTTGAGGTGCCTACACTTTTTACTTTTTCTGTTAACACTTTCACTTATATATTTACTATATTATGTATATCTCTTTCTACATTGACCTGTACTTGCAATAAATTTGAAAATTCTTCTTATAGTTGCTAATGAAATTTCAAGTTAAGTATTTTTGTAGTAAAGAGCTCATATCTATTTAGGGGATATTTTTCTAAGACTGTGCATACTAATTAGTAGTTGAGATATTTCACTGTTGGCAACACAGACAATCCCCATACACTGAGGTTGCAATCTGAAGAGACGAGATGTACTGCTAGTGATCTGCTCCGATTATTGTGGTTATTATGTTAAAAAGTTTTTTGTATTTGACCTGCACTTTCAATTTCTTTAGTTTGGTAAAGAGTAGGTTAATATGTCTGAACGTTATATCCTTTCTATACACCCGAAAAAGGAATTTCTTCGCTACATTACCACATAACCTTCAATGGCATGTCTTCGAAGGAAGGCATTTGGTGCTACCAACTGTAAAGCTTAGCACTAATGGCTATGAGTACGTACTCAAGAGTTTGCATGTGTACTTTTGGGCTCATGTAACTCTCTCATGTTCTGCGAATTCTTGTTTTTATATGTTTGAAACTATGGGGCAGTTTATGGATTTTAGAATGCAACCACTTGACAGGAGATCTTTTAAACCATTAAAAATGGTGTTTTCTCAAAGGTTCATTCTCAATGACACATTTCACATCTGGGGAGGATCATCAGACAGTATCACGTTCAAGAACTATTTGGAATGCTTACAGTAGGGTTGCTTTAATTGAGAAAGATGTTAAAGCTTTCAAAATTTGATATTATTGCCTTATGATGATCATGATTTTATCTGCTCCGCTAATGCCAACTGAAGACAGTGAAGTACATGAATAGAGTTAGTTGTCTGCTCCTCCATTGACAACTCCCTCAAAATCTAACCATAAGTCAAGAACTTCCAATATAAACCTCCCTCAATCTAACCAGAAGTCAGGACCCTCCAATATGATCACTCCCTCAGAATCTAACCATAAGTCAGGAACTTTCAATATGATCCCTCCCTCAAAATCTAACCAGAAGTCAAGACCTTCCAATATGATCACTCCCTCAAAATCTATCCAGAAGTCAAGATATTCCAATATGATCCCTCCCTCAAAATCTAACCAGAAGTCAAGACCTTCCAATATGATCACTCCCTCAAAATCTAACCATAAGTCAGGACCCTCCAATATGATCACTCCCTCAGAATCTAACCAGAAGTCAGGACCCTCCAATATGATCACTCCCTCAAAATCTAACCATAAGTCACAACCCTCCAATATGATCACTCCCTCAAAATCTAACCAGAAGTCAGGACCCTCCAATATGATCACTCCCTCAAAATCTAACCATAAGTCAGGACCTTTCAATATGATCCCTCCCTCAAAATCTAACCAGAAGTCAAGACCTTCCAATATGATCACTCCCTCAAAATCTAACCAGAAGTCAAGACCTTCCAATATGATCACTCCCTCAAAATCTAACCAGTAGTCAGGACCTTTCAATATGATCACTCCCTCAGAATCTAACCATAAGTCAGGACCTTTCAATATGATCACTCCCTCAAAATCTAACCAGTAGTCAGGACCCTCCAATATGATCACTCCCTCAAAATCTAACCATAAGTCAAGACCTTCCAATATAAACCTCCCTCAATCTAACCAGAAGTCAGGACCCTCCAATATGATCACTCCCTCAAAATCTAACCAGAAGTCAGGACCCTCCAATATGATCACTCCCTCAAAATCTAACCAGAAGTCAGGACCCTCCAATATGATCACTCCCTCAAAATCTAACCAGAAGTTAGGACCTTCCAATATGATCACTCCCTCAATCTAACCAGAAGTCAAGGCATTCCAATATGATCACTCCCTCAAAATCTAACCAGAAGTCAGGACCCTCCAATACGATCACTCCCTCAATCTAACCAGAAGTCAAGGCATTCCAATATGATCACTCCCTCAAAATCTAACCAGAATTCAAGACCTTCCAATATGATCACTCCCTCAAAATCTAACCAGAAGTCAGAACCTTCCAATATGATCACTCCCTCAAAATCTAACCAGAAGTCAGAACCTTCCAATATGATCACTCCCTCTAAATCTAACCAGAAGTCAGAACCCTCCAATATGATCACGCCCTCAAAATCTAACAGAAGTCAAGACCTTCCAATATGATCACTCCCTCAAAATCTAACCAGAAGTCAAAACCTTCCAATATGAACACTCCCTCAAAATCTAACCAGAAGTCAAGACCTTCCAATATGAACACTCCTTCAAAATCTAACCAGAAGTCAAGACCTTCCAATATAATCACTCCCTCAAAATCTAACCAGAAATCAGGACCTTCCAATATAAACCTCCCTCAATCTAATCAGAAGTCAAGACCTTCCAATATAAACCTCCCTCAATCTAACCAGAAGTCAAGACCTTCCAATATGAACACTCCCTCAAAATCTAACCAGAAGTAAAGACCTTCCAATATAAACCTCCCTCAATCTAACCAGAAGTCAAGACCTTCCAATATAAACCTCCCTCAATCTAACCAGAAGTCAAGACCTTCCAATATGAACACTCCCTCAAAATCTAACCAGAAGTCGGAATCTTCCAATATGAATACTCCCTCAAAATCTAACCAGAAGTCAGGACCTTCCAATATGATCACTCCCTCAAAATCTAACCATAAGTCAGGACCTTCCAATATTATCACTCCCTCAAAATCTAAACAGTAGTCAGGACCCTCCAATATGATCACTCCCTTAAAATCTAACCATAAGTCAGGACCTTCCAATATGATCACTCCCTCAAAATCTAACCAGAAGTCAAGACCTTCCAATATGATCACTCCCTCAAAATCTAACCAGAAGTCAGGACCCTCCAAAATAATCACTCCCTCAAAATCTAACCATAAAAAAAGACCTTCCAATATAAACCTCCCTCAATCTAACCAGAAGTCAGGACCCTCCAATATGATCACTCCCTCAAAATCTAACCATAAGTCAGGACCTTCCAATATGATCACTCCCTCAAAATCTAACCAGAAGTCAGGACCTTCCAATATGATCACTCCCTCAAAATCTAACCAGAAGTCAGGACCTCCCAATATGATCACTCCCTCAAAATCTAACCATAAGTCAGGACCTTCCAATATGATCGCTCCCTCAAAATCTAACCAGAAGTCAGGACCCTCCAATATGATCACTCCCTCAAAATCTAACCATAAGTCAGGACCTTCCAATATGATCACTCCCTCAAAATCTAACCAGAAGTCAAGACCTTCCAATATGATCACTCCCTCAAAATCTAACCAGAAGTCAAGACCTTCCAATATGATCACTCCCTCAAAATCTAACCAGAAGTCAAGACCTTCCAATATGATCACTCCCTCAAAATCTAACCAGAAGTCAGGACCTTCCAATATGATCACTCCCTCAATCTAACCAGAAGTCAAGGCATTCCAATATGATCACTCCCTCAAAATCTAACCAGAAGTCAGGACCCTCCAATACGATCACTCCCTCAATCTAACCAGAAGTCAAGGCATTCCAATATGATCACTCCCTCAATATCTAACCAGATTTCAAGACCTTCCAATATGATCACTCCCTCAAAATCTAACCAGAAGTCAGAACCTTCCAATATGATCACTCCCTCAAAATCTAACCAGAAGTCAGAACCTTCCAATATGATCACTCCCTCTAAATCTAACCAGAAGTCAGAACCCTCCAATATGATCACGCCCTCAAAATCTAACAGAAGTCAAGACCTTCCAATATGATCACTCCCTCAAAATCTAACCAGAAGTCAAAACCTTCCAATATGAACACTCCCTCAAAATCTAACCAGAAGTCAAGACCTTCCAATATGAACACTCCTTCAAAATCTAACCAGAAGTCAAGACCTTCCAATATAATCACTCCCTCAAAATCTAACCAGAAATCAGGACCTTCCAATATAAACCTCCCTCAATCTAATCAGAAGTCAAGACCTTCCAATATAAACCTCCCTCAATCTAACCAGAAGTCAAGACCTTCCAATATGAACACTCCCTCAAAATCTAACCAGAAGTAAAGACCTTCCAATATAAACCTCCCTCAATCTAACCAGAAGTCAAGACCTTCCAATATAAACCTCCCTCAATCTAACCAGAAGTCAAGACCTTCCAATATGAACACTCCCTCAAAATCTAACCAGAAGTCGGAATCTTCCAATATGAATACTCCCTCAAAATCTAACCAGAAGTCAGGACCTTCCAATATGATCACTCCCTCAAAATCTAACCATAAGTCAGGACCTTCCAATATTATCACTCCCTCAAAATCTAAACAGTAGTCAGGACCCTCCAATATGATCACTCCCTTAAAATCTAACCATAAGTCAGGACCTTCCAATATGATCACTCCCTCAAAATCTAACCAGAAGTCAAGACCTTCCAATATGATCACTCCCTCAAAATCTAACCAGAAGTCAGGACCCTCCAAAATAATCACTCCCTCAAAATCTAACCATAAAAAAAGACCTTCCAATATAAACCTCCCTCAATCTAACCAGAAGTCAGGACCCTCCAATATGATCACTCCCTCAAAATCTAACCATAAGTCAGAACCTTCCAATATGATCACTCCCTCAAAATCTAACCAGAAGTCAGGACCTTCCAATATGATCACTCCCTCAAAATCTAACCAGAAGTCAGGACCTCCCAATATGATCACTCCCTCAAAATCTAACCATAAGTCAGGACCTTCCAATATGATCGCTCCCTCAAAATCTAACCAGAAGTCAGTACCCTCCAATATGATCACTCCCTCAAAATCTAACCATAAGTCAGGACCTTCCAATATGATCACTCCCTCAAAATCTAACCAGAAGTCAAGACCTTCCAATATGATCACTCCCTCAAAATCTAACCAGAAGTCAAGACCTTCCAATATGATCACTCCCTCAAAATCTAACCAGAAGTCAAGACCTTCCAATATGATCACTCCCTCAAAATCTAACCAGAAGTCCGGACCTTCCAATATGATCACTCCCTCAAAATCTAACCAGAAGTCAGGACCCTCCAATATGATAACTCCCTCAAAATCTAACCATAAGTCAGGACCTTCCAATATGATCACTCCCTCAAAATCTAACCAGAAGTCAGGACCCTCCAATATGATCACTCCCTCAAAATCTAACCAGAATTCAAGACCTTCCAATATGATCACTCCCTCAAAATCTAACCAGAAGTCAGAACCTTCCAATATGATCACTCCCTCAAAATCTAACCAGAAGTCAGAACCTTCCAATATGATCACTCCCTCTAAATCTAACCAGAAGTCAGAACCTTCCAATATGATCACGCCCTCAAAATCTAACAGAAGTCAAGACCTTCCAATATGATCACTCCCTCAAAATCTAACCAGAAGTCAAAACCTTCCAATATGAACACTCCCTCAAAATCTAACCAGAAGTCAAGACCTTCCAATATGAACACTCCCTCAAAATCTAACCAGAAGTCAGGACCTTCCAATATGAACACTCCCTCAAAATCTAACCAGAAGTCAAGACCTTCCAATATAATCACTCCCTCAAAATCTAACCAGAAATCAGGACCTTCCAATATAAACCTCCCTCAATCTAACCAGAAGTCAAGACCTTCCAATAGAAACCTCCCTCAATCTAACCAGAAGTCAAGACCTTCCAATATAAACCTCCCTCAATCTAACCAGAAGTCAAGACCTTCCAATATGAACACTCCCTCAAAATCTAACCAGAAGTCAAGACCTTCCAATATAAACCTCCCTCAATCTAACCAGAAGTCAAGACCTTCCAATATAAACCTCCCTCAATCTAACCAGAAGTCAAGACCTTCCAATATAAACCTCCCTCAATCTAACCAGAAGTCAAGACCTTCCAATATGAACACTCCCTCAAAATCTAACCAGAAGTCAGAACCTTCCAATATGAATACTCCCTCAAAATCTAACCAGAAGTCAGGACCTTCCAATATGATCACTCCCTCAAAATCTAACCAGAAGTCAGAACCTTCCAATATGAATACTCCCTCAAAATCTAACCAGAAGTCAAGACCTTCCAATATGATCACTCCCTCAAAATCTAACCAGAAGTCAGAACCTTCCAATATGAATACTCCCTCAAAATCTAACCAGAAGTCAGGACCTTCCAATATGAATACTCCCTCAAAATCTAACCAGAAGTCAGGGCCTTCCAATATGAACCTCCCTCAATCTAACCAGAAGTCAAGACCTTCCAATATGAACACTCCCTCAAAATCTAACCAGAAGTCAGGACCTTCCAATATAAACCTCCCTCAATCTAACCAGAAGTCAAGACCTTCCAATATAAACCTCCCTCAATCTAACCAGAAGTCAGGACCTTCCAATATAAACCTCCCTCAATCTAACCAGAAGTCAGGATCTTCCAATATAACTCCGTACACACCAAATTAGGAGCCAGAGCCTTCTACCTATCGCCAAGGAGCATTCATTTTTCTCTGAAGCTTCAGCCAACTGGATATTTGTCATTGAGAAAACTCTAGCAGAGCAGGTATCCTAAAGCGGGATTGTAAATGGAGGAACCCAAAGAAGTAGCAATTAAAGCCAAGAAAATTAAATTTGGTTTTATCTATGAACGCTCTTTACCTGATACAGTTCTTAGGTCCCATTCTATATTAGGCTTGAAAGAGAGGAATTTTCCTCAGACGCCTCTCTATCCCTCTTTTATGTGCCGTAAACCTACGACACGGATCCACCGGCTTACTTCCCTTCCAAAGGAAGCGATGCTAAGGACTTTTACGCCAGAAAAGATCCATTGTTCTCTGCCGGGCTTGAACCCGCAACCTCAAGAACTATAACCGCAAAAGCTGAGAAGACTGACAGGAATTGTTTACCTTGGAAATACACAGACTCTAGAAACAGATGTATGATCAGTGCCATTGTACCGATCACAGAAGTCGTGGGATGTTTGTTTACTTTGGAAATACACAGACTCTAGAAACAGATGTATGATCAGTGCCATTGTACCGATCACAGAAGTCGTGGGATGTTTGTTTACTTTGGAAATACACAGACTCTAGAAACAGATGTATGATCAGTGCCATTGTACCGATCACAGAAGTCGTGGGATGTTTGTTTATGTGCTTAAGTTATATGTTCTTTCACTACTATGATTATTTCACCCATATGAAGTGTTTGTATTTTGGATAGGAAGATTTATTTATGTAATAAAACATTTGAGAATGCGTGCTCTTAGACAATATGTTATCCAAGAGTACGCATTTGTAAATTATTCAGGTACTATTTATGCAACTACATTAATTATAATTCTTAGCAGTGTTCAGTAGATACCAATTGATATCCTGCAATAGTTTAAGATAAATATCTCGTATCACTAAGGCACAATAAAATAAAATTTAGAAATTGCGTACTCGTATCCACCTCTCCCCTAGTGGGTGTCTAGGTGTAAAAATAATCATGTCTGATAAAGCCTGGCTGTCTTACCCATATGCACAGTTTTTGTTTGTAATGTATATAAAAGGAGTTGCGAAAAATAATAATCGTAGGTAGTATTAGCGTCGACATTTTGCTCAGGTTGGCCGTTGTGTAAATGTAAATATATAGAAATTATATGTGGTTTAATTTAGTGTTTTCTTGGAAGCAAATTCTGTATTTTGGTAAGGGATCCCAAAGTGTTTGTATCTTCTATAAGCCTAGTATCTCTCTTTTAAGAGGTCCATTTTCTGTACAGTCTTCTTTGAGTTCTGCTAGGTCTCAGAAGATTTTCGTTACCAGCCTTATCTGTCATTTAGTCACTGTTTGCTCACTTCCTATCCGATAAAAACTTAGTAGGTTTCCATAATGTACTCAAATGTGTGGATCTGTTAAGGCAGTATAGGCAGATCTGATTCAGTTTCCTTTGGATTTTTTGTGCAATGGAATCTGCTTTTTCATTGTCCCCAAATCCTTTATGTCCTGGCACTCACCCAGTTTTAACATTGCTGCATTTTGCCAGTTTTATAAGGTTTCTGTAGGAATTGTTGCCAGTGTTTTAATAGCAACCTGACTTATAGACTTGAATGCCCATATAAAGATGATGATTAACAGCAATTATAGGAATGCCTAATAAGTTTTCCCTGGTTTTATGTGTACGGTTGGGTTGAAAGTGTTAACACCTTGCTTTATATAGAGAGCATGTAGAGGCGGATCCAGGGACAGTTTAGCACCCACATTTAAGTTTAGAAAGAATGTTCGTTAAATGAAATTGAATCTAACAGTTTTGTTTGTACCTTAAATACATACCAATGTCACCAAAGTGTTCACTAGCTATGAGAATAGCAACTTTTAGACGCATCCTAGCAACAATGGTTGTATGTACTATTTACATTAACGACCATGTGAGTCCTCTGCTTTACAAGACATGCTTGTGGTACATTAACACACACAGTAGCTTTATTTCATAAGTAATAGTTAAAATACTACCTAAAAGTTTAATTCTCTATACATTAATGTTCTAATGTTTCAATTTTATTGTTTTTTAAAAAGACAAAGGATGTAGCAGAAGATAAAACATCAAAATTCTGTAGATAAGACTTCTTTTGGTGGCGTTGACATGATTACTGCTAAAAAAGATAAGGGATGTAGGGATGATGAAATAAGGACAAGTGCTCCTAGTTCAGTGAGTGGAAATAGCAAACATGATGTTGAGATTGTTGCAGGAAAACAGGTGGATCTAATGAAACGGGCTAAGTTTACTAGTGGTTTGTGGTACTATAACAGTTTCCTTAAAAATAAACTTGGGAAATTTCATCACTGCGGAGGTAAAATATCGGAATTACTTACATATATTTACTTTGTTCTACTGATATCCTTTTATCTAAATCCCCTTTCCTCTTTAGGGAATCCTGGATCCGTCACACCTCATAGCATGTAAAATAAACAGGCTGGGGACTGCTAATATATAAAATGTCTTTTACCTGGCGCACACGTTTCAACACCTTTAATGGACGTAATTCTGTTTTTAACACCTACCCTGCTCCAGGCGAGTCACCCCAGATAGAATATTATAATTATATTAGTGTGAAAAAGGGCTTAATATCCATTAATTTAACTTTTATACTGTTGCAAAACTTAGTTTTTGCTGCACATAAAATGCTCTTGGCACTTTATTACAAGCTTTCAAAGTGTTGATTCCAGCTAAGTTTTTCCATCACGATTTTATAAACTTGTTCTCTTGATCCATTTATGTGTATCTTTCTAAAGTGAAGTATATTTAATCAGGGTTTAGCTTCACTGACTAGGATGACTAGCTCATTTGAAATTAAATTAAATTGGGTTTTATTTATGGATGCTCTTTAACGTCCTTAGCGTGCCATTCTATATTGGGCGTGAAAGAACCGTAATTTTGCTCAGAGGCCTCTTTATCAGGCTTGAGTTTCTTTTACGTGCCGTAAATGTACGACACGGGACGACCGACTTTACTTCTCTTTCGAAGGAAGCCATGCCAAGGATTTTTAAGCCCGAAAAAATCCATCGCTTGAACCCTCGACCTTGGGAACTAGAGGCTAGCATGGTAACCACTATACCACGGAGGACGTATCAGCTTGGCTCTGAAGTGATGTCATCGATCTCCGTGAAGCGGAAACATAATGGTTGGAGGGGTTTGACCATCAACCATTGAGAATAAAGAGGGGGAGGAAGAGGACCTGTCATTCCATTTCCACAAATTCTTAGGTATGCAGGTTGATAAATACATATCATAGACTAATTACGTTGTTAATCTATGTAAAAAAATTAGTAAAGGCCTGTACCTGTTGAGAGAGTTTGCAAAAATGTATAACATTAATGCTCTCAAAACTATATATTATGGCTTAATATACTCGTACATCCAATATGGCATAGAAGTATGGGGTAGCTGTAGTAATACCCACATCCAGAGGGTTCTAGTGCTTCAAAAGAAATGTATCAGAACAATGTTCAAAATGGGAAAACGTGAGTCCTGTAAGGAAGTCTTCAAAATAGAAAAACTATTTACTGTAGTGTCTTTGTACACATATAGATGTGTCTGACTGAACTGCACAAACCTAAAACAAATAGCGAGATACGTAGTCTTGACACAAGGTGTAAATTGGACTTGCACCAAAATAGTTATAATTTAAAATCTATAAAGAAAGATCCTTTTATATTTGGTTTACATATGCACAACGGACTATCAACTGAAGTAAAATTTGAAAAAAATATCCTTCAAGCAATCCTGTATATAATATTAATGATTTTCTTCTTTGTACTTAACAATCCTTGAAAGACCCTGCATACAATATTCATACTGCAACCTTTCAACAAAGTGTAAACAATCATGTATATTTTCTAAACTGTAATTTAAGTTTTTATCTTTGTACTTGACAATGCTCAAAACTTGTAATTGAGTCTGTGGGCAATAAACTTAACTGCAAAAGTGGAATCGTCTACTGAAGGTAGGAATTTGGTTTCTGCACCGGTGGCATGACTTCAGAGCTAAGCTATACCTACCTGTTTTTTGGAACCTTGTTATCCATACTTAAGAAAGACAAAAGTTTTTCTTCCGAAATAACCAATAATTACTATTAGGCAACGTAAAAATATGTATCTAAAGGTTTGAAAGAATAACTTCCTGTGCTTTGTGTTTGAACTGGGCAGATGTTTCCTATGGAGACAGAATTGCTACAACTAGTGTTGGGCAATCCTAACGAAAATTATCGAATTATTCGGTAGATTCCGTCAGCTTTCGATGTTTCATTCGGTTTACCGATTATACCTGCCGTGCTTCAAAATGATGGTGGTTTTCATTCAATTTAACTAATAAGATTGGAGGAATATAAGGTCATACGAGGTGTGATCAAAAATTTTCCGGAATGACGTCATAAATACTGCACAACAGTTTGTTTTGTTTAATCTGTACTGTTACCCTCGAAATAGTCTCCTTGGGAGTTGATACACTTGTACCAGCGCTTCTGCCACTCCTGGAAGTCCTCTTCTGCGATTCGCGATGGATGGCATCAATGTCCTCAAAACGGTGTCCTCGGAGCCGCATTTTAAGTCGCGAGAAAAGCAAAAACGTCCGCTGGTACCAAATCTGGAGAATAGGCGGGATGGGGAATAGTATTCATCCTATTTTTATCCAAAAATTGGCGAACAGAAAGGGCTTTGTGCGCGGGCGCATTGCCATGATGCAGGAACCAGTCACCACTCCTCCATTTCTCCGGCCGTTTGCATTGCACATTCTCCCTTAATCTTTGCAGCACTTGCTTGAAGAACACTTGATTCACTGTTTGACCCTGTGGCACAAATTCTTTATGTACAATGCCTTCAATGTCAAAAAACACAATCATCATTTACTTCATTTTGGATCGAACTTGTCTAGCCTTTTTCGGGCGTGGAGATGAAGGACTCTTCCATTGTGAAGATTGTTGCTTCGTTCCTGGATCGTACCCATAAATCCATGTTTCATCACCAGTAATAATTTTCTCCATAAACTGTGGGTCATTTTGTAGCTGTTCTTTAAGATCTGTGCAGGCAATCATACAGCTTTCCTTTTGGTCATTTGAAAGCAGGCGGGGCACGAACTGGGCGGCAATTCTTCTCATGTCCAAATTGTCTTTCAAAATGCTTTGAACACTTCCAAAGGAGAGTCCTAATGAGTCAGAAAGTTCTCTTATTGTAATGCGCATATCATTTAAGACTATTTCCCTCACCTGATTGATATTTCCATCAGTTTTGCTGGAACAGGGTCGACCCGAACGATTTGCATCTTTAACTGATGTCACACCACCTTTAAATTTCGAAAACCACTCAAATGCTTGAGTTTTACCTACAACTTCATCCCCATAAGCTGTTCTTAACATTTCGTAGGCTTCTGTTGCAGTTTTACCGAGTTTAAAGCAAAATTTGATGTTCGTTCTTGACATTTTTGCCACGCGGAAAAATCGCAGCACATGCAAACCACGTGTTCACTTCAGAGCGTCTACCTCGTCACTGCATGGTCACAGGAAGTCACGTGATCTCTCATTTTTATCGGGAAGGAACGCTGCATGTACAGTCTGGATAAGAAATAAAAAAAATCTCAGCGTCAGCATTGTTGCGAAGCCGTTCCGGAAACTTTTTGATCACACCTCGTATACATTACTACACGTAAAAAAATTAATCACTCACTTTCTCATGTCAGTAATTTATGGCCCAGCGTCATCGGGAGGTCGGCGCCTGGTGCTCGGAATAAATAAGGATAACTGCCGCTTGCCAGAGTAAAAACACCGAGCGCGCTATCGCTAGATAACTAGAACATTCAGGAAGCTTCTTTTCCAGAAAGTGTGTCGAAACAGTTCGAGAAACTTGTGGAAATATTCCACTTACTGCATGCGAGCGTTCTCGCTAGAGCAGCCAGAGTTCAGTCCGTCAGCAATTCTCCGAGGAGTTGGTGACGGCTATTAATATACGAGGGTAATCCAGAAAGTCCCAGACGTTTTGAAATAAACAATTAACAAAATGCAAATATCAACGTTTATTATCTACATTTGAAAGATGCACTCTTAAGCTATTTTTCTACATATTCGCCATTCAAATTGAGGCATGTATCATACCGTGACACAAGTTTTTCAATACCCTATCTGTAGAAATCTGCCGCCTGCGACTTCAACCATTGGTTTACACCGGCATGCAGTTCAGCGTCAGTATCAAGCGTTGGTATCGAGTCATTTCTTCATCGCTGGGAAGAGGTGGTAGTCGCTCGGCGCCAAATCTGGGCTGTATGGTGGATGGTCAAACACCTCCCATCCAAAACCATCCAAAAGTGTTTGGGTACGATTGGCCGTGTATGGGGGTGCATTGTCGTGAAGAAACAACACCTTGGTGCTAAGTTTTCCCCCAACGCTTATTTTGTATTGCACGCCCTAACTTTCTTAGTGTTTCACAATACCTCTCTGAGGTTATTGTTGTTCCACGTTCTAGAAACTCAACGAGAAGCACTCCCCTTAGAGTCCCGAAACACGGTAGCCATGATCTTTCTTGCTGACAGCGTTTGCAAACACTTTCTTGGTTTCTTGGGAGAATGTGTGTGTCCCCATTCCATCGACTGCTGTTTTGTTTGACATGCTGCACTCAAGTCTCGTCCCCGGTGACGATACGATCTGTTTTTATTCTTCCGTTAGGATTTTCAGAACCCACCTAGCACAAAATTTGTGGTAACAAAGTTTCTCAACCACAATTTGATGCACCAAACTCCATGAAATTTGGGGGAAATGTTCTGAAAGTTCTGTAATCGTGAAACGACGATTTTCACGAATTTTGTCATTGATTTGCATTGACAGTTCACCAGTCATAAGGCTAGGCCAACCACTGCGATCCTCGTCGTGAACATTGGTACGGCAATTTTTAAAATCAATGCACCATTGCCTTACTTGGCTTTCACTCATTATTCCCTGCCCGTAAACATCACAAAGTTGACGATAAATTTCAATTAGTTTGTTTTAGTCAACAAAAACCTAATCACGGACCGCACTTCACAAGTGGCGGGGTTTTCTATTACAGCGCACATTTTAACAACCCACAGAGGGCACAGTAAGGAAGGCACAGTCCTCACGCTACTACAGCTGGATGCGTACTGAATGTAGGAACGTTGTGACACCAAGATGGTGGCTCTAGCCCTACTCATCGCCACGATAGGCCAAAACGTCTGGGACTTTCTAGACTGCCCTTGTACATTTCAAAATAAATATTAATAAAATTAATATTACTACATATGTTAGGTAACATAAGGAAAATAAAACAAATTAAAGTGTTTAAATTAGGTTATAATAGGACGTAGTGAATTTTGGAGGTTAAATTGCAGACAATTGGATTTGTCCCTGGAAGAATAAGTTAATTTACTTAATTTTAACTCAAAGTAAAGTTATACAAGTGTTTAGAATAAATGCCACTAATAGTATGGTGCAATACTGAGTATAAATACAAATAATTTTGCTTGTATTGGCGCTGTTGCTACTGTTCAAGCTCTAATACTCCACGAATGCATGAATTATACCTGAGTTTTATTTAAATGTCATTCACTTGACTAAAGGGATCCTTAAAAAAATAAAATTCCTTTAGCACTGCACCATTTAGTAATGAATTTTTCTTTTAGCAAATAATTAGTATTTAATCTTGTAACCCGTTTTATATAATTTTAGAGCAACAAGAGAAAAATGCTAATAATATGTTTGGATTTTATTTATTCATCTTCAACTGTAAATGAATGATTTATTGTTTTCTTTAAACGTTACACACAATTTATACAATGTATTCCTCCCTCTTGGAGTTGGTTATTACTTTTTCTTGCCTCTATATTTAAACATTCTCTTGTTCATATAATGGGGACGTATAATGTATCTACTATTTACTTTTATACCTTGTTACCCTTTATCCGTATTTTTCCTTTTTCCAATTTGGTTCACATTTCTGTTAACCTTATTTTCCCTAAACTTCTCCTGCTTTCTCCATATATTGATTTTTACTGAATTAAAAATCCTCCTATATTTTAGCTCTGTTGGTAAATGCTGACTAAAAAGAAATTTCAAGTCAAATTGCTATTATGCTTCAGCACGTCACTCCAATTTCGAACATTATAATTACATTTCAGCGAACATAATCTAACGCAGCACAGCATTATACACAATATGAATAAACCGAACAATTAACAACTGTGTAATGTGCATATTTAACTTCATTGATTATTTAAAAATTACAACTTTACGTCCAAAACTTCGTTTCCGGACCAAATTAACAGCCTATTTACGTCTGAGCTGCGAATATCGTGTTAAAGCAACGCAGAACGAATACAACAGCAAACTACTGTATGAACAATGAACATCGAATGAAAACAGTGTACACTGTTACAATAATACTCCCTGGTGTCGGACGTCGGACGAAGGTTGACATTGACAGAAGCTTAGACCATGAGAGATATTACGGTCGCTAGATGGCAGGATTTACTTGCTTCCAGCTTTCCTGCCATCTAGTGACTGTGTAACATCGTAATTTTAAAGCGCTATCTGTGAAGGAAGGCGTTACTAGACAGGCGCTATTGACAACAAGAGACCTCTTGGGACGTGCACAAGAAGTAATTCAAATAAAAGAGGGCAAGGCGGGTGCGTCGTGACGGCGGCGCTGCGACGCACAAGCCAAGATGACGACGCTAGATTTGTAAGGAGTGAAAAAGTAGTAACTCTGTTTTTTAAAAAAAATTTGCTGTTGATACTTAACGTTGGATGCCTACTGCTTGGCATCGCATTATGCGTACTTACTTAATGGTGTATCGTCATGGTTGAGGTCACGGTATTTGCTTATTGCCCGCGACTTTGAATTGAGTTCAACAAGAGTTAATTAAAGATCTGAAAATAGGTACAACAGGCTGACCGCAGTGCTTCAAAAGGACGTTGTAAATGGGAACTGAAATCGTCGCTGGTTCTTGAAACGATGAAATAAACTTTTAAATTGAGTGCATCGCACCGTCTATTTCTTAAGAGCCTTCAGTAAGATTTGTGAAGAAAATGAGCATAGCTGGAGAAACTAGTTTGATTGCCACTATCATCCCCGAGGTTTGTTTTCCTCCAAACGTCGAGAGCAATGGTGGAATAGTGAAGTCACCGTCATCCGTCAGTGAATTTATTGCTGATGAGGAGGCGGCGTCAATATGTCCTCTTTTGACGCCGTCGCCCCCGGCAGAGTTATTTGAACATCCTCTCTCTGTAATTCCAACACCAGCAGGTAGGCATCGCCTTCAGGTTATATCCTTTGCTTTTCTAATATAAGCCTAGATGTATTATTTACGCTGTAAATATGCACACAGTAAGCAGTTTATTTAGTCCACTCAACCAAAAATTACGGAGTGGACTAAGTTTAAAAAAAAGTGCAAAAAAGGTAGTACAACATTACAAAATAGGTAGAAAAAACAGAAATCGAAATTAAAAGCAGAAATCGATAATCTGCTCATAGTCCTCTTCCTGAGTGAGGAAAATGTGTTATATGTCCAACAGATGTCACTCTATGTCATACGCTAGCTCTGAGGCAATGCTGGCAACATATGAATAACTAGTGACGCCAAATCCTGTAAGATACTCAGCCTCAAGGCGTAGCCGAGAGATTGAGGGCCCTCAGCTTCAAAGCGTAGCCGAGGGATTGAGGGCCCTCAGCTTCAAAGCGTAGCCGAGGGATGTTTTTTAGAAGGAGAGGAGTGTAGCAGTTGCGTTCCTAAGCTTAGGTTTCTGATTCATGGGAGTTTAGGTTAGGTTTTTTTTATGTAAGCTTGCGTTAACTATCTACCACTGTTACAGTAAAGGAAGTTATTTATTTAATAGAAATAACATATTAATATAACAAACTTTCACAAAAAAATACAAAAATTACAATTTTGGTGCATAGTCTTTCTTACTATCAATGCGTTGCATTTTTGTCAGCGGTAACACTAAACGAAGAAGAAGAAATTCTAGTAACAACAACACCGCATATTTAGCAGATTTCACCTTTTCATTTAGGTTGGCAGTTCCCACTTTGCATGTGATTTAGGGAAAAAATGGCTGTTTGTTGTGTTCATAACGCGAATTGCCTATAAAAGTAAAATGCCTAAAAGGGGCAGGCAGGTAGGCACCAGCTATTGAAGAGGTCACATCCACTTCTAAACTTACTCTTAAGGTAATTTATTCACTTTCGTATTGCTTTTATAACCATTTTCCAGGAAGAGGACTAAGAGCAGATTTGCCGCAGAAATAAATATAAAATAAAAGCAGAATGCCAATACCATACCTAACTAGGAACTGGAGACATTAATACGTTCTTAATGCACTATAAAACAATTTCCCATGGTGACAAATATCAAGATTATTACTTCTTCCCCCCCCCCCCATCATTTGTATGCCATCTTTAACATCTAAGGTGATATCGGCGGATTTGCCTTGGGCAAAATTGCTTATTGGCAATGATGTTCACTCGCTTCCTATCCTGTTAATCCTTTGGGTTTGCATACTTTGAAATTTCTTTGTAAACATTAAATTCACATGCACATTTAACACTCTCTCACTCAAAGTTCCAGACTAGGGAGGAAGGGGAATAATTGTAGCTAAAGAAAAACTCCCATCCAGCCGGGACCTCCAGATGTGGAAGTTAACATGCTAACCTCCAGACTACAGAGGCAGCCACTAATAGTATTGTAATTCAGAGTCTATAAAATGGTCAATTCAAGTAATAGCAATTCTTGCAAATTTAAATAAAAAGTTCTTCTCAGTGTGACATTCAGTTTTGGGACATACAAGTTCATTGTTGTGATTAGTTTAGCATCACCGTACTGCACTAGATTAAATAAGAATTTCATATGAATATATGTTTATTTTCCAAACAACAAGAGCAAGCAAGCGTAAGAAGTATTAATTTGTCACGGTGATAAATACCAAATGTTTAATTAATTCGTTAAAAATAGTTTGAATTTTTTTTAGTTATTTTTACAAGTTTTTATTATTATTATTATTATTATTATTATTATTATTATTATTATTATTATTATTATTACTATTGCTGCTGCTGCTGCTGCCGCTGCCGCTGCTGCTTCGAAAATTTTAATTTTCTCAAAAATGGTTCTAATGATTTTGATTAAAATATCATATGTTTAAGATATTTTTATGACAAATAAAATGTATATCTTGAATTTCCTGGGAATGTCTCCAAAAGTATTCTTCATTGTGAACGACTTTTGCATAACTGGTAAACCATAAGAGATAGACAAAATTGTACTACACAAAAAATGTAGATCGCGTTAAAATACACAATTTATGTCATATACCTTTTTTTTGTTGAGTGAACCATTTTCGAGATATTACTGGTTATTTCCTTAAATTTTTCAATACTTATTTTCTCAAATGGGAATTCGTTATTCATTTTTTTGTCTTGGATATGCAAACAGTATTAATCTGTGGCAAAGAGAATGGTGCTGCACCTAGCAACCAGCTATTAAGAGCTATGTATGTGCTTAAAGGCTACTGTATTTCCAAATTGCCCTTGTAAATATATATTCCCCTTACATCTACAAGAAAATTAGCAATAAGATAGACTCTGCAAATGTTTATCTCGATTAACATGAATTAGATGGAGAATAGGCGTTTGTATAAATATTTTGTACAAGAGTAGAGAAAGTCATGTGAGTGTAACACATCAGATTTTTACTTTCTCTACTACGTATAGTAAGTAGGGGAAGTATTGCATTCCACCCAAAAATTCGATACCGAGATTTCACCGGAAATACATGTTTTGAGACCTCCTGAATCCAAAAAAAGCATTTTTGGAAACATGTCCGTGTGTGTGTCTGTGTGTGTGTGTGTCTGTGTGTGTGTCTGTGAACAGCATAACTCAAAAACGAACAGTCGGATAAGCACCAAACTTGGTATTTAGGTTCAGTATCTTTCAGAGATGCGACACGAAGGTTTTCAAGAAAATCCCCCCACCCCAGACTACCCTTTACATGGAGGATTTTTCGAAAATTTTAATTTTCTCAAAAATGGCTCTAACGATTTTGATGAAAATATCATATGTTTAAGATAGTGTCATGAGAAATGAAATGTATATCTCGAATTTTCTGGGAATGTCTCCAAAAGTATTCTTCATTGTGAACGACTTTTGCATAACTGGTAAACCATAAGAGATAGACAAAATTTTACTACACAAAAAATGTAGATCGCATTAAAATACACAACTTATGTCATATACATTTCTTTTGTTGAGTGAACCGTTTTCGAGATATTGCTTGTTATTTCCTTAAATTTTACAATACTTATACTTTTTCTCACATTCGTTATTCATTTTTTTTTTGTCCTGGACATGCAAAGAGAATGGAATGCGCCACATAGCAACCAGCGTTAAAATATTTGACTATCGCTTAAAAGCTACCATATTTCCCTTGCATCTACAAGAAAATTACCAATAAGATTGACATCTCGATATCTCGATTAACATGAACCATATGGAGAATAAGCGTTTGTAAAATTAGATTGTACAAGAGTAGAGAAAGTCATGTGAGTGTAACACATCAGATTTTTTTTCTTTGCTTCAATTCCTCCACAGTCATGCACTAGTCGATTATTGCACCAGCCACAGAAATCCTGTCCCATTTAGGCTTTGTGATTATAGAAATACTTGTGTAATTTCTAAGAGCTTGAATTGCCTCAAGCCCACTGAGAACACTTTCATTATTTAGGCCTACTAATTCATCAAAGTCATCAACAGTATCATGAGATACCTTGCCTGACTGTATTGTTAACATGTGCATTCTAAAAATATTGATGTACCTACTGTTTGTGTTGCGAGAATACAGTATACATCTTAGCATAGCATAAACATATAGAATATTTCATACATGGGGACCAGAAAAATGTACATATTAGTGAGAAGATGTATAACCAAAAAATGTATATAATCGGGCTAAATACTAATGGACAAAGTTTGGTAGATTTAGCATCGATATATGTGCAAAAAATGTAGAAGTGAAGTTCAACTGTAATACACTATTCAAATTTGGATGAGACTATACAGTTCTGTATAGAGACCTTCTTAACACTTATTATACACGTATAGAATTGTCCTGCAATGTTTAACCCTAGAAGTAAGAAACTACAGAAAACAGTTCTGCATTAAATGGGAATGGTACAAAAATATTTACAAGCTGAGACAGAAACTTTTGAGTTTATCCATCCAGTGTGTATTTGCCTATAAGTTACATTTTTTGTGGGAGGTAAAGAGCTTACATTTAACTTTTTACTTTCTCTACTACGTATAGTAAGTAGGGGAAGTATTGCATTACACCCAAAAATTTGATACTGAGATTTCACAGGAAATATATGTTTTGAGACCCCCTGAATCCAAAAAAAGCATTTTTGAAAACATGTTTGTGTGTGTGTCTGTGAACAGCATAACTCAGAAACGAACAGTCAGATAAACACCAAACTTGGTATTTAGGTTCAGTATCTTCCAGAGATGTGGCACGAAGGTTTTCAAGAAAATCCCCCCACCCCAGATTACCCTTTACATGGAATGCTTTTCGAAAATTTTAATTTTCTCAAAAATGACTCTTAACGATTTTGATTAAAGTATCATATGTTTAAGATATTTTCATGACAAATGAAATGTATATCTTGAATTTTCTGGGAATGTCTCTAAAAGTATTCTTCTTTGTGAATGACTTATGCATAACTGGTAAACCATAAGAGATACACAAAATTGTACTACACAAAAAATGTAGATCGCGTTAAAATACACAATTTATGTCATATACCTTTTTTTTGTTGAGTGAACCATTTTCGAGATATTACTGGTTATTTCCTTAAATTTTTCAATACTTATTTTCTCAAATGGGAATTCGTTATTCATTTTTTTGTCTTGGATATGCAAACAGTATTAATCTGTGGCAAAGAGAATGGTGCTGCACCTAGCAACCAGCTATTAAGAGCTATGTATGTGCTTAAAGGCTACTGTATTTCCAAATTGCCCTTGTAAATATATATTCCCCTTACATCTACAAGAAAATTAGCAATAAGATAGACTCTGCAAATGTTTATCTCGATTAACATGAATTAGATGGAGAATAGGCGTTTGTATAAATATTTTGTACAAGAGTAGAGAAAGTCATGTGAGTGTAACACATCAGATTTTTACTTTCTCTACTACGTATAGTAAGTAGGGGAAGTATTGCATTCCACCCAAAAATTCGATACCGAGATTTCACCGGAAATACATGTTTTGAGACCTCCTGAATCCAAAAAAAGCATTTTTGGAAACATGTCCGTGTGTGTGTCTGTGTGTGTGTGTGTCTGTGTGTGTGTCTGTGAACAGCATAACTCAAAAACGAACAGTCGGATAAGCACCAAACTTGGTATTTAGGTTCAGTATCTTTCAGAGATGCGACACGAAGGTTTTCAAGAAAATCCCCCCACCCCAGACTACCCTTTACATGGAGGATTTTTCGAAAATTTTAATTTTCTCAAAAATGGCTCTAACGATTTTGATGAAAATATCATATGTTTAAGATAGTGTCATGAGAAATGAAATGTATATCTCGAATTTTCTGGGAATGTCTCCAAAAGTATTCTTCATTGTGAACGACTTTTGCATAACTGGTAAACCATAAGAGATAGACAAAATTTTACTACACAAAAAATGTAGATCGCATTAAAATACACAACTTATGTCATATACATTTCTTTTGTTGAGTGAACCGTTTTCGAGATATTGCTTGTTATTTCCTTAAATTTTACAATACTTATACTTTTTCTCACATTCGTTATTCATTTTTTTTTTGTCCTGGACATGCAAAGAGAATGGAATGCGCCACATAGCAACCAGCGTTAAAATATTTGACTATCGCTTAAAAGCTACCATATTTCCCTTGCATCTACAAGAAAATTACCAATAAGATTGACATCTCGATATCTCGATTAACATGAACCATATGGAGAATAAGCGTTTGTAAAATTAGATTGTACAAGAGTAGAGAAAGTCATGTGAGTGTAACACATCAGATTTTTTTTCTTTGCTTCAATTCCTCCACAGTCATGCACTAGTCGATTATTGCACCAGCCACAGAAATCCTGTCCCATTTAGGCTTTGTGATTATAGAAATACTTGTGTAATTTCTAAGAGCTTGAATTGCCTCAAGCCCACTGAGAACACTTTCATTATTTAGGCCTACTAATTCATCAAAGTCATCAACAGTATCATGAGATACCTTGCCTGACTGTATTGTTAACATGTGCATTCTAAAAATATTGATGTACCTACTGTTTGTGTTGCGAGAATACAGTATACATCTTAGCATAGCATAAACATATAGAATATTTCATACATGGGGACCAGAAAAATGTACATATTAGTGAGAAGATGTATAACCAAAAAATGTATATAATCGGGCTAAATACTAATGGACAAAGTTTGGTAGATTTAGCATCGATATATGTGCAAAAAATGTAGAAGTGAAGTTCAACTGTAATACACTATTCAAATTTGGATGAGACTATACAGTTCTGTATAGAGACCTTCTTAACACTTATTATACACGTATAGAATTGTCCTGCAATGTTTAACCCTAGAAGTAAGAAACTACAGAAAACAGTTCTGCATTAAATGGGAATGGTACAAAAATATTTACAAGCTGAGACAGAAACTTTTGAGTTTATCCATCCAGTGTGTATTTGCCTATAAGTTACATTTTTTGTGGGAGGTAAAGAGCTTACATTTAACTTTTTACTTTCTCTACTACGTATAGTAAGTAGGGGAAGTATTGCATTACACCCAAAAATTTGATACTGAGATTTCACAGGAAATATATGTTTTGAGACCCCCTGAATCCAAAAAAAGCATTTTTGAAAACATGTTTGTGTGTGTGTCTGTGAACAGCATAACTCAGAAACGAACAGTCAGATAAACACCAAACTTGGTATTTAGGTTCAGTATCTTCCAGAGATGTGGCACGAAGGTTTTCAAGAAAATCCCCCCACCCCAGATTACCCTTTACATGGAATGCTTTTCGAAAATTTTAATTTTCTCAAAAATGACTCTTAACGATTTTGATTAAAGTATCATATGTTTAAGATATTTTCATGACAAATGAAATGTATATCTTGAATTTTCTGGGAATGTCTCTAAAAGTATTCTTCTTTGTGAATGACTTTTGCATAACTGGTAAACCATAAGAGATAGACAAAATTGTACTACACAAAAAATGTAGATCGCGTTAAAATACACAATTTATGTCATATACCTTTTTTTTGTTGAGTGAACCATTTTCGAGATATTACTGGTTATTTCCTTAAATTTTTCAATACTTATTTTCTCAAATGGGAATTCGTTATTCATTTTTTTGTCTTGGATATGCAAACAGTATTAATCTGTGGCAAAGAGAATGGTGCTGCACCTAGCAACCAGCTATTAAGAGCTATGTATGTGCTTAAAGGCTACTGTATTTCCAAATTGCCCTTGTAAATATATATTCCCCTTACATCTACAAGAAAATTAGCAATAAGATAGACTCTGCAAATGTTTATCTCGATTAACATGAATTAGATGGAGAATAGGCGTTTGTATAAATATTTTGTACAAGAGTAGAGAAAGTCATGTGAGTGTAACACATCAGATTTTTACTTTCTCTACTACGTATAGTAAGTAGGGGAAGTATTGCATTCCACCCAAAAATTCGATACCGAGATTTCACCGGAAATACATGTTTTGAGACCTCCTGAATCCAAAAAAAGCATTTTTGGAAACATGTCCGTGTGTGTGTCTGTGTGTGTGTGTGTCTGTGTGTGTGTCTGTGAACAGCATAACTCAAAAACGAACAGTCGGATAAGCACCAAACTTGGTATTTAGGTTCAGTATCTTTCAGAGATGCGACACGAAGGTTTTCAAGAAAATCCCCCCACCCCAGACTACCCTTTACATGGAGGATTTTTCGAAAATTTTAATTTTCTCAAAAATGGCTCTAACGATTTTGATGAAAATATCATATGTTTAAGATAGTGTCATGAGAAATGAAATGTATATCTCGAATTTTCTGGGAATGTCTCCAAAAGTATTCTTCATTGTGAACGACTTTTGCATAACTGGTAAACCATAAGAGATAGACAAAATTTTACTACACAAAAAATGTAGATCGCATTAAAATACACAACTTATGTCATATACATTTCTTTTGTTGAGTGAACCGTTTTCGAGATATTGCTTGTTATTTCCTTAAATTTTACAATACTTATACTTTTTCTCACATTCGTTATTCATTTTTTTTTTGTCCTGGACATGCAAAGAGAATGGAATGCGCCACATAGCAACCAGCGTTAAAATATTTGACTATCGCTTAAAAGCTACCATATTTCCCTTGCATCTACAAGAAAATTACCAATAAGATTGACATCTCGATATCTCGATTAACATGAACCATATGGAGAATAAGCGTTTGTAAAATTAGATTGTACAAGAGTAGAGAAAGTCATGTGAGTGTAACACATCAGATTTTTTTTCTTTGCTTCAATTCCTCCACAGTCATGCACTAGTCGATTATTGCACCAGCCACAGAAATCCTGTCCCATTTAGGCTTTGTGATTATAGAAATACTTGTGTAATTTCTAAGAGCTTGAATTGCCTCAAGCCCACTGAGAACACTTTCATTATTTAGGCCTACTAATTCATCAAAGTCATCAACAGTATCATGAGATACCTTGCCTGACTGTATTGTTAACATGTGCATTCTAAAAATATTGATGTACCTACTGTTTGTGTTGCGAGAATACAGTATACATCTTAGCATAGCATAAACATATAGAATATTTCATACATGGGGACCAGAAAAATGTACATATTAGTGAGAAGATGTATAACCAAAAAATGTATATAATCGGGCTAAATACTAATGGACAAAGTTTGGTAGATTTAGCATCGATATATGTGCAAAAAATGTAGAAGTGAAGTTCAACTGTAATACACTATTCAAATTTGGATGAGACTATACAGTTCTGTATAGAGACCTTCTTAACACTTATTATACACGTATAGAATTGTCCTGCAATGTTTAACCCTAGAAGTAAGAAACTACAGAAAACAGTTCTGCATTAAATGGGAATGGTACAAAAATATTTACAAGCTGAGACAGAAACTTTTGAGTTTATCCATCCAGTGTGTATTTGCCTATAAGTTACATTTTTTGTGGGAGGTAAAGAGCTTACATTTAACTTTTTACTTTCTCTACTACGTATAGTAAGTAGGGGAAGTATTGCATTACACCCAAAAATTTGATACTGAGATTTCACAGGAAATATATGTTTTGAGACCCCCTGAATCCAAAAAAAGCATTTTTGAAAACATGTTTGTGTGTGTGTCTGTGAACAGCATAACTCAGAAACGAACAGTCAGATAAACACCAAACTTGGTATTTAGGTTCAGTATCTTCCAGAGATGTGGCACGAAGGTTTTCAAGAAAATCCCCCCACCCCAGATTACCCTTTACATGGAATGCTTTTCGAAAATTTTAATTTTCTCAAAAATGACTCTTAACGATTTTGATTAAAGTATCATATGTTTAAGATATTTTCATGACAAATGAAATGTATATCTTGAATTTTCTGGGAATGTCTCTAAAAGTATTCTTCTTTGTGAATGACTTTTGCATAACTGGTAAACCATAAGAGATAGACAAAATTGTACTACACAAAAAATGTAGATCGCGTTAAAATACACAATTTATGTCATATACCTTTTTTTTGTTGAGTGAACCATTTTCGAGATATTACTGGTTATTTCCTTAAATTTTTCAATACTTATTTTCTCAAATGGGAATTCGTTATTCATTTTTTTGTCTTGGATATGCAAACAGTATTAATCTGTGGCAAAGAGAATGGTGCTGCACCTAGCAACCAGCTATTAAGAGCTATGTATGTGCTTAAAGGCTACTGTATTTCCAAATTGCCCTTGTAAATATATATTCCCCTTACATCTACAAGAAAATTAGCAATAAGATAGACTCTGCAAATGTTTATCTCGATTAACATGAATTAGATGGAGAATAGGCGTTTGTATAAATATTTTGTACAAGAGTAGAGAAAGTCATGTGAGTGTAACACATCAGATTTTTACTTTCTCTACTACGTATAGTAAGTAGGGGAAGTATTGCATTCCACCCAAAAATTCGATACCGAGATTTCACCGGAAATACATGTTTTGAGACCTCCTGAATCCAAAAAAAGCATTTTTGGAAACATGTCCGTGTGTGTGTCTGTGTGTGTGTGTGTCTGTGTGTGTGTCTGTGAACAGCATAACTCAAAAACGAACAGTCGGATAAGCACCAAACTTGGTATTTAGGTTCAGTATCTTTCAGAGATGCGACACGAAGGTTTTCAAGAAAATCCCCCCACCCCAGACTACCCTTTACATGGAGGATTTTTCGAAAATTTTAATTTTCTCAAAAATGGCTCTAACGATTTTGATGAAAATATCATATGTTTAAGATAGTGTCATGAGAAATGAAATGTATATCTCGAATTTTCTGGGAATGTCTCCAAAAGTATTCTTCATTGTGAACGACTTTTGCATAACTGGTAAACCATAAGAGATAGACAAAATTTTACTACACAAAAAATGTAGATCGCATTAAAATACACAACTTATGTCATATACATTTCTTTTGTTGAGTGAACCGTTTTCGAGATATTGCTTGTTATTTCCTTAAATTTTACAATACTTATACTTTTTCTCACATTCGTTATTCATTTTTTTTTTGTCCTGGACATGCAAAGAGAATGGAATGCGCCACATAGCAACCAGCGTTAAAATATTTGACTATCGCTTAAAAGCTACCATATTTCCCTTGCATCTACAAGAAAATTACCAATAAGATTGACATCTCGATATCTCGATTAACATGAACCATATGGAGAATAAGCGTTTGTAAAATTAGATTGTACAAGAGTAGAGAAAGTCATGTGAGTGTAACACATCAGATTTTTTTTCTTTGCTTCAATTCCTCCACAGTCATGCACTAGTCGATTATTGCACCAGCCACAGAAATCCTGTCCCATTTAGGCTTTGTGATTATAGAAATACTTGTGTAATTTCTAAGAGCTTGAATTGCCTCAAGCCCACTGAGAACACTTTCATTATTTAGGCCTACTAATTCATCAAAGTCATCAACAGTATCATGAGATACCTTGCCTGACTGTATTGTTAACATGTGCATTCTAAAAATATTGATGTACCTACTGTTTGTGTTGCGAGAATACAGTATACATCTTAGCATAGCATAAACATATAGAATATTTCATACATGGGGACCAGAAAAATGTACATATTAGTGAGAAGATGTATAACCAAAAAATGTATATAATCGGGCTAAATACTAATGGACAAAGTTTGGTAGATTTAGCATCGATATATGTGCAAAAAATGTAGAAGTGAAGTTCAACTGTAATACACTATTCAAATTTGGATGAGACTATACAGTTCTGTATAGAGACCTTCTTAACACTTATTATACACGTATAGAATTGTCCTGCAATGTTTAACCCTAGAAGTAAGAAACTACAGAAAACAGTTCTGCATTAAATGGGAATGGTACAAAAATATTTACAAGCTGAGACAGAAACTTTTGAGTTTATCCATCCAGTGTGTATTTGCCTATAAGTTACATTTTTTGTGGGAGGTAAAGAGCTTACATTTAACTTTTTACTTTCTCTACTACGTATAGTAAGTAGGGGAAGTATTGCATTACACCCAAAAATTTGATACTGAGATTTCACAGGAAATATATGTTTTGAGACCCCCTGAATCCAAAAAAAGCATTTTTGAAAACATGTTTGTGTGTGTGTCTGTGAACAGCATAACTCAGAAACGAACAGTCAGATAAACACCAAACTTGGTATTTAGGTTCAGTATCTTCCAGAGATGTGGCACGAAGGTTTTCAAGAAAATCCCCCCACCCCAGATTACCCTTTACATGGAATGCTTTTCGAAAATTTTAATTTTCTCAAAAATGACTCTTAACGATTTTGATTAAAGTATCATATGTTTAAGATATTTTCATGACAAATGAAATGTATATCTTGAATTTTCTGGGAATGTCTCTAAAAGTATTCTTCTTTGTGAATGACTTTTGCATAACTGGTAAACCATAAGAGATACACAAAATTTTGCTACACAAAAATGTAGATCGCATTAAAATACACAATTTATGTCATATACATTTTTGTTGTTGAGTGAACCATTTTCGAGATATTGCTTGTTACTCCCGTAAATTTTCCAATACGCCCACTTTCTCTCAAATGGGAATTCGTTATTATTTTTTTTTTTCTGGCAATGCAAAGAGAATGGAATATTCCACATAGCAACCAGCTCTTAAAATATTTGACTATCGCTTAAAGCCTAGCAATTCCCCTTGCATCTACAAGAAAATTATCAATAAGATTAACATCTCGATATCTCAATTAACATGAAGCATATGGAGAATAAGCGTTTGTAAAAATAGTTTGTACAAGAGTAGAGAAAATCATGTGAGTGTAACACATCAGATTTTATTTTGTACTTTCTTCTCATGAGACAGCAAATGACAATAATATACTTTGGACTTGATTATGTCCCAAAAGTCCTTGTGGTATGCATGAAAAACGTGCTGTAAGAAAAAGAGTTTAAAGGCAGTTGATGTGCTGAGATCTTGTTACTTTCTCTACCACGTGCACAGTAGGCAGAGAAGGTATATTATATTGTTTTCCACCCAAAAATTGTATATTGAGAATTCACTAGAAATACATGTTTTGAGGCTCCCTGGCTTAAAAAAAAAAGTATCTTTAGAAAAACGTCCATATGTGTGTGTGTGTGGAGTAACTCAAAAATGAAAATATCAGATAAATACCTTCCAAAGATGCGACAAAGATTTTAAAAAAAAAATCCCTCTACCCAAAAGTACCCTTTACATGGCAGTTTTACAAATTTCTTTGATTTGCTCAAAAATGGTTAACAATTTTTATTAAAATGCCATAGTTTAAAATTACATGACTAATAAAATGTATATCTTGAATGTTTTGTGAATAGCCTGTGAAGCCCTTTTCATTTTAAAAGACTTTTGTATAGTTGCTAAGCCTTAAGAGACAAACAAAAAAAGATGTACATCTTGTTAAAGCACACAATTTATGCCAAACAAAAATGTTTGTTGTGTTAACCATATATGATATATTCTTTGTTGTTGGTTTGACTTTTCAAATACTTATGCTTTTTTCAAGTGGAAAATCACTATTCTTTCTTTCTTTGTGGTCATGCAAAGAGAACGGAATTTCAACACCATAACATAGTGAAAACATTTATCTCAATTAACATGAACTGAATAGGAGAATAAGCTTTTGCAATAATAGTTTTTTGAAGCCTGGACAGAGAAAGTCATGTGAATGCAACATACAATCATCCCCCCCCCCACCTCTATAATGCCTGGAATTGTGGTGAAAATGTATTTTGATCAAACAAAAGAAAATATGTTATTCAGGAATTAGCAAAACTTTTACTGAACTTCCTCATTAATCCCCCTCAATTTTTACAAGTTTACAAATTAATTTCTCTGTCAGTTTCAGTCATATGTTTGTGTTGCCATGTATGTATTACAACAACAAAAAATTGCTATACTAAATGCACATCAGTTAATTTTGTAAACTTCACGTTAATTTGGTTGATAGAATTATTTAAAGTGAAGATGAATGTTTTCTGGAGAGTACCAAATAAGATATACAGTCATCATGGCACCGTAAATCTCAAAACAAGTTCTATAATTTTGTTCTATGGTATTTCAGTCTTCATAATGTGTACAATGTTACTCCAAGAGAGACATTTGTGATGTTATAGGAATGGCTTACGAGCAACAGATTAGTCCTACCAGTCTGGATGAACTGGCAATGATACCAACTCTAAATGGTAGCACAGGAATTAGCTTTGTCGGGTTGGCAGCTGACACTCCACCCAATGAACCAAGTGACGGCCACATCATTCATGGTAAGATTTTTTAAGCTATGTGAATAAGTAAAATCTCATGGTTAGCACACCAAATTATTTTATATGTATTTTTCACAACAGAAGTTCAACAGTTCAAAATATATATCTTGTGTGTCACTTTCACATCACTTTTCCTACCCATTATTGTTTATTTTATCTCTCTTCTACAAACTATTCTTACTAAACCTTATTACTTTCTCTGTCATATACCTAGCACAGGGTGAGCCAAAAGACTCCGAACCGCCTGCGCAGTGTTTTTCCTGTCCATATCCTTAGCGCTCGTTGCTGTCTGCTGCTATCATAGAAAAGTGCGGATGAAACAATACAACAGTTTTAAAACTGCTTTTAAAGGCTTTACTTACCAACTTTGTGAAAGGAAATGCTGAAACTGGCCACCGTCATTGTCCACACACTTTTGGCACCTCTTTAGGAAACTATCCATCAAGGAATTTTTGGGGGGGAATTTTCCAAACAATGACCAATGTCATCTAATGTTTTTTCAGTAATAACCGAACACCTTCTTTTAGATTTCTTAGCCTGAACACTTCCTGTGGCCTGAAATTTACTGTGAAGTTCATGGATTGTTGTACAGCCTGGAACTTTTACACCTGCAAATCGTACTTTCACTTGGCGAGCTGACCGAGTTAACACAGTGAATCATAAATAAATACACGCTGTGCAGTAGAAAACATATACTGAGCCATAATATACTTTGTGGCTAAGTACTGGACAAAATAATAAATAACTCGTAATAACTGAACTACATCACATCACCGTTAACTCAAAACTGCACTTAACTCTGCACAGCAAAACCACAACAGCATGACTTTGTTTATAGCAGCAGTGCGTTATCATGTTTTTATCATATTTCCACATGCCCAGTGGAAAAACACGCGCAGCCGGTAATATTGTTCATAAAATACCCCTCCGGAGTAACTTAAAAGATAAAGTGTACAAGACAAACCCACACACCCTGCAAGCATTAAAACAAAATATCTGCCAGGAAGTTTCCCAACGTGAACTACGGCGAGTGATGGATAGTTTCCTAAAGAGGTGCCAAAAATGTATGGACAACGACGGTGGCCAGTTTCAGCATCTCCTTTCATAAAGTTGGTAAGTAAAGCCTTTAAAAGTAGTTTTAAAAAAATGTTGTATGGTTTCATCTGCGCCTTTCTATGATAACGGGAGATGGCAACGAGCTCCGAGGACGTAGACAGGAAAAACACTGCGCAGGCGGTTCAGAGTCTTTTGGCTCACTCTGTATGTAGAGAAGGTATTGCATACCACCAAAAAAATTTTATATTAAGATTTCACCTAAAATACATGTTTTGAGGCCTCATGCATAGAAAAAGTTCTGTCTTTCTTTGTGTCTGTGAACAGCATAAGTCAAAAATGAAGAATCCAATAAATACCAAACTTGGTGTTTAAGTTCATTATCTTCCAAAGATGCCACACAAAGATTTTCAAGAAAATCCTCCCCACTCCAAATTATCCTTTACCTTGAAAATTTTATATTATTTTTTTATTTTCTCAAAAATGGCTCTAATGGTTTTAATTAGAATACTGTATATTAAAGATATGTACATGACCAATGAAATGTATGTCATCTTGAATTTTATGGAAATAGTCTTTGTAGTCCTTTTCATTGTGAATGGCTTTTGTATAATCTTGTTTATCTGGTAAACCTTAAGCGATGGACAAAAACATACTACACAAAAAATTTAGATCTCTTTAATACACACAATTTATTACAAATAACTTTTTTTTGTGACATAAGCCATTTCCAAGATTTAACAGTGGATATAACGTATCTGTTATTAATGGTTTGAATTGTTCAATACTTTGTCATTCTTTTAAAGCCCTATCAATATTCTGTTATTTCTATGACTGTATGGAATTTTAAGGCCAGTGTATAGTGCCCAGTTGTTAAACATTTGACTATCGCTGTTCTCTTTGTATCTATAACGAAATGTGTAATGCAGCTATTTCTGCAAAGATTTATCTCGATTAAAATGAAGTAGTCCGAAAAATAATTTTTAGCATACTCTCTGTATAAACTACTCATCAATTTTACACAAATTGCATAGCATTTGTTAACATTCTTTATTTAAACCTTCACTTGTTTCGTGTATTTAAATAACAGCAACATAACCAATAAATGTCACTTTATCACATACTCCTATTCATGGCAACGAACTTAATAAATGTAAAATAAAAAGCGTAGTTTGTTCTTTATTTATGTTGCACATAATTAAAAATCTGATGTGTTACACTCGCATGACTCTCTCTACTCTTGTGCAAACTGTTTTTACAAGCTCTTATTCTCCATCTATTTCATATTAATCAAGATAGACATTTGCAGAAAGGATCTTTTGACATGCAAAGAGAATTACATTTTACACATAGCGACCAGTTCAAAAATATTTGACTATCGCTTAAGGCCTACTATGTTCCCCTTGTTTTGTATTTGCAACGGCAATATAAAAATACAGTAGCCTTTAAGCATAGACATATCTCTTAATAGCTGGTCGCTATGCGCAGCACCATTCTCTTTCCCACAGATTAATACTCTTTGCATATCCAAGACAAAAAAATGAATAACGAATTCCCATTTGAGAAAATAAGTATTGAAAAATTTAAGGGAATAACAAGCAATATCTCGAAAATGGTTCACTCAACAAAAACAAAACTATATGACATAAATTGTGTATTTTAATGCGATCTACATTTTTTGTGTAGTAAAATTTTGTCTATCTCTTATGGTTTACCAGTTATGCAAAAGTCGTTCACAATGAATACTTTTGGAGACATTCCCAGAAAATTCAAGATATACGTTTTATTTGTCATGAAAATATCTTAAACATATGGTATTTTAATCAAAATCGTTAGAGCCATTTTTGAAAAAATTAAAATTTTCGAAAAATGTTCCATGTAAACGGTAATCTGGGGTGGGAGGATTTTCTTGAAAACCTTCGTGTCGCATCTCTGGAAGATACTGAACCTGAATACCAAGTTTGGTGTTTATCCGACTGTTCGTTTCTGAGTTATGCTGTTCACAGACACACACACAGACAGACACACACACAGACAGACAGACAGACAGACACACACACAGACAGACAGACACACACACGGACATGTTTCCAAAAATGCATTTTTTGGGTTCAGGGGGTCTCAAAACATGTATTTCCAGTGAAATCTCGATATTGAATTTTTGGGTGGAATACAATACTTTCCCTACTTACTGTACGTAGTAGAGAAAGTAAAAATATAGTCAATCCATTTAAGGCATAATAAGGTAGATTAAATCTTTTATATCCGGTGTGGAATTTAAGACAGCCCACATAACAAGTGTTGAATAAAAATCATTACACCACACAGCAACTGTCGGAATAGAAATCTACAAACACATTAACAGCGTTTTCACCTCTGCCCTGGTTTCCATTAAGGTTTATATTCTGCTTTGAAGACAAAAACAAAAATCCACTAAGTCCATTATTTTCCATAATTTAGTCCCCATTACTTGATTTTTGATCATGAGAAATCATATAAGTCCATTATAATGGGTCTTCAGATTTATTCGGCCTTTACCACCAGTCAATTTAAATAAATAATGTCATTGGTTCAGCAAGCCCCTTGTCTCAAAGGGGAGGTGCGGAATTGAACCTCAGACTGCGTGCGTTTCCAACTTCATAAACAAGTTGATGTACTCTGGTGGTGCAGAGCTTATTTTTCAGTAGACATTCTGTGTGTTCTTTGTACACAAGATGGACATGACCACCGATCACAGAATTTGCATGATTGAGTGATACTTCCAAACTGGAACAATACAAGGGGGAGTCCATCATTATGATATTGGCTCCTGGTGAATGATTTTCCTCCATTCTTGCCCAGAATTTCATTAAGTTCTGACACAAAACATGATAAAAAACAAAAAAGAGAGAAAAAAACTAAAATATTTAAAATATCTACAAACGTTACTTCATTTGTTTTTTATTAAAAAGTTAAAGTTGTGCTATTAAAGCTCTACATGACCAAAGCTGTGCATTATTTGAGTTAGCTATCATCATACATGCTGAAATTGCAAGTTTACAAGACACAAATATAACTCGCGCAAAACTTCTGGAATCATGACCTTGATTGCCACCCCAGCTGCCGAGCCTAGGAATGGTTTATGTTTAGCTTTATCAACGAAAGCGATATAATACCTTTGCTTACTCACAGCGTGTGACACATACAGTCTGCATAGAAAGTGTCTGCATCTGGTTGTAATTTTAAAGAGAGCAGTATCTAAATAGTACTTACTTTATAACCATGGCTCCTACGTTTTCAAAGTTAAGTGTTAAGGTGTTACACAGTCAAAGTAAGGAAATAATTGCAAATGTCCTCGACTTAATGAAGCAAGAAGCAGAGATGAAGGAAGAAAATATATGTTCATCCGAGTTCCACAAAAGCCTTAAGAGAGTGAAAGAAAGAGTAGTCAAAGGAACTGTGTTTCACCGAGTTCCGTTTCCAGAGTTCTCGAAGATAAGAGAAAAAAAACATAGGGATGAAAGAGTGCCATTTGACACACCTGGGAAGAAACATAAGGTCCCTAAACGTATTACAGAAATAGACGATTTCGAATGCATCATTCGGCGCACGATTCACAATTCCTATGTGGAAGAAAATAACTGTGCTAACAATAAGCAGATTGCTCATCAAGCTGAAAGACAGCAGAAACTTTCAAGGTGGTGCTACAAATCTCAGAAAAATTATTAAAGATTTAGGGTTCAAGTGGAAGAAACCGAAATCAAATAGAAGAGTTCTAACAGAAAAGCAAAATAAATAAATAAATAAATAAAATAAAAAATAATAATAATAATAAAATAAAAAATTAAAAATAAAAAGTAAATGTTGCCATGATAGCTTTGTCGGTTAGAGCAACGGCACGGAAAGCCTAAGATCCCTGGTTCAAATCCCAGCTGTGGTATTTCATTTTTCAGTCTGATTCTACCTTTCCAAATGACTATAATTTTATATGTACTTATATCAGTGTGTACTTATATCAGCATCAATTTTCAAGGTGGTGCTACAAATTTCAGAAAAATACTATAGTATATGAAGATGACTCATACATACACAGTCATACAGCATCTAAAAGTTGGAGTGACGATAGCGAATTAGGTTTGCAGGACCTGTTGCCAAAGGGCAAATACTTATTATCGTTCATGCTGTTGAAAAGATCGGCTTCATTCCAAATGCCCTTCTTTTACAAGTCGCAACAAACAACAGGAGATTTTCATCAAGAAATGAATACAGAAAATTACATGAAGTGAATCAACGCCATGTTGATACCTAATATGGCTGCTGGGTCTGTTCTGGTCATCGACAATGCTTCACAACGCGTCAACACTCAAATTGACAAACCACCTACCTCAAATTCCTTGAAAGAAGAAATGAGAGCTTGGTTACTTAGACATAATATAGCTTTAGAAGAAAGCATGAGTAAAACAAAGCTATATAACTTAATTAAAGCCAACAAACAGCTTCAGAAGTCAAACATACTTGACCAGATAGTAATACAACATCGCCATAATGTACTTAGACTTTCATCGTATCGCCCAGATCTAAACCCAATCGAATTAATCTGGGCTGATATAAAAAAATGGGTGGCATGCAGAAACATCACTTTTAAATTAAAATATGTGGAGCAGTTATAACGCCAGCAATTTGCTGAAATTGGAAGGCCAGAATGGGAAAATGTATGTCGACATGTTGAATAAATTAAGAATCATTATTTCGAAAAATACGGAATTGCAGAAAATCAAATAGAAATAATTCTCATCCAGGATAATGGTGCAGAAAGTAATGACAGCAGTGATGACGGCAATAATGTGAGTGATTCCGCTGAAGAGGAAGGGTTGTTAGGTGTGGAAGAATTGGAGGCAATGATTGACAGTGTTTTTTATATTAAGCGCTTTTTACAGCATGGATTTTAATACACTGTATATAACTAAGTTTATCAGCACAGCGCAGTGCAGTGCATAACCTGTGTGCAGATATTTGACAATGACTGTCCCATGCACTCCTGCAGCATGCAGACGACCGGTCACCACATGATCTGGTAAGCAACTCGCTTCACAGCTCTCATTAAGATTTTCACATGTCTAGAACTGTTGCGCCGATTATAAAAGAAGTTCCAAATGTAAATACTGGAAAGATACGATGCAAGTCCCATTTCACTAAGGTGGCCTCAAAACTGTTGACATCCATCCTTTCATTCATCTTTTGCTAATCCTCTGCCAGCAGCACTGATGATAAATTCGCTTCAAAGTACTGATGCCATGCACAGACAACCAACTGGTGGCAACGGCTGAATAAATCTAAATGCTGTAAAAGTCCAAATAGGCATGTTTTATTCTGATGAAAAAGCTACCATGCATTTAGTGGAGTTTTACCATTTGTGGACTTAAAGGGTTTTCACTGTAGTATGCCCATAATTTATTTCCTTCCACCAGTTTGCAGTTGTCAAGGTTTAAACATACTTAATACTTTTGGGGTCAAACCCAGCAATCAACTAACTGCACCACTTGTACTGAAGTTCTCTCAAAGAAAATTCTGTAAAAACATAGAAACTCTCATTACATCATGGTAAAGAAATATCCTCATAGCATTGTCATTAAATAAAGTTAACATACAGTGAAACCTGTTCAAGATGGAGGTGATATGATCCCAAATTTGTTTTTTTATTTTGGCAAGGTTTTCATATTATTCAGATATTCCAGATTTCTTTTCCTATGCATAGTTTTAAGATAAATCATAAACACCACGCCAATAGTTTCAATGGCTGCATTTTATTAAAAACCACTCACCTTATTACATGTAGTTTTATATCTACTATGAGGCAGTATTTTATATCACAACACTGTGAATGCCAGAGTGATTGTAGTGTAAATTAACATTATTGTATGACAATGATTTTAGATGTTTGTTAACTATAAGCATTGTTAGGAAATAAGTTTACACGGCCTCACTGAAACTGACAATAGGAGTGGGTAACAATGAAGCGAGGGGGTGAGTTGTTTATCAATTAGAAGAGACAAACAAATGATGTCAGGGTAGTGTGCCTTTCTTTAGAAATGGAGGGAATATCTTCCCTAGAGCATATGTTTTTGTAATTTTGTTTGGCTTATAAAACAGACGCTAAAGTTGGCACGATTTAGTAACCAATAGCAGCTCTATTATAATGTTTAAGCATATCGGGGTGAGGGAGTATAAATTCTTGAGCCAGAGGGAAGTATCGCGCAGTTCTACAGAATCATTCACAAGGTAAACGTCGCGCAGTTCTAAGAAATCTCTCTCGCGAGTTACACGTCGGGCAGTTCAAAGGAAGCATTCACGAAGTACACGTTATGCAATTCTACAGAATCTCTCGCGTCGTAAAGTTAGTTATAAAAATGTGAAATACGCGAATTAATAGTGCGTGGCAAATAAGTGATTGTAGTTACATTCGAAAATATAACAGTTTCAGTCGGGCATGTATCAAGATTAAATATGTGAAATTAATTTTGACGGCAATAAAAGTGTAAAAACAAATTCTTATATCAGTGTTATCTTTTAGTAACAATTCCTTTCCGTTTACACGCCCTGATCAAGAGATATTTGCTCAACTGAGTAATAATAGCTAGCCGGAGGACAAAGAACCCAAAATTCAAAATAGTAAAACAATAACAGGTGCTCAGTAAAAAGGATATCACGAACAGGTTACTGCGACAACTACATAATGCAGTACATACGAGGTGCTACCCAAAAGTTCCTGGAAATATCTGTGTAGCTCGTGAAGTCTAGCTATTACAATAAAACACCGCCAGGTGGTATCTGATACATCCTTTGTGAGTCAGTGTCTGAAGCAGCATTCTGCTAGGTGGTCACGTTTAGTTTTTATGCACATTTCCCCATTGTCTTGTGTTGCATGTCGCGAAACTGACGATGGCTGTTTTCTGAGAGCAATGTGTGCGCATTAACTTTTGTTTCAGACTCAGAAAAACCACTGCAGAAACACATAAGATGTTGAAATAAACATTTGAGGAAATGAGTAAGCATAGGCTTTCACGGCCGGTGTTCATAATTCTAAGAGTCTTCCATCATCGATGACATTAACAGACGGTCAAACAATGCGAACCAATCAGAATCTAGTAGCGCCGAGCATGCAGCTAGGCCCCTCCCACCTACCGCACTGCCTCAGCGAGCCCCGAGCCAATCAGAGAAGACCCCCCATGTATAAATACCGCATCCCGACAGTCGACGCCTCAGACACAACTGTACCTTCACCAAGAAGACTTTGACCATGCCACCAATGATTTCCACCGCAGTAGTGTACGAAACGTCTGGATCCAATTAGTCCAGCAGACCACGGCAAATCAGCCCGGAAGACTCTTTTAGAATTTGAGGAAATGTTTTAGATCACAGTCAAACTTACCACTGGTTTAAACATTTTCAAGACAGCAGAACATAATTTGTTGATGATCCCCATTCAGAACAGCCATCAACTGGCATTACTCCAAAGGGGTCGCTGCTATTCAGAATACGGTGCTAGAAGATCGTAGGCAGGCCATCCAGGACATGTGAAATATTGTAGTGCTATCTTATGGGATGTGTCAGAGGATTTTGTCCAATGAACTGAACATGCAACAGATTGCCGCAAAGTTTGTTCTGCAATTTCTCAGTGACAAGCAGAAACAGCATCGCGTGCAAGTCTGTAGAGAACTTCAAGAAAGACTTAAAAGTGAACCAGATTTTCTCTCGAAGGTTCTTTCTTACTGGTGATGAAAGCTCGGTTTATGAGTATGATCCCAAAACCAAACAGCAGTTGTCACAATGAAAGAATCCATCATCACCCTGTCCCAAGAAAGCCCAGAACTGAAGAGTAATGTGAAATCCATGCTCATCTGTTTCTTCGACATGGGAGAAATTGTCCATGGGCAGTTCATCCCTCCTCATCAGTCGATCAATACTGTGTTCTACTGTGATGTCCTGAGGCGGTTGAGGAAGAACATCCAGAAAAGTGGTGCACAGGCGTTTGGTTCCTCCATCATGACAATGCAAAGCTACACACTGCATTGATCATCCAGGAGTTTCTGGCGAAAAACAAAATTACAGTTGGTTCTTATCTTTCATATTCACCCGATCTGGCACCAAGTGGCTTTTTTGTATTCCCCAGAATGAAAATCAATTTAAAAGGTCAAAGATTTCACACAGTTGAGATTCAGGCAGAATTGCAAGTGGTACTAAACAGGCTCACAAAACAAGTGGTACTAAACAGGCTCACAAAAAATGCATTCCAGGGAACTTTCAATTCATGGAAAAATCCTTGTGAGCAATGTATACCCTCCCAAGGGGACTACTTTGAAGGTGATGGTGGTAAGTAAGATCCAGGAGAGGTGTAAGTTTATTTATTGGTGTATTCTGGGAACCTTTGGGTAGAACCTCAGGGTGTTTCAGAAATACTTTTACAAACTTCGGGTATGGGTTCCTCACACCAAAAGAAGGAAAAAAGTTCATACGAACATATGTCCCATAATCCTTGGTTTTCGCGTTATTCCTGTCACAATGAAAGTGTGAGTTCAGGGTCCAACCTCAAAACTTCATTTCTCTATGCATTCATAGAAGGCGTTGACCCATTGTACTACATACGGTAGATGGCGAAGTGTTGCCATGGAGACTTGTTGACGTTTATCATTTGTCATTAGTCGGTCTTCAGCGTTTCAATTGTGTACATGTAGTGAGTTAACTACATGTGTTTCGTTCCACCATGGCTGGATATTCATTTCGTGAACAGGCAGACATGATTTTTATGTATGGTCGCGGGAATGGTAATGGACACAAGGCTGCACAGCTCTATCAGATGGAGTTTCCAGACCGAAGACAACCTAATCATCCAAACTTTGTCGCTGTTTATCGTCGCCTTGTTGAGACAGGAACCGTTGCACCACGGACTATTGATCGAGGAAGACCAAGAGTTGTTCGTACGTCAGAACGCGAAGAACAGATTTTAAAGTGTGTCAAAGACGATCCAGGTATCAGTACAAAACAATTGGCTGTGGCATCTGGTACATCACACGTGACAGCATGGAGGGTACTTCATGAGCAGCTCCTGTATCCATATCATATTCAACGTGTGCAGGGCCTATCGCCTGTCGATTATCCACCATGGGATAACTTTTGCCGATGGTTTGTAGCACAAACAGGCAATCCATTGTTTGTCTCGTCAATTTTGTTTACAGACGAGGCAACGTTTGGGAGAGATGGAGTTACTAATTTTCCACAACGTACACATATGGGCAGATCGTAATCCTCATGCTGTACTTCAGGCTAGACATCAGCAACAGTTTAGTCTGAATGTGTGGGCTGACATTGTAGGTGACTGTCTGGTAGGTCCATACATTTTACCAGCACGTCTTACTGGTGCTGTCTACAGGGACTTTATCCAGCACACTCTTCCCGATTTACTTCACGAAGATGTGCCCCTGCAAATAAGAAAAAAACATGTGGTTTATGCATGATGGGGCTCCGGCACATTTTAGTCGCATTGTTTGAGATGCACTGACTGGTATCTACCATGACCGATGGATAGGCAGAGAAGGACCAGTTCCATGTCCTGCACGTTCTCCCAACCTCAATCCTGTGGATGTTTACCTCTGGGAGCATCTTAAATCACTGGTTTATGGAGCAGCCATCCCGGATGCAGAAACGCTTCATTGACGTGTCATGGAAGCCTGCGAAGCCATTTGACACCATCCCGGAGTTTTTGACAGGGTGCGACATTCCATGATTCAACAAGTACAGGCATGCATAGAAGCAAGAGGAGGACATTTCGAGCATTTATTATGAGTTTTGTGTGTTATAAGTGTACCACTGTGTTGAACACCACCTAACGAGAAAACAAAGGATTATGGGACATATGTTCATATGAACTTTTTTCCTTCTTGTGGTGTAAGGAACCCATACCTGAAGTTTGTAAAAGTATTTCTGAAACATCCTGTATATGTTACATACATTATTTCAGTCTCTCTGTCCTTTCACCAACACATTCATCACTGCACAAATTAAGAATTTTACTCTATACATTTGAGTCTCTTTGTCCTTATACTAAAACATGTATCACAGCACTAAAAACGTACTTATCTGAGAAACTGCCGCAGTTTTACACGACATCATTTATCATACAATACTCCATTCCAAACAAAAGACAATTTGAAGGAAAAATATGCATTTGCAACTGTAACCCCTTTCTTTCATCCTTGGTGTGGTCTTCGCTCAGGTATGTATGTTTACAAAAAGATCTCATTTACCTTAATGACCTACCTTCGCAGTTTTCTGGGAAGCACAACATATCCCAGAACAAATGTGTTTTAATACTGTGTATTTCTGTTTTTAGCAGTTGCAAACAGTTTCTGTTGCCACGTTGAGCAGTTCCTTATTATTCACGAAAAATTACACACAAAGTATTAATTTCCACTGGGACCAAAACTTTTTTTCCAAAATAGACAGGATTCCATCTTATTGTATGTCTGATTTGGACAGGTTTCACTGTATATGGTAAATAGTTGTATTACACTCATATGGATGTGCTGCAACTAACACTAAATCATCACTTGTTGCAGAAGGTGCACAAGAGTTCAAACCAGCAACTAGCGTACAAAGTGTGATGGATTCTTCATCATCAAGCAGTTCTGTTTTACAAGAACCCACAGCCTGCGCACAACTTCTCAGCTCACACCATCACTACCAGCATCTGACTAAAGCCAGCGATGTGGACCCCTTTGCTTGCCAGGTAACAACCACCATAGTTACCTATCACATGTGCGCATGCTAAAGTTAACCAGAAGTGTAGACTGAAATACCTTTATATCTAATTTGTACATTTAGTTTTAGACTTTAGATTTTTATATAGCTTCTGCAAACTATTGTTATAAAAGCTTATTACTTTCTCTACTACGTATAGTAAGTAGGGGAAGTATTGTATTCCACCCAAAAATTCGATACCGAGATTTCACCGGAAATACATGTTTTGAGACCCCCTGAATCCAAAAAAAGCATTTTTGGAAACGTGTCTGTGTGTCTGTCTGTGTGTGTGTCTGTGAACAGCATAACTCAGAAACGAACAGTCCGATAATCACCAAACTTGGTATTTAGGTTCAGTATCTTCCAAGGATGCGACACGAAGGTTTTCAAGAAAATCCCCTCACCCCAGAGTACCCTTTACATGGAAGATTTTTCGAAAATTTTAATTTTCTCAAAAATGGCTCTAACGATTTTGATTAAAATATCATATGTTTAAGATATTTTTATGACAAATAAAATGTATAGCTTGAATTTCCTGGGAATGTCTCCAAAAGTATTATCCATTGTGAACGACTTTTGCATAACTGGTAAACCATAAGAGATAGACAAAATTTTACTACACAAAAATGTAGATCACGTTAAAATACACAATTTATGTCATATACATTTTTTTGTTGAGTGAACCATTTTCGAGATACTGATTGTTATTCTCTTAAATTTTTCAATACTTATTTTCTCAAATGGGAATTCGTTATTCAGTTTTTTGTCTTTGATATGCAAAGAGTATTATTCTGTAGCAAAGGGAATAGTGCTGCACCTAGCAACCAGCTATTAAGAGATATGTATATGCTTAAACGCTACTGTATTTCTATATTGCCCTTGTAAATATATATTCCCCTTACATCTACAAGAAAATTAGCAATAAGATGCAAATGTTTATCTCGATTAACATGAAGTAGATGGAGAATAAGCATTTGTATAAATAGTTTGTACAAGAGTAGAGAAAGTCATGTGAGTGTAACACATCAGATTTTTTTTTTTATCTACTTCATATTAATCAAGATAAAACTTTGCAGAAATAGTTTCATTACACCTTTTGTTCAAAGTACAAGAGGGATGCAGCAGGCTGAAGTGATAAATATTTCAATGGGAGTCACTATATGGTAGGTTGCGCCACTTAAGCTCGGACGATTTTGCTTGTGTTTTTTCATGGCAAGATTCCCTTTTGCCATCACCTATTGTGTTCATTGTGATTTCCACGGGCTTTAACTACGGCTCTGCAGCGCAATTTCCATTGAAGAGGGCTGTGTCTAAGAACAGGAAGGGGGATGTTAGCCCACTGCTCCTGGCAGACTTTCCAGAATCCTTCAATTGTTTTGCGACGCCGAAGAGCAAGGCACTGTTTCAGCAGACCAAATCTGCAAAAATCCATTGGCAAGGCATCTGGTGACTTCACAGGGTTCCTTTTAAATGGTATCACATTGACACCCGTTTCCATAGCTTTCCGGTGGTAGTAATGCTGGGAAGACCGAGAAGTGTGACTGGATGCTTTATCCATGTGCATACAAACATTTGGGGCATCCTCACCATACAATCAGCGAATCTCTTCATCAAAAATTGGGCCCATAACATTCCTTTGATAGTAGGCTGCATTAATTTTTACATTGTTGACAACTCTGTGAATGCGAATTTCCCCAGAGATCAATAACGTGCAACCACCATGAATGCATTCGAAAACTTTTCCTTGTTCTCCTGATTAACGTTGGAGCACCCCTTCTGGCCCATTTGATGATAATAAATGGTTTGGGTTTTTTGTGTGTCACCTAGATAAACCCATGCTTCATCTAAAGAAACCCCTCACTGCCACTTTTCACCTGCAGGTGGTGTTCATAGAGTTTTCTTGTGTTGGTGAAGCGTTCTCTGATGTGCCGCTCTTTCAGGGCATGTCCATGTGCTTTATGTCGCCGTTCTAGACCCAAATTGTGTATTATCTGATAGACAGTCCCTTTGGATATTCCAATGCGGCTGGAAGTGTTTATTTGGGTTGGTAGGTTTTCTTGACTCACTGTTGCACTCACCCTGGCTACTATTGCTTTAGGTCGTGTTGGTTGTGGCCTTTTTCTTGCACACTGAGGCCTCAGGTGGGAATTCATTTTTATGCAGCTGTGTTATACACCCACACACAACTTACTTATGGTAAGACCTTTTTGTTTGCACCTTTCCACTTTCATTGAAAGGCATCGGAAAGCCCAACAATGTACCCCTGCCACAAGTCAGCGATGATTGAAGCCATTACGAGTAAACTTTCCTCAGACTGTCCCAGCGGACAGCTGGCACTCGCAGTGAGCTGATGCAATAATAAACATCAGCAGTTTGACCAATGACAGAGTGGGAGGGTGATTCAAAGTCGTCCGAGCTTAAATGGGGCGACCCTCCGTATATGACTTAAAATTCCACTCTCTTTCCATGACAAGTAAATAGAAACAGCACTTTAAAAGAAAAAATGAAAAAAATATTGAAACTTTTAAATCAATAATAACAAATATCTTAGAATGACTGGTACCACAAAATAAATTATTGAAAATAAATTGTTTTTTTTTTTAAAAAAAAATCTCTCTATTTTATACAGTATATTTTTGTCTTTCTGTTCACATCCACAGTTGTGCAAAATTCTTTCTGTATGAACAGAACTTCACAGGCTATTCCCAGAAAATTCAACGTATACTTTTTATTTGTCATGTAAATATCTTAAACATGTGATGCAAGGGGTGGTCAGTTAGTCCTTAGAAAAAGAAAGAAAACAAATTTTTCAATATAATCTCCTTTTAACCCAATACACTTATCCCAGTGCTTCTCCAACTTCCTTTCTTTTGTTCCTGATGTATACTTTTCGTCATCTGCATGACTATCTCCTGATGTAATTATTTCTCTGTCATCACTCTTCCGAGTCAGTGACATATGTTTGCTCTGTCTAGCCCGCAAATTTGTGCCGGCTGGTGTTAAAGTGCCTTTGGACTTCCTGTGCATGCTTGCTCCATTTCTCCGGCCGTCGATGAATTTCTAGCTCCCTCATTTGGTATTTCCTGTGTACTTTCTTACAAATCCACAACCTTAGATTCCAAATATATGCCTGCTTCCCTTCCATTTTCGCTTTCTTCATTTGATGTATAAGTTCCTTCTTCCTAGTGCATTGTTCCACCGATAGATCCTTGTTTATAAAAATGTCTGTTCCTTTTAACAACTTTGTCTTCTTCAACACTTCCTACACAAACTACACTATCAATCTTGTTCCTCTTTGCTTTCCCACTCTGAAGGCATCGGCAATCTCCCAACCCTGTAATTCCATTTCCAAGATTTCTTCCAACATTTCTTTGACCTCTTGTGCTGACCATACATCCCTTCTTTCCTTCACTTAAGCAATGGCTAGGTTGAACCTTCTGTATCTCTCTTCCAGAAACTCTACTCTCCTTTTAGGTTCTGTACCTCTACTCTCATATCTTGCACCTCGTTTCTTATTTCATCCTTAATTTCCACTAGTTCTTTCTCCACCCCATTCAGTTTAGTACCAATTTTCTCATCCATGTTGTTTATTCTATCCAAAATTTCCTCCATGACAGCCTGATTTGCATTAGGTTCAGGGTTAATTTAGACTCCGCCAATTATCAATAAAATGGCTATTACACTAAGCAGAAGAAATATATTTACCATCTCTTCTAAGCCTTGGTTCATTTTATTCTCACTCCACTGTGCATTATTGAAAGCTGCGATTCTTCCTCTGTGTACTTCAATGCTTACTTCCATTGTCCTTCCACTCCAGGAGTTGACTACTCACACATCCTCTCTCTTCGACAGCTAGTAGAAGCTATATACAAAAATGGTTGTGTTGCATTCACATGACTTTCTCTATGTGTATCACTTATTAGTGGGTATACAAATTATTCTTACTAAAGTTTATTTAAAGTAAAGCAGTTGAAACTAGAAATCATGTCACTGTACAATGGATCCCAGCTCATGTCGGACTTTTGGGCAATGAACATGCGGATCAATTAGCAAAGAAAGGTACAATACAACAAATAAAACATATAGGACAAATAGAAATAAATAAAAAATTAAATAACATTAAACGACATTTCAAAAGACAGCAGAGACTTGATGAAGAAGATAAATTAAAAGATAAAGATTATAAGAATATTAAAGATAGAGTTGATATACAAAAAATGCCAAGGAAGACTGCAGTGCCTTATTTAGGATGGCAACTGGCCATGATTGCCTCGCAGAACACCTCTACAAGATAGGATGCCTACCTACACCCAAGTGCACTCTCTGTGAAGAAGATGTCATCCTGAACAAACATCTCACCAAATGCAAAGACCTTAAAAGTGATAACTTACAGACTTTATATTGGGAAGCCATAGGGAAAATGATGCAGATCAACAACAAGTTTATTTTCTTATCTACTTCAGTTTAATTGAGATAATCCTTTCCAGAAATAGCTACATTACACATTTTGTTATAGATACAAAGGGAGCAGCGTTAGTCAAATGTTTTAGAGCTGGAAAGTCTATGCTACCTTTAAAATTCCATACTGTTTCCATGACAGTGCAAGAAACAATTGAAAATCAACAGGACTTTAAAAAAACCTGATGTGTTACACTCACATGACTTTCTCTACTCTTGTACAAACTGTTTTTACAAACTCTTATTCTCCATCTACTTCATATTAATCGAGATAAACATTTGCAGAAATGATCTTTTGACATGCAAAGAGAATTACATGTTACACATAGCGACCAGTTCTAAAAATATTTGACTATCGCTTAATACCTACTTTGTTCCCTTTGTTTTGTACTTGCAAGGGCAATATAAGCACAGACATATCCTAGCTGTTTGCTATGTGCAGCACCATTCTCTTTGCCACAGATTAATACTCTTTGCATATCCAAGACAAAAAAATGAATAACTAATTCCCATTTGAGAAAATAAGTATTGAAAAATTTAAGGGAATAACAAGCAATATCTCGAAAATGGTTCACTCAACAAAAAAAAATGTATATGACATAAATTGTGTATTTTAACGTGATCTACATTTTTTGTGTATAAACTTTTACCTATCTCTTATGGTTTACCTGTTATGCAAAAGTCGTTCACAATGAAGAATGCTTTTGGAGACATTCCCAGAAAATTCGAGAGATATATTTCATTTGTCATGAAAATATCTTAGACACATATTTTAATCAAAATCGTTAGAACCATTTTTGAGAAAATTAAAATTTTCGAAAAATCTTCCATGTAAAGAGCAATCTGGGATGGGGGGATTTTCTTGAAAACCTTCGTGTCACATCTCTGGAAGATACTGAAACTAAATACCAAGTTTGGTGTTTATCTGAGTGTTCATTTCTGAGTTATGCTGTTCACAGACATGTTTCCAAAAATGCTTTTTTTGGATTCTGCGACTACATTTTATTACGTAATATGTTTTTACGTAAATTATTAGAACTTGAAGATCTTATGTTGTGTTGCTTTTGTTTTGTTTGGTTACATAATTTTAACTGCCCCACGTATGGGAGTCAATTTGCGATATACTTGCAAATGTTTGTTTACATCAAGTTCGTTGAAGCCATCTTGTGACGTCATTCATTTGTTCGGTTTGTAGCTCCATCTTGTGTTAGCAATTTGCATCAGTGTTAGTTTTGTTTGATTTCATTTCAAATGTCCTCCGGCTAGCTATTATCTTATCTTGGCTCGAACATGTGTCTCTATACAGGTTGTGAAGCGGAAAGGAATCTTTTATCCAAAAAATTACACTGATGAAGAAATTTGTTTTATAATTTTTATTGTCGAACACGTTCACTATCACTTTTACATATTGATCTGGATACTCGCCAAACTGAAACTGTTATAATACTTCTTACTGATCACTTTTAATTCACGTATTTCAACTTTGTGTATAATTAACTTTATAATACTTTAGATTTTCGTAACTTGTGAATCTATAGCCGACGTATCTCATACAAATATTTTGACGAACTGACGAACTTAAGACGACGTGTATTGCACTAAGAATTTTGATGAACTGCTTGAATACGACGTGTAATGTATGAATGCTTTCGGCGAACTGAAGGACTGACTGACGACGTGTAATGTGCTAGGAATTTTGATGAACTGCCCACAAGCTACCTCGATACCTACCCTATTTATACGCCTGCATCAAGATACGCCTAAAGATTATAACTGAACTACTATTGGCTAATAAAACGCGCCAACATTAGCGTCTATTTTAATATCCAATGAAAACCACGAATACATATTCTTTAAGGAGAAAACATTCCAGAAAGTTCTCAACGGAAAAAACGCGCGAACATTACGTAACTTCCTCGTTCCCAATAATGATAAACAGCTCACCCCCTCGCTGCATTATTGCGTTATTATTGACAGTTTCAGTAAAGCCCTATAAACTTATTTCCAAATAATAATTACAATTAATAAACATCTGAAATCAATGTCACATAAAAATGCATATTCATATTACAATCATTATTTACATTTAAGTAATTTGTGATACAAATTACTGCATCAATTCAGGGGGTCTCAAAAGATGTATTTCCGGTGAAATCTCGGTATCGAAGTTTTGGGTGGAATACAATACTTCCCCTACTTACTATAGTAATAGAGAAAGTAAAAATGACTAAGTATTGAACAATTCAAACCGTAATGGATATCTTCAAAATGGCTGATGTGGCAAAAGAAATTATTTGAGATAAATTGTGTGTTTTAAGGAGATCTACATTTTCTATGAAGTACATTTTCATCTATCATTTAGCATTTACCAGTTATACAATATTATATCAAATTACTTCTAAATGAAGAGGACTTCAAAGGCTATTCCCAGAAAATTAAAGAAACATTTATTTGTCATGTAAATATCTTTAATATATGGTATTTTAGCCAAAATTGTTAAGAGCCATTTTTTGGAAAATAAAACGATTTTGAAAAATGTTCCATGTAAAGGGTAGTTTTGGTTAGGGGATTTTCTGGAAAATCTACATGTCAAATCTTTAGAAGGTATTGAACTTAAATACCAAGTTTAGTGTTTATCCAACTTTTCGTTTTTGAGTGAGGCTTCATTCACAATGAAATGTAAGCGCTAACGTAATGCAGCAGGCGTGAGGGAACACCATTCACACTGCAGCCGTAGGCATAAAGCACGGGCTTCCAGATCCTTAAACTAACTGCGGAACATACGTCCAACAACCGCTCATAGCGTTAGTGACACCACGACTGCTCGCTCTATCAAAAAAGCATTTTATACTCTGGCATTAAACTTCTTTACAATAATTTACCAAGTAATATCAAGGCAATTAAAAAAGTAAAGCAGCTGAAATCCAATCTCAAGGCACATCTAATTAACCACTCTTTTTATTCTATCAATGATTACCTTGAACACAAATGTATATCATGAACCACAGTATTTAGCATACAATGACCTATTGTATATAATGTAAAAACCTATTATTGTTTATGTTTATAGCGAATGTACATTGTACCAAACCGCTTTAACGGTAGAATAAAACTAACTGTTTGCCCAAAACATTGAAAGTAGTTGTACAAGTACTATGGAAGCAGTGCCATTATTCTGTATGTGGGTAGTGAGCACTTTCACTATCAATATGTAACTTGCATCATGTTAGCGTTGCTGTCGTTGGCATTCTGCTGCCAAAATTGTAACATCATGGGCCCTAAGCTGCAGCTATGGAGCGACAACAGGGCGTATCTATAGGCACAGAGGATCTGCGTGTCGAAACTCGAATAATCCACTTTAGCTACAGTTTCCTTGCTTTGCGGCATTCCGTTAGGCATATTTTTTTTCATCACGTTCCCAATATTTTCTAACAAAATTTCTACAAAAGCTAAACGGTTGCCAAGAAGGGCCCAATGTTTTCGATAAAGCAACAACTCCTACACAATTTAAGAACCCAGGATACTATACAATCAACTCTGTGTATTAAAATACCCCGATTCTCTAAGTTTCTTAAAGTTTCATGCCTGCTTCCCACGTATGGAATAAAGTCCGGAAACTGCAGCAAGTTATATTAATGCAATGTCCATTATCTCTTTGTGCCTGAGCCAAGAAATCTAGGCACAGATGCCGGGCTCATCCACTAAATGAAACAGGATTCAGTAAGGAGACTACCATAACCTACCTCTTGAGAGAAATGAGAGATGGTGTCTCACAATTTGTGTGGCACGGCCTAATGGAAGAGTGCACGCATGTACATTAGACGGCTAAAGTCTCGCATCGCGATCGTCTGCTGTTGAACAGCGGGCAATGCAAAGAGAAAGAAATGCAGAATTCTTCCTCTATGCACGCAACACAAGCATAAAGTTTGGAGTTTTCAAACTCTTGTGTTGCGTGACTCTATGTGAATGCTTCCATTAAATAACATGAATGCAAAGTATTGCTCTTATGCTACATCTGCACTTACATTTCATTGTGAATAGGCCCTTACACTGTTTACACACCATACACACACAGATCTGTTTCTAAAAATGCTTTTTTTGGATTCAGGGGGCCTCAAAACATATACTTCCAGTCAAATCATGATATCAAAATTGTTGATGAAGTGCAGTACCTACTATGTATATGATAGAGAAAGTGAAGCTGATGCATTAAGTATGTATATGTTTCAGGAAAATGGAGGCAAGCCTCCACTGACAGGCATACAACTGGCTGTCCGTAAGTCATCTTCAGATTTGTGTTTCCTTGACTGGAACTGGCCTCTAATTCGTAAGTGCAGTTTCTGGGGATCTATCTCCCTGCTGGTGGCCTGCATGTGTGTTGTTATCACTCTAATAACTCGTCTTCCCAACAAATGCAACCCTGAGCACGAGTGGTGGCAAGGTACCACGTTCTATGAGGTCTTCCCTGCTTCTTTCAAGGTAAGTCATGAAGTGTGAAGCAGCAATTCATGAATCGAATAATATTATGCTAAATTGTTCAAGGAATTACAGTTGTAGTAAATATGTTTAAATACTAATCATTTGCCTCAAAGAATACTTTAATAGTATATTACGCAACAAGACTATAACATAATTTGAACTAAGTCGTTACGTGTTAATTCCCATCACATTAGCACTAGATGTTAACTAAGGAGCGCTTTCAGGAGGTATGTTTCTCCCATCATCAGCTACGGCCGACTGGCGACGCGTTCTCTCCCTTAACCCCGAGAAGTATTTCATTAGATGATTCTTCTGCTCTCTGTTGTGAAGAATTGGAAACTAGTGGTGTTGAGTTTGTTGCCATCTGTAGTGAGCTCATCTGTCTTCTTTCTTCTCTCTTGTAATCTGATTAGATCAGCTGCATTAAGTAGTCTGTAGGCGGTATTTCAAAATTCAAAACATTGTTAATGTTGAGATGAATAAAAATCTTTTCCCAAATTTGCAAGTGTGAAGGAATCTGTATAGATGACAGTAGTTTTATCTCTTGTCTTGTCTAGCGCTAATGTAATGGGAATTAACACGTAACAACTCAGTTCAAATTATCATATGATAACATCACAATATAAAGTACTTCTGTTCATTATAAGAAGACTATAACAGTACGAATTAAGACATGAGAATATTTATGAATGAGTGGTAGCTGTTTCATAATTTCCATATGAGAATCTTAATTACCATTATAGTCGAGTTGCATACAACTGTTTTCGGTCGACCACACTATAATTTCAAACCTTTGAGTTTTTACAAAAAGTTCTTACATTGTTAATTGTTTGCAATTAAATACTGATCAGACGGCAGCACCTTGAGCGTGTTGGCAACTAGTGCAACAGATGGCAATACTGTTTAGTCCAGATTGTATTTATTGATTTTTGCAGGTAACGTGAAAGAACCTTATACTAATGCAAAGGAAATGAACTCCATTTATTAGAATGTTAAAATTACAATGAACAAAATTTATTTTATATACACATATGTCGCTGTTTATCTGGGGTCACAGTGAAGGTGTATGTGCGCCACGAATTGCTCAAGTATAAGGATGCGATAACATTTGAGTAATGAGCGTATTACAGTGCGCTCGAGGTACACAGCTGCTTTTTGGGTTGTTAACATGCCAGAAAGTAGTACTTAGGCAGCTAAAGTTGTCGTGGAAACCTTTAGTGGTGTAATAAGCAAAATCCACACCAGTCATACCAACTGTAACAAGTTTTAAACAAAACACTTGATCAGAAAACAAGAAATATAAGTCAACATTGTTTTTTATGACTGCCTCCATAGTGCAGTGCCTGCCTCTGGCTCGGGGGACCCAGGTTTGATCCCCGGTACTAGCATGGGGATTTTTCCCCCACTGGGAGGTCTGGTATGGAGTGTACTCAGCTTCATTAGATCCCTGAGGGGCCAATTGAGGAATTACATGATGGAAATGTAGTGGCCCTGTTGATAAGACTGCCTTAATCGGCCAGGAGGGATCCGGAGCACTGACCATGTCCCACCTTCCAGTACTCCACCTCACCAATGATACCTGTAGTGGGATGCGGTAGGCCTTGGTCCGATTCTGGGCTGGCGTGCCAAGGGTTTGATTTGATTGTTTCTTTATGTTAATCATAAACTTTACCAGCATTTTTCACAACACAATTCATCATTTAAAAACAAATATAAGTTAACATTGTTTATCATTACCTGTCTTGCTTAGAAACTTATTCCTTCCTCCCTAGAAAGAAGTTTAGATTTTTTTCGTTTGTATCCCTCAGAATTATGCTTAAGAAAAGCGATTACTTTACAAAAATGTTTGATATCAATATTTTCTTTTAAGTAAAAAGTAGTTTTAAGCATCGAGTATTTAAACCATAGTGGGGATGCTTTCAGTGTGTTTGATTTTTTATCTAAATAAGTGAGTATGACATCTTTGTTCACAGGAGAAACACTGTGTACCTTGTACCAGTCTCTAACTGCAATATATTCCTTCTTATAATGCTGCCGAGATTTTGCTGGCAGCATTCAATGTTTCTGGCTCTTTCATTGCAATTTTCAGTTACAAGCTTGTTTAGAAACAATGCTCAGAATAAGCACTGTCATATATATCCACATCTCATATTGTTACGGTCAACACTTCCTAGGAGGCACTGGTACAGTTCATAGTGTAGGATTCAGGCAGCTGTGAGAATGTGTCAATAAATGATTAACTTTGCTTTTTATAATATTTATTCAGTACGTATATTAGATTTATTTATTTTATTTAGGTAATTTAGAGAGATTTTACTAAAAACTACTGTATGCAAATGCTTTAGTGGACTCATCTTGGCTTACGCCTCGTCTGAAATACTTAATTCATCCACTAAAACCTTATTTTGCATACTTGATACATAAGTATCTATTACAAATGTTTATTTGGAAATCTTATCTCATGTAAAGAGAATAGGATGTATAACTTTACAGCAGAGTTAGCCGAAGTTAAATGCTTCAATTCGTTTTGGCCAGAAACTTGCATAATTTCTAGTACAAATAAAGTATATGACATCAGAGATATTATAGACAGGCTTGATAACAGAAAACAAATATGTAAAAAATGAAGTACATTAGCTTTTTTTTAGGCAAGACACTAATTTTGTCTGTTTATTTATACAGTGGTCACATACATGTTGTTAAACCCTGTTTCTTATAAGCTTACTGCGCATGTAAACATACTAAACTGTAATTATAGAAAAATTGAGTCTGAGTGAAGCATTTAACGTTACTTACATTTGTTTTGTCTCAAGCGGTTTTGAGAGCTACTTGCTGTCATCACAACTGTTGCTGGTGTTCTGTGCGTGTTTGTTTATATTCTTGTTTAACACAGCAATAAACAATGGCTTCACCAAAAAAATCATCAACAAGAAACTAGCAAAATTCAAGAAACAGAAACACATTAAGGATACCACAAAGCTTACCCAACAAAAACGAAAGAAAGATAAAAAATGAATTTCAAAATGTTCACTTTCCACCCAAGCACTCCTATAAATTCCACAACATCTTCACATAATCTGCCTAACTCCACAAAATAAATTCAGTTTAGAGAAATTCTTCAGCAACAAATCAAAGGATCAAATATCTCGGAACAAAAAAGCAGGAATCTATCAAATCTGCCTTAGTTGCCCAGAATGTGACCAAATTTACATAGGTAAAACTAAAATAAATTTAGAAACCAGATTAAAGAGCATATGAGATACATCACATACAAACAGACTGAACCTGCGACCTTGGGAACTAGTGGCTAGCACGGTACCACTAGTCCACAGAGGATGACTTGTTCTTTACATGAAACATCTTTCGAAAATTTGGGTTTTCTCAAAAATAGCTCTAACGATTTTGTTTAAAATATCATATATTTAAGATATTTTCATGGCAAACACAATGTATATCTTGAATTTTCTGGGAACGTCCCCAAAAGTCCTCTTCATTCTGAATGACTTTTGCATAACTGGTGAACTGTAAGACATACACAAAATTTTACTACACCAAAATTGTAGATCTCATTAAAACACACACTTTGTCATATACCATTTTTTGTTGTTGTTGTTGTTGGAGAGAACCATTTCTAAGATATTCCTTGTTATTTACTTGAATTTTCCAATACACTTTTTCTCAAATGGATATTTGTTATTCTTTGTGTGTGTGCGCGCGCGCGCTTCAGGCCCCTTGAATTTAAAAAAAGCCTTTTTAGAAAAAGGTGCTCCGTACACGTGTGTGTGTGCATATTCATGAGTTCACAATTCAAAAATGAAAAGTTAGATCAACACCATTAAGTTGAGTACCTTCCAAAGATGTGACACAAAGATTTTCAAGAAAATCCTCATACCCCAAACTACCCTTAACTTGGAACATATTTCAAAATTTTTGATTTTCTAAAAAACATGGCTCTAATGATTTTTATTAAAATACCGTATATTTACCTAACAAATAAAATGTATATCTTAAATTTTCTGGGAATAGTCCATCAAGTCCTCTTCAGTCAAAGAATCTTAGTATAACTGGTAAATGTCAAGCGATAGATGCAAACGTGCTACACAAAAAGTGTAGATCTCTTTAAAACACACAGTTTATTTCAAATAACTTTTTTTTAGCATCAGCCATTTACAAGGTATCCGTTATTAATGGTTCGATTTGTTCATTACTTTTGTCATTCTTTTCAGGTCCTGTCGATTTTCAATTGTTTCTCACGATTGCATGGAAAGGGTATGGAATATTAAAACCAGCATATAACGTATAGTTCTGGAATATGTGACTCACTATTCCCTTTGTATTGTAATGGAACTCGAATGTAACTATTTCTGCAGAGGCTTATCTCGACTAAAATGAAGTAGATAAAAAAGATTAATTTTCGTTAGAATAATTTGTATTTCCGCTAATAAACAGTAGAGGATAGAGAAAGTTATGTGAATGTAACAGACTAGAGTTTTTTACTTAAGTTTTCCAATTTTATTCTTATTAAAACCAGAATCAATGAAGATGTCTTTACAATTCTGGTACTGCATATCAACAGCCTGAACAAGAGTTGATATTTATTTTCATTGCCCTAGCTTTATTAGTTTCAGAGATGATGGGTCATTTGTACAGAAAAATGTAATTCTGAGATATTAAGCTTTAAAGTTTTCTAATAATTGTACAAGGGATGATCAGAAACTAAGGTTACAAAGCCTGCAGAGATTTATTTCATACAACCAATACAGCCAACTGTTAGTACATACATTAGGTTATTTTTTGACATAGTCTCCATATCGGTTTAGGCACTTGTCGCTTCATGGGATGAATCTGAATATTCCCTACTGGTAAAAATCCTGTCCTTGAGTGTTCAGAGTGTTCATTGTCGTGAAGTGTTTCACCTCCTCATCTGAAGCGAATCATCAGTCTCCTAGGTGCTCCTTCAAGTGAGGTGAAAGTCGCTTGGAGCGAGGTCCGGGCTGTAGGGAAGGTGGTCAGTGATGTCCCAGCAAAACTGCTTCCTCCTGATTGCTTCATGCAATCATGTCAAGGTCTTGCAGTATCGGTCAACGGTCACTGTGTGCTCTCTTTGCAAAAACTCCAAGTATGACACCCGCGCTGTCCCAAAACACTGTAGCCATCACCTTCACGGCAGATGGTATCACCTTAAACTTCTTTGTCTTTAGAGAGGAGAGGTCTTTCCACTCCATTGACGACGACCTACTGCTGGGGGCGTAGTGGTGGATCCATGTTTCATCACCTGTGACAGTGTTCCCTTCCATGGAGAACCATTGCAAAAGTTGTAGACTTGCCCCCATGCACTTCTCCTTGTGTTGGTTGGACAGATTTCGTGGAATCCATCAGGAAGAAACTTTCCGGTACTGCAGAACAATGTGACGAGCGACATTCCCAATTCTACCCTCATATGCCGTAGTATGATCCTCCTGCTGTTGAATCAGCTCCTCCACATGAGCTGTGTTCAAATCTGTTGATGCCGGCTGGGTTGGCCAGTGCGATCCTCGTTGGTGACGTTTTCTCTACCAGCCGCAAACTTTCGACACCATTGTGCGACATGGTGATGAGACATTACAGTCTCTCCATAAACCTCTGCCAGTAAATTTCAGTCACAGTTAGTATTTCACCCACAGAAATCGGATAACGGACTGAATTTCTTTGTGAGACCAGTTTTCCAAACGAGTTGTGATTTGTGTTGACCTACTCTTACCGCTGTAGGTGTTGGGTGGCTGAAACTCTGCACAGTTGCCAACCACATGTATTAGAATTATCGCACACTACTAATTTCTCTATACCGAACTAAACTCCAGGAATATCAGCCTTGTAACCTTAGTTTCTGATCACACCTTGTAGATTAATGGCCTACTACAGGGAGAACCAAAAAACTACAAACCAGCTGCACAGTGTTTTTCCTGTCCATGTCCTTGGTGCTCGTTGACATCTGCTGCTATCATAGAAAGATGCAGATGAAACTATACAACTTTTTTAAAACTACTTTTAAAGGCTTTACTTACCAACTTTACGAAAGGAAATGCTGAAACTGGCCACCGTCATTGTCCATACATTTTTGGCACCCCTTTAGGAAACTATCTATCACTTGCTGTAGTTATGTTGAGAAATGCTGGCAATTTCCTGGCGGATATTTTGTTTTAATTCTTCCAGGGTGTGTGGATTTGTCTTGTACACTTTGTTTTAAGTTACCCCAGAGATAGAAATTGCAGGGGGTTATGTCGGAGGACAGAGGGGGCCACAAATCTCTACTAATAATTCTGTCCTCAAACACACTTTCAATTGTTCTCATCGAAATATTGACCATATAAGCTGTTGCAGAGTCTTCTTGAAAAAAGGCTCCCTGGCTGTTAATTCTCTAAAAAAGGGGGCAAAATTGTATTCACATATTATGGGCGTCAACTGTTGACTCGAAAAAAATTGAAAGTGCCAAGGACGCAGCCGGTTCATAGTTTTTTTGCCTCTCTCTGTACCATATACTTAGTCGCATAATTCAAATCTTCTAATCTCCAAGATAAACACTTTTATTTTTTTTTTTTTCTTTCTTATTTATGATAGAAGTGAATTAAATAATACTATACCATTGTAGTAAGCCCCTTTTTGGAATACTTGTAGGTTATTGCTTGGCCTGTGTAAGTCCTGCCCATTTCTGGTTTGTTTGCTGTGTATGTTTGAATTTTTTATGAACACTTCTGGGTGGTCAACCACAGTTAAAAGTACAGTTAAAATATACTCACAGGCTAATGGTAGAATTCCAAATGTTTTGAATAGTGGTTTACAATGAGTTGATTTCTTTACACCTGCCATTATTCTTATTACCTTTTTTTGTAAAAGAAATATTTTTTTTGCATCTACTGAATTTCACCAAAATGTTATTCCATAAGTCATAATTGAGTGAAAATAAGCATAATATGCTGTTTTTAGGATCCTTTTATTTGTAAAATGAATTAATGATCTAATTGCAAAACATGCAGAGCTTAGTTTCGGTAGCATGTAGTCAGTATGGTCTTTCCAATCTATATTATGATCTATAATAACACCAAGAAACTTTATGCTACAAGTTTCAGTAATTTCATTGCCTTCATGTTCAATTCTTATGTCTGCAATACTTTTATTTTTTGTGCGAAAATTGATATACTTAGCTTTTTCAAAGTTTATATGCATTTTGTTACAATCGAACCAATTATTTAGCACACTGAAAATACTGTTGGATAACTCTGAGAAGCGACTGATGTGTTTTTTAATTATAATACTTGTATCATCTGCAAAGAGAACTGGGTGAGCATGTTCATTTATTACTCTGGGGAGGTCGTTGACATATATCAGAAACAATAATGGACCCAAAATTGAACCTTGTGCAACACCATGCTTTATTTCTGACCATTTGGAATATATTTTGGAATTATCTGTAGTATTTATTATGACCTTTTGATGTCTGTTTGATAGGTAAGATGCAATCCATTTATATTTTTATTCTTAATGCCATAATATGATAATTTTGATAAGAGTATGTTATGATTTACACAGTCAAATGCTTTTGATAGGTCACAGAATATTCCTAGTGTGTTACATTTATTATCAAGTGATTTCAAAATTTCATTCGTTAAGTTGAAAGTGGCATCATTGGTTGATATGTTTTTCCTAAATCCAAACTGCTCCTTTGCTAAAATATTATTTTTAATTAGGTGGTGACATATTCGTTTTAAGATAAGTTTTTCAAATACTTTGGAGAAAGCAGTTAGTAATGATACTGGTCTATAGTTCGACTGTTGGGACTTTTGCCCTTTCTTGTATAGTGGTTTAACTATAGAATATTTTAGCCTGTCAGAAAAAGTCCCTGTTACAAAAGAGAAGTTACATATATGACTTAAAGGTTTGCTAATTTTATCGGCACATAGTTTTAATATCTTAGTAGTTATTTTGTCATAACCCGACAAATTCTTGCTTTTGAGGGATTTTATCATTTTATTTACTTCTATTGTGCTCATGGGTACTATTTCTGTACAAATAGGCTGTTCTAAGCATGATTTTTTTCAAATATGAAATAGGGTCCTCCACATGTTGTTTGGACTGTAACAGTAAATTTTCTGCTAACTGAATATAATGCTCATTAAATAATGTTGCTAATTCTTGTGGTTCTTTTGTGGTGATATGATTTACTGTAATTTGTTTTATTTCATTTTTTGTGTGATGTTTACCAGTCTCTTTTTTTATAATTTTCCATATTGTATTAGATTGTTATTTGAGGACTCTATCTGCTTTTCAGAGCAGAGTTTTTTAGCTACATTTATAACCTTTTTTAAAATTTTACAATATTCTTTATAGTGTTGTCTGTTTCTCACAGTTGCTTTCTCTAGTAGCCATGTAGGGTTCTCTTTTGTGTTTGCAGGATATCTTAATACCTTGCATTAACCAGCCATTTCTAGGTGTGTTAATAATTTTCTTTACATGAAATGAAAAACTTGAGTTATGAATCCTTATGAATGTATTTAGAAAGCAGTTAAACTTGTCATTCATATTGTTCTTTTTGTATATTTCTTCCCAGGATTGTTCTGAAAGCTGGTAATTAAAGAGTTTTATGTTCTCACTGTTAATGACTCAGTAGTTGGATCATGATTCGTTATTTTGGAATGGGGAATGTTATAATTGATTTTAAGCAACTGTCCATCATGGTCTGAAAGTCCATTAGTTAAGGGTTGGATTTCATGGTATTCATTTTTAGACATATCTATGAAAATATTATCAATACCATTTTAACCATATTTTAAACATATGTTCCAGCAATTTAGAAAAGATGTTGGAGAGATTGGTCTTTATGAGGTTTGGGTTATGGCTACTATAATTGCATTTTTCCAGTTAGATGATAGATTCAATTTTCCAAATAGTGTTAAAATTTTAAACAATTTCATTTTGTAATGTTTTTAATACACTTTGTAGCATAGTATTACCAATGTCGTTTTTACAAATATATAATAAATTACAAGTATTGAGAGTAACAAATCACTAATACAAATGCTGTTTTGTTATTCAATGATGCAAACAAAACAGTGCAATATCAACTTCAGAACAAACAAAATCACAGCCTTCTACATCTCATGGCTTCTGAGATATGTCTGCTCAAGTATTTCAATTAACATTTTAGGAAAATGTTAGGTGCAATGGTCGCCTTAAAAAATTATTTATTGGTCAAAAAAGTATCCAATTTTAATGATTCTTATATCAAAATGTTCAGAAAAGACCACAATCTTTTGTGACAAAAAAAAATATGATTTTCTTTTTTCAAAATTGAACCTACATTCTCACCTTAAAATGGCATTATTAGCAATATCTCTCATATAATTGAATTGCAATAAATTGTTGTCATGTTGGAAGTGGATTATTATTTAATTTATTATTATTATCATTGAGATAGAAAAAGAGGAATATTAATTTGTATAATTGCCATGTTAATCTCATAAAGATAGCAGAATATTGAATCTTTAGTGAAATTCTATGTCATTGAAAGAAATAGAATAATTTTAGTGCGGCATTAAAATAAGTGAAAAATTTTACGTGAATTTGTTTTTGCAATGATACAAACCATTGATATTTATTGAGCATTTTGTTTTAGTTCTGCGGTTCAAAACTAGTTACACACACAAACCTTTTTCTAAAAATGCTTTTGTTTGCAAGGGGAGTCTGTTTCAGGGAGCATTAAAATGTGTATTTCCAATGAAATCTCCACATCAAAAGCTTGTGTGAAACACAATAGTTCCTCTACTTACTATAAAAAAAGTTATAAATAAATAATGTCACAGTGTGCAAAATAAGCTTTCTACCTTGGTGTTGATATGTATTTGCATTCTTGTTCCTGGCATATTTTAAAACTCTGGTCTTGGATTATTGTGAACTAGTGTTTAAAGGTTGTTAAGTAGGCTTAAAACACACTGTTTGCACTGCAACTATTGTTGTTTAATTAATATAAATCAGTGAATATGATACAACAGCTTAGTTGTGAATGTTTGATTCAGCCTGTAATACAGTTTTCTTTTCTTCCACAAACCAGGATGACAATGATGATGGATTGGGAGATCTGCGAGGACTTGGCAAGAAGGCACTTTATATCAAATCTCTGGGCGTCCAAGCTATAAGATTGAACTCCATATTTGTTTCTCCTCACTACCCTGAAACTTTTGACGAGGCACAAAACCTGACAGAAATTGAGCCACAACTTGGATCTCTAAATGACTTTGACTTTGTTGTCACCTCGTTCCATAAACACAACGTATCAGTTATCCTAGACGTTGCTATATTCCCACTCCTTAGACAGCTATCTAAGAGTGATGAAAATGAGAATATTGTGGGTAGTGGCTCACCTGATGACGAAGATAACTGGATACCATTCATGGATCTTACAAGAGATAATGAAACGGAGAGCAATGTGTTGCACAGAATAAAGCGAACAGAAAACAAAGATGACAACTTGATAACAGAAGCTTTGAGATTTTGGTTGAAAAGAGGAGTAGATGGATTCTATTTGAAAGGCCTAGAGGAACTGATACACGAGCCAAACTTTGGCGATCTTGTCCGAGAATGGAGGAGAGTGACGAGGCAGTATAAAGGAGACTGGGGCAGACAGAAGATACTCATGTGTAATATTGAAGTACTGAACTTGCTAGACCCTAGAGAGGACTCCCGCAAAGTGAGCGCGGTGGTGAACAACTTCGACCTGGTGGATGTGAGGTTGGATGTTGGTTTGAATGGCTCGAAGGCTCTGAAGACACAGGTGGACAGACTGATACAAGGCGGCTTCCTGTACAACAAGCCTGGCTATCCCTGGATACACTGGCACATGGGGAGTGTCAGCACGCCGAGGATTGCTTCCCAGCTGTCGATGCCTAATGCAACGTTAGCAGCAATATTGTTTGAGATGATGCTTCCTGGCACACCTTCCATATTCTATGGGGACGAGATTGGTCTTCAAGATCTCCATGACCCGGAAGGGGAGGTAAGTGCGTGCTCAGACACAGCTTTCATTTTAAAACCTCTCAATCTAAATAAATAATCTTATTTTAAAGAAAAAGCCTATCAATTTAGGTATTGAGGGGAATGTTTAAAACTTCTTCCATTTTTTTTTTGTTATTAATTACTAACTACATGCATTAACATTAACACTAGTTAGTTGTACAAAGGTGAAATTATTGCATACATATCCTCTCTACCTTTCAAGCGATCACTTCCATTTGATCCTTATCTTCCATAAAAACTCCCCTGATTTAGTTATCTGATTCTGGTCTTCAAACATGTTTACTATCTCTATTGTGTACATGGTAGGTAGGGAAGGTGTTGCATTTCACCCAAAAATTTGATACCAAGATTTCACCAGAAGCACATGTTTTGAGATCCCTTGAATCCAAAAAAAAAGAAACCTTTTTAGAAAAAGGTCCATGTATGAGTGTGTCTGCGAACAGCATAACTCAAAAACAAAAAGTTGGATAAGTACAAACTTGGTATTTAGGTTCAGTATCTTCCAAAAATGCGGTACAAACATTTAAAAAAAAATCCCCTACCCCAAACTAAGCCATTGCATGCAACATTTTTCAAAATTTTTTATTTTCTAAAAAATGGTTAACAATTTTGATTAAAGTGCCATATATTAAAGATATTTAGATAACAAATAAAATGTGTATCTTTCATTTTCTGGGAATAGCCTTTGAAGTTCTCTTCATTTGGAAGAAATTTTGTATAATCTTGTATAACTGGTAATTAGATTAAGATCTCTTTGAAACACACTATTTATTTCATATAACTTTTTGTGGCATCAGCTATTTCTGAGATACCCATTATTAATAGTTTTAATTTTTTAATACTTTATTATTCTTTTAAGATCCTATTGATTTTCAGTACTTTCTTACAAAGTCATAGAAACAGTATGAAATCTTAAGGCCAGCATACAGCGTCCAGCTCTTAAATATTTGACTATCGCTGTTCTCTTTGTATCTATAACGAAATGTAGCTATTTCAGTAAAGGTTTATTTGGATTAAAATGTAGTAAATAGAAAAGTAAACCTTAGTAAGAATGATTTGTATACCCACTAATAAACAATAGAGGGTAGAAAAAGTTACGTGAATGTATCACATTGGTTTTTTTTTTTTCAAATTTAAATGGCTTCAGGTTGTTCAAATTGGGGATGGGGGTTCGAAAATTAAATTGTAATTAACACTTGTTTTAAACTTTCCAATAAATTGACAAGTTTTATGTTTAAATTAGTTATTGATTTATTTAGACTGTGATGAGAGCCCAGTGACTTATGAGCCTTGTATTTCTGTTACAGAGAGCAGATATAAAACATGTGCACCATCTGCCACCGATGCACTGGTCAACACAAAGCTCTGGAATAGGCTTCTCCTCATCTGATGTCTTGTCTTGGCTTCCATCGTCGCTTGCTCTTGCTGACGCCAGCAGTGGACACCAGGCTGTCATCCAAAAAGTTGCCAAGCTGAGAGAGGAGTCCCCAGCAGTTTACATGAATGGTGTATGGAGAGACCACGAGCTCATACCTAACTATAGCATAAGGTCAGTAAACAGCAGTCTTTTTATCATCTGACATTTTTATTTGCCAATGAAAAACTTATTTGTATTTTATGCTGTATTAACATATTTCAGCACAAATGCCGTAAGTGCATCTTTGCAGAACAAAGAAGAAGTTTGAAAATACAAGACCATGGTGAATAATAGAAGTAGTTATGAAAATAAAATGATATACTGTCAGCTGTTCAAAAGCAGTATCAAGGTCACATCGTTCCTTGAATGCGAGCTAGTGATCAATTGTTTGCACCTGATAGTGTTGACCAAGCCAGTCAACAACTGTAGTGACATGGCTGCTTGCACCAAAAGACTTATACAGTGCTTTTCCTTCACATGGCGTTCATGTGCCAGCCACTAGCGCTCAGCCTACCCCTGAAACAGCTATAATACCTGCACAACTGCCTCACGTTCTAATATTTATAGGTGCAATGATAATAAGCACATATCTTATAAGAGATGATGTCCTTCTCTAGCCACTCATTTTTGTCATCTTCTCACTCGAGAGTTCAATATCTGAAATGGAGGGAATTCTTGCCTGATGTTTTCTTTTAGCTCTTCCAATGTATGCTGCGTGATCATCAGAGTTGGGCAAGCATGATTTCATTTACATCATAAAATAACAGATACTGAAGCACAAATAAACCTGATTTTACTCACGAGATTCCCCTGCATGATGCAAAAATTGATGTGTGGTGTGCAGTAAATGTATGCAGAATAATAGAACCTGTATTTTCTGAACAAACAATAAATGCAGCGAGGTGTAAGAATGACTTACAACATTGTTTGAACAGCTGACTGACGTTAAATGTCAATCTAGGTATTTCCAACGAATACAGCTGATAAGTAATTAAGTTTAATTCTGGAGATGTTTTGAAGATAGAATAATTAGTAAAGGATTATGACCCTCAAGATCTTTGATTTTCATCAATGGCAGAACTCGAAAAATAAGGTTTATGCAAAAACAAAAATAAGAACTAAAAGAAAACATCAGGCAAGTTATTCACTCAATTTTAGATATTGAGCTCTCGAATGTGAATGAAACTTTCTGAGAAGATATCAGAAATGTGCGAATGGAGAAGGACAACATCTCTTATGATGAGGTATGTGTTTATTATCATTGTAATTGTAACTATAAGAACGTGAGGTGGTTGCAGGGGTATTATAACTGTTTCAGTGAGAATCCGAGCTGCAGTGGCTGGCACAAGAGCCGCATTGTGAAAGGAAAGCACAGTATTTAAATGCTGCATGAATTAAACCATAAGTAAAGATTACCAAAAAGGGGGAAGTCAAGATGGTATGAATTTAAAGGTAAAATTCAACTATCAAATATGGTCATATTGCATGTCTGCAACAATAAAGATACATACCAACAGTTGGAAGATTAAATACATTTATTTAACTTCTGCGGTAAGCACGCAAAATGCATGGAGTTCAGGAATTTTAACCTCCCATACATGATAGCATCAGTGAGAAGTGGATAAAAAACCCTATCGCTGAAAAATAGTGTTACGTTCTAAGTGTGTACACAGAAATTTTTATGTTGTGTTCTCATATTTATCGGACATTTTAGGTACCAATACAACTAGCCAAATTCATTAAGGTACAGGACTCATGAATATTTGGTGTGGAATTGAATCCTGGTCTGCTATGTGACAAAGCAAGTGCAAAAAGTCATTACACTGTAACTGTTTAGAATAGGAGTCTATAACAGGGTTTTAGACACTGCCCTAGGTTCCATTATGGTTGTGTTCAACTTCTAATGCTGTAAAAATAAATAAAAACAAAGTATTTATTTCCTCACTTCTATTTGCAGTAATTACATATATATTTCACTGCAGTTGGCTGGTGAAGTTTCAAAGCTAATGAGATATTCAGCTGTAACCTCAATTAAGATTCTCCTTATCTGAATTACCTGTAATTTTATACAGATTTCAGCTGAATTTGAAATGTGTTGACAAAATTTGCATCAACCTCCTATGCAGTAAAATCCAGCTTAACCAAAACCGTGGAGGAGGAGAAAAAAAAAAAGTAGTCAGAAAGGATTAAGGAAAAATCTGATGTGTAACATTCACATGACTTTCTCTACCCTCTATCATTTATTAGTGGATATGCAAACTATTCTTAGGAAATCTTATTTTTCTATCTACTTAATTTTAATCTACGTAAACCTTTAAGCCCTGTCCACACTGATTAACATTTAACAAAACTTGTCAAGTGCAACATGTTAACAGCTTGCATGTTGGCCAAATTTCGATCACAGAATTGACTTAACATGTTAACCGAAAGAGTTGTGCTTGACACTTTTAACATGTTGCATGTTTTCCGCTTTTAATGGAAAACTTGTTAAGTCAATTCACTCTCTGTGTATGTGATTGGGTGAACTTCGGAAGTTTTCAGACTGTAAACATGGTAGCTATTGTGTTCGGTAGTTCCATGTTGACTCGTTCTGTGCTTATATTTTTGATTTGGCTTGCTTCATGTGAAGTTATGGACTGGACAAAAGAAAAGACACTTTCATTAATAAAATCTTTGCTGAGGCTATCATTATGGAACATTGTAACATATATATATATAATAAAAAGGATAGACAAATACACCAATGTACAATTTATTGTTGTTCCAGAGGTAATATCAGAAAAAAAATAACAACCTCACTTTGCTAGAGAATTGCAAAAGGGCTCAAGTCTGACAGCTGGAATGGCTGCTCTCAAATGTGTGTCCTTTTTGTGAATTATAGGTTAGAAACCTAGATCAAAACAAAGTTGAAGCCACTTTGACTTGCTCTCAAGAAATTGAAGTCTAACCTGCTCCGAATTTTAAACTCATTCAAAATATTTTCACTCCTGTGCCGGTTAACAAGATAGAGCCTCATTACCTTCCACTTTTCTTTTTATTACATACCAGATACAAATAGCAATAGTCAAATTCTAATCACTGGAGTCCATTTTGCTTTTAGTTAAGAGATTTTGTTGTCCCAACAAGTCAACTGGTGTGGATAGAATGTTAAACGTTCACAGTTACATGTTGAAGGCATTTAACATATTGAATGTGACATTTTGTTAACTGTTGAATGTTAGCTGTTGATATCTTGAACAGCGTGGACTCACCTTTACAGAAACAGCTACATTACACATTTCGTTATAGTTACAAAGAGAGCAGCGATAGTCAAATGTTTAACAACTGGACGCTATATGCTGGCCTTAAAGTTTCATACTCTTTCTGTGCAATCACAAGAAACAACTGGATATCTTGGAAATGGCTTATGCCACAAAAAGAGTTATTTGAAGTAAATTGCGTATTTTAAAGAGATCTACATTTATTGTGTAGTACATTTTCTTCTATCACTTAAATGTGTACTAGTATAAAATTCCTTCCGAATAAAGAGAACTACACAGGCTATTCCAAGAAAATTCAAGATAAACCTATACATTTTATTTCCCATATAAAATGCTTAATATATGGTATTTTAATAAAAATCATTACCCATTTTTGAGCAAATAAAGAATTTCAAAAAATTCCATGTAAAGGGTACTTGGGAGTTGGGGAATTTTCATGAAAATCTTTGTCATATCTTTGGAAGATACTGAATTTAAATATCAGCTTTGGTATTTATTCAACTTTTCCTTTTTGAGTTATGCTGTTCACAGACACACATACGTGGACCTTTTTCTAAAAATGCACTTTTTTTATTTATTAAGGGGCTTCAAAACATATATTTCTGGCAAAATCTCGGTATCAAATTTTTAGTGGAATGCAACACCTTCTTTGTCTACTATGTATGTATTAGAGTAAGAAAAAAAATATGATATGCTAAAATTGCTTTATTTGGATTCAGGTGCCTCAAAACATGTATTTCTGGTGAAATCTCGGTACTGAACTTTTGGGTGGAATGCAATACCTTCTCCACCTACTACGTGCGTGGTAGAGAAATTAGAAAATTAGATCTAATGTCACTCTGTATACTTATAACAGAAATCTTTATTGAATACTGGTATATGGTATGATTTCTCTCGAACAGCTTTCGTAAACAAACAAAACATAATCATACCCTGGCTTGACAAGTTGCGCATGTTAAGAATGATGTTTGTAAAGGGTCTTTCAACAAGAGTGTCCTATCTTTAACATGTGATAGCTGCCGTTGTTATTGAGTTACAGCAGTCACGTGGTTACAGTTGTTATTGACAAATAGCCATGGAACGTTACAGCATTCAGCAACGCGTAGAAATTGTGGAAATTTATTATCAAAATGGATCATCTGTTCGTCAAACCTTCCGTGTATTGCGTGAAGTTTACGGTGTGCATAATCGTCCCCCGCAAGAGAACGATTCCGCGTGTGATCGATAAATTTGAAAGGAGTGGTTCTGTCAGCGATCAAAGAGCGCTTGTTGCGCTCCAACAAAAACATAGGCGCTGTTCGTGAGAGTGTACACAAGAACGGAAACAAATCAATTGCTCGTCAAGCGCAAGAATTGGCAAATTCTGCATCTGGACTTGAAGTTTCACGCTTACAAAATGGTGTTAACTCAAGAACTAAAGCCCAACGACCATAGGTTGCACCGTGTATTTGCTGACTGGGCTATGGAGCAATTGGAAGTGGACCCGGATGTTGAAGTGGACCCACTTTGTCGAAAAATCATCTTCAGCGACGAAGCCCACTTTTGGATGGACGGCTGTGTTAACAAACAAAATTGCCGCTATTGGAGCAATCACAATCCAATACAGATTCAAGAACGACCACTTCATCCCCAAAAGGTTAGTGTGTGCTGTGGATTTTGGTATGGTGGAATCATTGGTCCATATTTTTTCCAAGATGAAGATGGAGAAGCTCTGTCAATGGAGAAAGATACAGGGCTCTTATAAGGGATTCTTTTTGGCCTCAATTGGATGGTATGGATCTCAGAAACATTTGTTTCCAGCAAGATGGTGCCACATGTCATACTGCTCTTGAAACAATCAATCTTTTGAAGGAGAAGTTCAGAGGTTTCATCATTTCCCGTGGTGGAGGTGATGTTAACTGGCCCCCAAGGTCATGTGATTTAATGCCATTGGATTACTTCTTGTGGGGTTATGTTAAATCTGGAGTTTATGTCAGCAAGCCAGAAACAGTAAATGATCTTATGAATAACATCACACGTGTTATTCGTGAAGTTGGACCTAATTTACGTTCTTCTGTCATTGAAAATTGGGTCAACCGTATATGCGCAACCCAACGAAGTCGCGGCGGTCACTTAACTGAAGTTCTCTTCCACACGTAATGGCATTAATTATGTTCCAAAATAAAAAAAGAAATAAACCTGTATCATTTATAGAACGTGTTTTATTTAAGTTCAAAGATAGGACACTCTTGTTGAAAGACCCTATATTATGCAGACCAGACTATCCCTCATTAATAATACTTGCAGCAAAACCTATTCCCTGGAAATCTGAAAGAGAAACAGTGAAGTACCTCAGTGTACACCTGGACCGATGACCTATATGAAAAACACTCATAAATAACTACCTCAAACGAGATTGGCAAAGTTTCACCCACTTCTCAAGAAAAGATCTTCAACAAACTAAAAAACTACATACCACAAATTTGGCATACCAGAAAAATTCTGTAGACTAACTTATGTATGAGAATTGTGCTTGTAATGTCATGCACACAAGTATGTTGACAGAAAATATTGCAACTGCATGTGGAGTGAAACAGGGTGTATTCTCTCTGCAATTATTACTTTCTCTACTAAGTAAGTGGAGAAAGTATTGTATTCCACCCAAAAATTCAATACCGAGATTTCACTGGAAATATATGTTTTGAGGCTCCCTGAATCCAAGAAAAGCATTTTTGGAAACATGTCCATGTATGTGTCTGTGAACAGCATAACTCAGAAACGAACAGTCGGATAAACACCAAACTTGGTATTTAGGGTCAGTATCTTCCAGAGATGCGACACGAAGGTTTTCAAGAGAATCCCCCACCCCAGATTACCCTTTACATGAAACATTTTTCGAAAATTTTAATTTTCTCAAAAATGGCTAACGATTTTGATCAAAATATCATATATTTAAGATACTTTCATGACAAATGAAATGTATATCTTGAATTTTCTGGGAATGTCTCCAAAAGTATTCTTCATTGTGAACGACTTTTGCATAACTGGTAAACCATAAGAGATAGACAAAATTTTACTACACAAAAAATGTAGATCGCGTTAAAATACACAATTTATGTCATATACATTTTTTTTGTTGAGTGAACCATTTTCGAGATATTGCTTGTTATTCCCTTAAATTTTCCAATACTTACACTTTTTCTCAAATGGAAATTCATTATTCTTTTTTTTTTTGTCCTGGTAATGCAAAGAGAATGGAATAATCCACATAGCAAGCAGCTCTTAAAATATTTGACTATCGCTTAAAGCCTACCAATTACCCTTGCATCTACAAGAAAATTAGCAACAAGATTAACATCTCAATTAACATGAACCATATGGAGAATAAGCATTTGTAAAAATAGTTTGTACAAGAGTAGAGAAAGTCATGTGAGTGTAACACATCAGATTTTATTTTTGATTATTATGAGTGACACTATGGAGTGTTAGAAGAGGCATAAGATGGGGACTGAATGATATCCTGGAGGATTTAAGACTTCACAGATGTCTTTGGGCTGCTCTCACATAATTTTGATGATACATAAAGTAGAGATATCAGAAGCAATAAAGAAGACTGATATGAATATTAATATAAAGATATGAGACTAAATAGTAAGAAAACAAAAAAAAATTACAATAGATAATAAAAATATTGATACTGTTCAGGAATTCACATATATATGTAGTATAATTGATAAGGATGGTGGAGCCCTTAAAGTTGCTAAGAATAGAATATAGAACACAAATGGTGTTGTCCTGTTATATCCAATCTGGAAATCTAATGTTATATCAAGACGTACTAAAATTAACATTTTCAATAGTATTGAAATCGGTTTTATTATATGGCTCTGAAACATGCAAAACAAGTGGAATCATTCAAAGCGAATAAAAATGTTTGTCAATAGATGTTTAAGAAGAATTATAAGAGTGAGATGGACAGATACAAGTTCAAATTACAATTATGGAAAATAGCAAATCAAAAAGAAATTACAACAGAAATAAAAAAACAAAAGTGGAAGTGCACAGTAAACTCACTAAGAAAAGAACATAAAGCTGTGGAAAGAATGGCTTTGGATTGGAATCCCCAGGGTAATAGAGGAAAAGGAAGACCAAGAAACACGTATTGAAGAAATTGTTAAAGAAGGGAAAACATGGAATGAAATAAAGAAGTTGGTAAGAAATAGGGTCTGATGGAAATACTTTGTGAATGCCCTATGCTCCTCATAAGGAGGTACAGGAGATTAAGTCTATACCACTGTTATTGTATGCCTGCCAGTGCTTCCAAAATCAAACCAATCCAAGCATTTCAAAACAGGATTCCACGCATCTCAACCACCATTTTGTGGTTTGTCAGAAATAGCTAACTACACAGAAACTGGAATCACTGCCATCCAGCAGTCAATATCTTCACAAGCAGAAGCCTAACGAACGTTCCTGGACCAGTTATAATGTGGGGTTTACCTCGTTTCAATGTTAGCATGGACAATCCATGCTTTTTATAGTACAGTAAATGTATTGCTTTTTGTCCCACAGGTTGGTGGAGTCTGATATACTGATACTGGAGCGCTCGTATCCCCGTCGTCACTCCTATGTTGTGGTAAGTAATTTTGGTAGCCACACTCAGACTAAGGACCTCTCGTTCATCTACTATGGTGGGGAAGTAATGGTGGACTTGCGTGGTAGAGTTGGACAGTATCTGACATTTCATACACTAACGTTGTATGCTGGTGAATCTGTCATCATAAAGCTGGACAAGTAATTGTAACAACATGTACAGCAGTAATTAAAATAGTCACTGTGTGTGTGTGTGTGTATCTACAACTCCTTTCACCAATCCCATTACTTCCTTGTCATCCAGCACCTAGTAGACCATTTTATATGTTTCAAAAATCACTTCAGACCTTGAGCCGTGGGATTAAATCTGTAAATGTGTGCGTCACTGCATAACATTGATGCTCAGTGAAATTGCTGACTCAGTGGTGTTGCAATCAGTAGTGGCCCATAACTACATTTTGAGTGTTCATAAAATTTTAGATTCCAATAGCTCTGAAAATGTGAGATAGCATCTGCTGCATAAGAGTGTTGCGGTGGAAATTTAAGGGGTAGGATGCGGTTGAAGGTTGAGCAAGACTCGGGCAACTATAACACATGTCACAGATAAAGGAGGGATCTCACAGATGGCAGGAGGCCCGTGCGTCTCCGACCACCCGGTACAGTAACTTAGGAAGGAAGTCCCTCACAAACAACAAAGGGTTCTTAGCATCAAAGTACATGACCAAGAGGACCACCATGCTCCTAATAGTACCTACAAGTGTACAAAAATATAAGGTTTATTAGGTAATGTTGCTCCAGAGGTCGACATGTCATGGCGGACGATATAAATGTGCAATGTCAGGTACCAACTGTTAAACGAAAAAATGCTGCCACGTTAGTAAAACCAGAAACAGTTTGGTATTGTTGCGAACTGTTATACGCTGCGTAATAGAAAAGCATGAAATAGTGAGTAAATGCAGTAAAACTGAATATTAATGGCAAAACAGTAAATAAATGCAATAAAATTGAATAATAACTGCGAAGCAGTAAAAAATGTTATTGTCTAATGCTTGGCATTTAGTAATGACCATTAGCGCTCGTGCGCTACTAAATAAATGTAATAAAGTAATGCAACTGAATAGTTACCGTGCAACAGTAAGCAAATGTAATACAACTAAATAATTACCGCGACGCAGTAAACAAATGTAATAGAACTAAACAGTTACCGCGTAGCGGTAGTTCTGGAGGATAGACAATGAAGAAATATGAAATTTTGAAAGAGGAGAAAGATGAAAAGGAAGTTCTGAGGGAGAAGACGAACCAAAAGAGAAGTGTGAAGATGTTATGCCGCAGGATAATTCTCAGAGAGTGTCACAAGAAGATTCTGAAACACTCCAATTGGGACAGCTGTTCCTGTACATAACTCATGCAAGTATGAGTTGAAAAGCTCCTGAGAAGTGCCGAACTGTCTCCTAAGCTTGCTAGTTCTGGAGTAGCTCTTCTGCAAGTTGTTCTATGTCCCAATTTTCCATTAGGACAGCGTCATTTAACACCTTATTCTCCACAACGATGGGTAAGTTGTCCATGTTGTTGACTGCTGACAAAATCACGCCAGAATGTATAACCAATCCAATAAATTGCACCAGAATATATAATCATAAGTGCATAAACAACTTTAGGGCATTTAAAAGGCCAAATGCCACACATTCACAGAATTTTAGCGATGTTTTTTTCTACAGGGTAGCCTGCCTGACGTTGTGCAGCACCTGCCATGACACATCGATCTCTGGAGCAACATTACCGTTTATTATACCATGACTCAAGGCTGCCTAAAGGGCTTACAATGAATTAATGAAATGGCATGCTTACCTCAGAGGAACAGATGTCTGATGCATGGTGTTGGTTCTTGTGTATATATATGTGTAAACATTTTCAGACATCAGACCCACATCAGTTCCTGTAGCATCACCTCAGTAGTCCCCCCCCCCCATCTTTAAAGGTGCACTATTGCTATCCCAGAGTCCTTCACCTCTTGAGCAAACGCCTTAACCCGAATCAGCAAGAATAATGCAACGTATGTGAGCTGATTCGGCACCTAGCAACGAGCAAGTGCTTGGACATACATTCCACGTATCAGCCTTTTTAATTTTTATGATACAATAATCTCCAATGCTACCATGCGGAAGAACATTGCTATAAAATTAATAATTCTAGCTCATACATTGTGACAATAATTACGATAATGAATAATTTGATACAACTGCAGCCATTCCAATAATAATGCATAACTTGACCAACAAAAGAAAGCATTGTTATTGTGGATGTTTGTTGTATACATAATTAAGTACAGCATGTTAGGCCAAGAACGAAGTAATGTGTAAATTAAATTCTAGTTGAGAGTATGGATCATATAGAAAAAGTGGGAGAAGCTTCCACACTCATACATGTTGCCTACTTCTGACATCAAATTGTAGTGATAGTATCAAAACACAGCAAGGAGAAGCTACATCTTCAAGTGTGCACGACCCATATCTATTTGACCCCATAAGGTAATTACATCATACCAGATGTGCTAGTGACCCTGTTGCCATATTTCATAGATCGTAGAGTAGTAGCTCAGTATATTTACATCCCATAGATTTTAAATTACTGCATATACATTATCTTTAATAGTATTTAAGGGAAAAAATAACAAATAAATCTGCTAGGTGTCAAAGAAGTTTGGGTGTTCGTATGCTCTTATATAGTTACAATCACTGGTTGTAATGGAAGCAGATAGAGCTCTGTTGTCTCATTCATTTTCCTGGAAAGTATAGGGTCTTTCAACAAGAGTGTCCTATCTTTGAACTTAAATAAAACACGTTCTATAAATGATAGAGGTTTATTTCTTTTTTTTTTTTCATTTTGGAACATAATTAATGTCATTACGTGTGGGAGAGAACATCAGTTAAGTGACCGCCGCGACTTCGTTGGGTTGCGCGTATACGGTTGATCCAATTTTCAATGACAGAACGTAAATTAGATCCAACTTCACGAATAACACGCGTGATGTTATTCATAAGATCATTTACTGTTTCTGGCTTGTTGACATAAACTCGAGATTTAACATAACCCCACAAGAAGTAATCCAACGGCATTAAATCAGATGATCTCGGGGGCCAGTTAACATCACCACCATGGGAAATGATGAAACCTCTGAACTTCTTCTTCAAAAGATCGATTGTTTCAAGAGCAATATGACATGTGGCACCATCTTGCTGGAAACAAATGTTTCTGAGATCCATACCATCCAATTGAGGTAAAAAATAATCCCTTATAAGAGCCCTGTATCTTTCTCCATTGACAGAGCTTCTCCATCTTCATCTTGGAAAAAATATGGACCAATGATTCCACCATACCAAAATGCCCACCATACAGTAACCTTTTGGGGATGAAGTGGTCATTCTTGAATCTGCATTGGATTGTGATTGCTCCAATATCGGCAAGTTTGTTTGTTAACACAACCATCCATCCAAAAGTGGGCTTTGTCACTGAAAATGATTTTTCGACAAAAATCCGGGTCAGCTTCCAATTGCTCCATAGCCCAGTCAGCGAATACACGGCGCAACCTATGGTCGTTGGGCTTTTAGTTCTTGAGTTAACACCATTTTGTAAGCATGAAACTTCAAGTCCAGATGCAGAATTTGCCAAGTTGTTGTCGGCGAGCAATTGATTGGTTTCCATTCTCGCGTACACTCTCACGAACGGCACGTATGTTTTTGTTGGAGCACTTACGTTGATTACGTACAGGCGTTCTTTGATCGCTGACAGAACCACTTCTTTCAAATTTATCGATCAAACGCTGAATCGTTCTCTTGCAGGGACTATTACGCACACCGTAAACTTCATGCAATACATGGAAGGTTTGGCGAACAGATGATCCATTTTGATAATAAATTTTCACAATTTCTACGCGTTGCTGAATGCTGTAACGTTCCATGGCTATTTGTCAATAACAACTGTAACCACATGCTGTAACTCAATAACAACGGCAACTATCATCACATGTTAAAGATAGGACACTCTTGTTGAAAGACCTTGTATAAACAACCTTGCAAATGCAATGGAGATTCAGATATGTATTTTCATGCGATAATCTTGCACAATTTCAGATGTGGTTTAAATGAAACGCACTGGCTTGAGCATTTGAGGAGGATTTTGCTCTTTCACATGCTAATATGTTCTGTTGGTTTGTAGAATTTAAGAAGGGGCAGAAGTCTCGTAAACATAAAGAGAAGAGTGACAGTCCAACAGAAGCAGTTGCTGAGAAAAACATCAACAATAATCAGGGAAGATCCAGGACTAGCCTAGAACATTATTGATGTGGCATTAGCGATTAGTGTAAAACAAATTCAAGATGGGTACCACATAATTTGTGTGAAGCACAGGGTGGAAGGAAGGCTTCACAGGCTGCTCGTAGAAAACTCAAGATTTACAAGTATCTCACGAGAGGCATTCTCAACATTTTTGGTGGTGACTCAAAGATGGCGAGATTATTATGATAGTATTATCTTTAAGATGACGTGATAAGAGCTGTTATCTTTTTTGGTAACTCTTAGAGGATTGTTTGCATGCTTGACCTGTTTTAGTCGACTCAGACTATATCAGTTACAGGAAGTCTCCTGTTTCCAGGCAACTGTGTAAGCTTGCTGTCTCAGCGCTGCAGCAGAATGCAGTTTTGTGACAGTGAGAGAACAGTTTGAAATAGCCCATGTGGCTGCAGCCTTTGCAGATCAGACAGGAAATGAAAGTCTTGCTCACCCCCTGGCCCCATCCTTAATGAGTGTAATGCTACAGCAAATGGATTCTTTACTTTCTTAAAACTAAATATCAGACATTTATTCAAAGTTCAGTTATTGTAGGATATAAGTGAGAGTAGCCATACATAATATTATGTTCTAGCTAGAATGTCTTCCGTGTAGTGAAGATGACTGCACTAACAAGAGTCCTTTTAATGTAGCATACCAAAGGCAAGAGAGCTGCTTCCTCAGTGTGCCCATGCATTTCTTTTTTTGTAACAGCTTATAGTAACTCGGTGCAAGTATCCAATACATTTACACACTTGCTGTTTGTGTATTGTTACTACTGCATGAAGCAAAATGTAAGTGCAAACCTTCACTTTAAAAAAGAACTATATACGACTTTCGTACAAACGTGGATTCTCAGCATTTTTAACAATCTTGTTAAAGCAACGGCTAATAATTGTTCCCGTCCTTTTAATTTGTATTGTAATACAGGCGGGAGCAAAGGGAGAGGTAACCACGCTCACAGTTACGAGTCAACAAACATCGTAATGTTAGTGAGGTGACTGCACTTATATCAGATTTATTTTTGTGTTACACTTAATGACTGCCATTCTAAAGCAAAATTACGATATGAATGCATGCGGTGGGAAGAGGAACTAAACAGTTTCAAAACAAGTAGGCGGGGCATCGGAAGGACAGTTCAGGTAAAGAAAACGACCGCAGTTCAAATTGCATTTAGTAGTGAGGATGAGGCGTGCAAATGTAGTACTGTTTTCATTGTATGATTGTATACTTCCTTATCGCCTTGCTCTGGTCCCTAACGTCGATTGTAAACAAAAACAGTGGCGCCCTTTACCATGCGCATTCATATCGTCGCCGACTAGTAAGTATACTCGCCTGTTTTGGCGATCGTGTATCAAACTAGTGTTATCAATTTTCTATAAAATTAATAAAGCTGAAATACGAGCTGGGATAAAGACTTCATTTTGAAGGGTTTAACACAAACACTAAAGATGTTAGATTCGACATTAAAAACTTCTTGCCTTTCGTTTTCGTTTTAAAAATGGTACTGCTGAATTAAACTGTGGTCGTGCATCCTTCAAGATCATGAGCGCTTAGGGCGTCCCGAAACCGCTACGACCGACGAGATCGTGGCAAAAACTCTCAGTGCCGTACGACTGAAGATACGGGAGTTGACTTGTCATTACACAGTCCTCGATGAGTGCCCGTTATTAACAATGCATTAAAAACTCATTCGAATTAAAATTCCTCGGGACTGTTTAGACTTGTTTACGCACAATTCCAGTGAGCTCCGACGTTTCATAACAGTAAATGTAACTGGATTCGTCACTACACGCCAGAGACGAAGGAGCAATCCAAACAGTGGGTGACAAAAGGTGAAAGTGCACCAAAGAAAGCAAAAAATGGTTCCATAATGACTTCCTGGGACTTTCATGATGTAAATTGTATTGGGCTTTTATTTATGGATGCTACGGTTCTTAGCATCCCATTCTATATTGGGGTGAAAGGCCGGACATTTTGCTCAGAGGCCTCTCTATTAGGCTTGAGGTAAATCTACGACACGGGACCACCGGTTTTAGTTCCCTTCCGAAGGAAGTCGTGCTAAGGATTTTTACGCCCGAAAAAAATCCATCGCCCTCCGCCGGGTTTGAACCCGCGACCTTGGGAATTAGAGGCTAGCATGGTACCACGGAGGACGTGTGTGTTGCTAATAGGCTACCTCAGACTGTTCAACTAAACGATAACTCTCTTTCATCATGATGTCTTCACACGAAACTGCGTGACCTTCGCTTGCAGCATATTTCCAAACCTGCACAAATCTCTGCATTCATTTACTTACCATGTTGAAAAATGAATTGTGTGCTTTCCAGAACGCCTTTCGTAAACCCTTACTATTTTAATCAAAAGTTAGAGCCGTTTTTGAGAGAAATTAAAAAAGAAAAAGCTTTCCACGTAAAGGGTAGTTTGGATTGGTGGATTTTCTTGGAGATATGCTGAGCTTAAATAGAAAGTTTGGTATTTTTCTAGCCTTGTTTTTGAGTTAATGACGATCACATGGTCTAGTCAATCACTGAACTGTTTCATCCTCAAATCCCTCGCGTCGTACTCTTCTTTTCCGTCTTGGAGTCTACTCCAACATCGTCCTTGGAATTCTTCAGTGGAAATGTTCATTCCAGTTGTTCCTATTTTCTACAATTTTGTCTTTTAATCTAAAAAATATTTAACTCTTCACGAGTTTTTGTGCTTCTCTTTTTATCCATTTTACTATGTCCTCTGACAGCTCACAGAAATCTCATATCAGCTGCTTCTATCGCATTTTCCTGTTTTTTTTGGGGGGGTGAGCGTCCAAATCCCAAAGCCCCATACAAACATTGGTATGGCCATCCCTTTATAAAACGTTATTTGTATATTCTTCCTTGTTACTTTCTCTGCCAAATACATAGATACGGAGGATGTTGGAATTCCACCCAAAAAATCCATACCGGAAATACAGTGGTCCCCGAATAAAAAACATTTTTAGAAACATCCGTGTGTGTGTGCGACTCGTCCTCCTCCGTGGTCTAGGGGTACCATGCTAACCTGAGGTCGCGGGTTCAAACCCGGCGGAGGCCGGTGGAATTTTTTCGGGCGTAAAAGTCCTCAGCATGGCTTCCTTCGGAAGGAAAGTAAAGCCGGTGGCGGATTTACGGCACGTAAAAGAACCTCAAGCCTGATAAAGAGGCCTCTGAGCAAAATTACCGGTGTTTCACGCCCAATATAGAATGGGACGCTAAGAACCACAGCAGTTAAAGAGTGTCCATAAATAAAACTCAATTTAATTTGTGTGTGTGAGAGAGAGAAAGAGAGAGAGAGAGAGAGAACAGCATAACTCAAAAACGAAATGTTTGAAAGATGCGGCACGAATATTTTCAAGAAGATCCCTCACCCCAAACAACCCTTTACAGGGAACATTTTTTTGATTTTCTGAAAAATGGCTCTAACGATTTTGATTAAGATACCATATATTAAAGATATTTTACATGACAAATAAAATGTATAACTTGAATTTTCTGAGAATAGTGTGTTATCCACTTCATTTATGTGATCTTGAATAACTCGTAAACGTTAAGCGAAAGACGAAAAACCTACACAAAAAATGTAGAGCTCTTTAAAACACACAATTTATTTCAAATAACTTTTTTGTGGCATAAGCCATTTCCTGGATATCCGTTATTGATGGTTCGAATTGCTCAATACTTAGTCGTTCTTTTTAAGTCCTATCGATTCTCAGTTCTTTCTCGCGATGTCATGGAAACAGTATGGAATTTTAAGGCCAGCATATAGCGTTCAGTTGTTAAACATTTGACTATCGCTGTTCCCTTTGTGTGTATAACGAAATGTGTAATGCCGCTATTTCCGGAAAGGTTTAACTGGATTAAAATGCAGTAGATAGGAAATAACTTTCGTAAGAACAATTTGTATACCCACTAATAAGCGATAGAGGGCAGAGAAAGTAATGTAAATGTAACACATCTGAATTTTTTCTATCTACTTCATTTTAATCGAGATAACCTTTGCAGAAATAGCTACATTACACAATTCGTTATGGATGCAAAGCGACACTCAAATGTTTAAGAACTGGACGCTATATGCTGGCCTTAAAATTCTATAGTTTCCATGCAATTGCGAAAACAACTGAAAAACAGGACTTTAAAAAGAATGACGGGGCATTCTTTCGTTATGAAAGAACCGTTAATAAAGATATCGCGAAAATGCCTTATGCCACAAAAAAGTTATTGGAAATAAATTGTGCGTTTTAAAGAGCCTTTTGTGTGTGTGTGTGTGTGTGTGTGTGTGTGTGTGTGTGTGTGTGTAGTACGTTTTCATCTATCGCTCACCAGTTATACAAGATTATACAAAAGTCCTTCCTAATGAAGAGGACTTCACAGGGTATTCGAAAATAATTGAAGATGTACATTTTGTTTGTCATGTATATATTTATCTTAAACATATGAGAAAATCAAAAATATCCATGAAAGGCATACTTTGTTGTTGTAAGATTATCTTGAAAATCGTGTCGCATATTTGGAAGAGAAATACAAGTTTCGTATTTATGCACTTTTGGTTTATGATTCACCTTGTTCGCAGACATAACCTTTTTCTAGATGTGTTTTTTTTTTAAATTCACGGTCCTCAAAACATGTATTTCCGATGAAATTTCGGTATCGATTTTTTGGAAGAAATGCAATACCTTCTCTGTCTATTGTGTACGTGCTAGAGAAAATAAAAAGTAGGTAAACCTTTCCATAAAATGTTACACGATATGTAAGAAAACAAATGCTTTTGGTGAGAATTTTCTTTAATATTAAACTATTTAATATCATTACTTCAGTTATGAACGGCGCCGCAAAGCTCACTAAACAGCGACCTTTAATTCTTGTGCAAGTTCAAAGGAGAATAACAAAACCGATAGGTGCTCCAGATAGGAATGGGTTCGTCATTAACCTTGAAAAGAAAGGACCGCTGTGACCCCCTGCGGGTGAAAACCAAAGTAATGATATTCCAGGCATTCATTTGACGAGGACTTTCGCCCTAAATTTATTTCTTCTGGCCTCGAGTCAAGTATGTAAGAAATACTAGTTCACAGAACCCACCCAGTAATCTGCCAATGTATCATGCACACGTGTAGTTACATGCTGCTATCTAGCGGTAAATCCACATAACATAAGAATGCGCGCATCGATGGCTCACTGGGTGTTAATAGATACAACCACCGTGATATTCCTAGCGGTGCACTTATTATGTCGCGCGTAGCTTAAAACGCCGACCTTAGACGCATCACGTAATGCACTGCGTATTGTTTTCCTACAAACGGATAAAACGTGGCTTGTCGCAGTAACTCTCCAGTTGTGAACGAATTAAAAAAAATGAATTGTGTGTCGAAACAGAAAAAAAGTCGTAGTTATTGTGGCTGTTAGAAGACCGTGATCATTATTGCATACATGGGGCACTTTATATTTTGAGCCTAATAATTAAAACACAGTAATTTCTGATTGAAAACTGCTTTATTGTTTTTCAAAATATTCTCCTTTATGATTAATACACTTTTGCATCCGTTTGAACCATTTGTCAAAGCATTTATTCCAGTCTTCTTGAGACACCTCCAAAACATGGTTTTTGAAGGCATCAACGGCTTCTTCTGCCAACGAAAATCGTCCACGCAATTTATTCTTGATGTTCGGGAACAAAAAGAAGTCATTGGGTGCCAAATCAGGAGTGTATGGCGGATGACCCATCAATTCTATTTTTGAGCCTTGAAATACTCTGTTGTTAGACGAGAAGTGTGTGCGCTCGCATTGTCTTGATGAAGAACGATCCTACGGTTCTTGTTGGTTTCCTTACTTCACCGAAGACTTCCGGTAAACAAATGGTTATGTACCACTCAGCATTGACTGGTTTACGTTCCTCTAAAGACATGTTGCCACATGGCCAGTTTTGCTGAAAAAACAGGCGACCATTTGCTTCGAATGCGAACAACTTTTGTTGGATGTGCTTAATCTTGAAACACCCATACAGTCGACTGCTGTTTACGTTCCGGCTCACACGCATAGATCCATGATTCGTCACCTGTTACAATCTTATATACGTCTTTTGAGGCACCGCCATTGTATTTCTTGAGCATTTTTGTACACGAATCGACACGAGCATCTTTTTGAGATTGCGTCCAATTATATGGGATCCATCGAGAGGAAACCTTTTTCACGGCTAAATAATCATGCAATATTTTATATATGCTGGTGGAACTAATGCCTAGGGTTGCCTCAATCTCTCAACATGTCACATGACGATCTTTCATTATTAGTTTTTGCACAGCATCAATGTTTTCTGGCACAACAACTGATTTTGGACGACCTTCACGAACTTTATCATTGAGTGAACGGCGGCCACGATTAAATTCGTTATACCAGCGTTTCATAGTGGCAAAGGATGGAGCTTCGTCGCCAAATGTGGAAGTTAGTTTATTGATGCACTCTTGTCTTGATAATCCACGTCGAAAGTCGTAATAAATCACTGCACGAACGTTTTCACGAGTTAATTCCATGTTTTTGTTGACACACAATTTTCAAGTTAGTGTAAACAAAACAAATGACGCTCTATTGACAAAATGTTTGAAGTAGATTATGGTCAAAAATGTCAAACTTTGCATTGGAAACATCGGATGGCACCTACAACATTCAGGGTTACCAAAGCTCAAAATATAAATAGTGCCCCTCGTAGTAAGTCTGTTAGTGAAGTGTTTTCTTATAGAGAAAATGAGGGAGTTTTTAAAATATTAATTGAGAAACACATATTAGAAGACGATACGAAATTGAAAGCGTACTTCAGATTCATCCGAGAACAGTTTAGTTTCCTGGTTAACCTAATTCAAGATGATTTGTATACAAAACCATGCAATCGAGTGAAAATGCACATTAGGAAGGAAATTAATTAATTAAGAATTTAATGAACAAGTGGTTTGTCTATTTGTTGTACTGGTACACAAAAAGTACTGAAATTACACAAATTATCGTAGGTTTCTTCATTGTTGGCCGTGGTGGCAGATGAGTAAGATGAGCGTTCACCAGTGCTGAATCCTTTGATGTGTTTTTGAAGGTTGCATTCGCCATATTCCACAAAATGGAGTGAGTGTTCAGCAACCAATTCAATTAGGTGTTCGTCTTCTACAGCTGGAAATCGAACAGTAGGAGGTGTCATTCTGTAAATCAAATACAACTTCACACACAAGGCCTCTATCACGCAGCGCATTAGACTCCTCTCGATGCAGTAGGTCTGTCGCGCCAGGCGCAAAACAAACAGCATAGTTTAGGAAACCATTTCATCATTGTTTGAGTCTGCTTGCTGCGTATTGCGCTCGACGTGTTACGTTGCACGCGGCGTAGAATGCACGTTGCTAGGAAAACCCGCCTTAACACGAAATGCGTATTTTCATATCGTCGTATCTCTATTTCTAATTTCCATAACCTCCCCCTGGCAGTTTTCAGTTCTGGAATCGGATAATAGATGGCAACGAAAGGAAGAAAATAAGTGCAGTCCAAATGATCTGGTAAGTTTAATAAAAGTTATTACTGCATACAGCATTTGCAAACACTATTTCATAAAACCAGTAATTATTTTTCTGAACTTTCTTGCCGCAACGCTTGCAGCTATATCACGTCACCGTTAGATAAGTACAGTGCTTTTCCTTCACACGGCGGCTCGCGCAGCTCGGACTCCCACCAAAACCGTCTCACGTTCTCAGTGATAACAGGCACATACCTTATCATAAGAGATGTTGCAAGTATTGTCCTCTGTTCGCATATTTCTGGGCATTTTCTCAGGAAATTTTCATCCAGAGTTCAATATCCGAAATAGAATGAATTTCTGGTCTGATGTTTTGTTTTAGTTGTTTCATGTATGGCGGTTTCTTACACACACTTCATTTTTCAAATTCCGCTATAGATAACAATCACATACGGTTAAATCAGCGGATCATGAGGTTATAATTCTTTACTAATTAATCTATCCTTAACATTTTCGTGAATTAAAGTTAATGGCTGAGAGAACGTAGGCTTTCACGGCCGGAGTCAGTATAACTGGGTTGTTTTGCCGTGGTCTGCTGGAGATATACTACGTGATCAAAAGTATCCGGACACCTGGCGGAAAATAACGTACAAGTTCGTGGCGCCCTCCATTGGTAATGCTGGAAGTCAATATGGTGTTGGCCCACCCTTAGTCTTGATGGCAGCGTTCACTCTCGCAGGCATACTTTCAATCAGGTGCTGGAAGGTTTCTTGGGGAATGGCAGCCCATTCTTCACGGAGTGCGGAACTGAGGAGAGGTATCGATGTAGGTCGGTGAGGCCTGGCACGAAGTCGGCGTTCCAAAACGTTCCAAAGGTGTTCTATAGGATTCAAGTCAGGACTCTGTGCAGGCCAGTCCATTACAGGGATGTTATTGTTGTAACCACTCCGCCACAGCCCGTGCAGTATGAACAGGTGCTCGATCGCGTTGAAAGATGCAATCGGCATCCCCAAATTGCTCTTCAACAGTGGGAAGCAAACAGGTGCTTAAAAGATCAATGTAGGTCTGCGCTGTGATCGTGCCACGCAAAACAACAAGGGGTGCAAGCCCCCTCCAGGAAAAACACGACCACAGCACCACTTCCGAATTTCACTGTCGGCACTACACACGCTGGCAGATGACGTTCACCGGGCATTCGCCATACCCACACCCTGCCATCGGATCGCCACATTGTGTACCGTGTTTCGTCACTCCACACAACGTTTTGCCACTGTTCAATCGTGTAATGTTGACGCTCCTTACACCAAGCGAGGTGTCGTTTGGCATTTTCCTGCGTGATGTGTGGCTTATGAGCAGCCGCTCGACCGTTTCTCACCTCACGCCTGTCATAGTACTTGGAGTGGATCCTGATGCAGTTTGGAATTCCTGTGTGATCGTCTGGATAGATGTCGGCCTATTACTCTTTACGACCCTCTTCAAATGTCGGCGGTCTCTGTCAGTCAACAGACGAGGTCGGCCTGTACACTTTTGTGCTGTACATGTCCCTTCACGTTTCCACTTCACTATCACATCAGAAACAGTGGACCTAGGGATGTTTAGGAGTGTGGAAATCTCGCGTACAAACTTCTGACACAAGTGACACCCAATCACATGACCACGTTCGAGCGTCCCATTCTGCTGTTTCACAATGTCTACTGACTACTGAGGTCGCGGATAATGAGTACCAGACGGTAGGTGGCAGCACAAGGCACCTAAGATGAAAAACGTATGTTTGTGGGGTGTCCAGATACTTTTGATCAAATAGTGTAGATGTTCCAGACGTTTCGTCTACAACTACGGCAGACATCTTCAGTGGCACTGGCGAAGTCTTCTAGGAGAAGGTTGCGCAGCGCAACATTCATTCATTCCCGTACCTCTCTGCATTTGTTTGTTATTACTCTGAATGCATTTATTGCTCACCAGTTTAAGTGCGTGCAACAAACGCCACACATTGGAACAACTAAAAGAAAACATCACATTGAACTCTCGAGAATAAATGAAGATCTCCTGAGAAGATGCCGGAAGTATGTCGACAGACATCTCTTATGATGAGGTATGTGCTTATCATCATTGCAATTTAACTATGAGAACATGAGGCGGCGGGAGTCGGGGCTGTGGCGGCCACAGTAACAAGAAAAGCACTGGATTTTATCTGTTGGTGTTGAGTCACTGCTTTGTTCCACAAAACGGAAAGTCCTAATTCAATATTCACCATTAAGATTTGAATGTAGTGTTTCTGAATCCCTCGTCCGCTTCGAGTTTCTGTTCAATGTTTTATTGCAACACGCTTTCTTTTCGCCGACATCTTAAACACAAATAAACCACACTGACCTACACCAACAGTAAAATAACAGTGTGCCTCCGTGAATATGTTAATATTCGTTATGAAGCTGCAATATTTCTTGTAATATGTGTAGGAGTTGGCTGCTTACAACACCAAGTACCTGTGTTGGAATTTAGGGCTGAGATAAAATAACATTGCCATTATCGCAGCAAAGTTGCCAGACTCGCTCATGTTTTACTTATTTCAGTCCCCTTTTCATTCGTTTTCCCCTCTTGCGCCGTTTCGGTTAAGCGAGGCATTTTACTATATGCATATACCGGGTGTTTCAGAAATACTTTTACAAACTTCGGGTATGGGTTCCTCACACCAAAACAAGGGAAAAAGTTCATATGAACATATGTCCCATAATCCTTGGTTTTCGCGTTATTCCTGTCACAATGAAAGTGTGAGTTCGGGGTCCAACCTCAAAACTTCATTTCTCTATGCATTCATAGAAGTCGTTGACCATTGTACTACATACGGTAGATGGCGAAGTGTTGCCATGGAGACTTATTTACGTTTGTCATTAGTCTGTCTACAACGTTTCACTTGTGTACATGTAGTGAGTTAACTGCACGTGTTTCGTTCCACCATGGCTGGATATTCATTTCTTGAACAGGTAGACATGATTTTTATGTATGGTCGCGCGAATGGTAATGGACGCGAGGCTGCACGGCTGTATCAGATGCAGTTTCCAGACCGAAGCCAACCGAGTCATCCAACCTCTGTCGCTGTTTATCATCGCCTTGCTGAGACAGGAACCGTTGCACCATGGACTATTGATCGAGGAAGACCAAGAGTTGTTCATACGCCGGAACGCGAAGAACGGATGTTAAAGTGTGTCGAAGACGATCCAGGTATCAGTACAAGACAATTGGTTGTGGCATCTGGTACATCACACGTGACAGCATGGAGGGTACTTCACGAGCAGCTCCTGTATCCATATCATATTCAATGTGTGCAGGGTCTTTCGCCTGCCGATTACCCACCATGGGATAACTTTTGCCGATGGTTTGTAGTTAAGATATATTATGTGTTTATTATTTTAATTCCATTATGTTTTACAAGTAAAAGTTGATTATTAAATCAGAATTTTTTATTTTTTTTATCCCTTAAATTTTTAAACAGCCAATCCATTGTTTGTCTCGTCAGTTTTATTTACAAACGAGGCAACGTTTGGGAGAGATGGAGTTACTAATTTCCACAATGTACACGTATGGGCAGAACGTAATCCTCATGCTGTACTTCAGGCTAAACATCAGCAACAGTTTAGTCTGAATGTGTGGGCTGGCATTGTAGGTGACTGTCTGGTAGGTCTATACGTTTTACCAGCACGTCTTACTGGTGCTGTCTACAGGGACTTTATCCAGCACACTCTTCCCGACTTACTTCACGAAGATGTGCCCCTGCAAATAAGAAAAAACATGTGGTTTATGCATGATGGGGCTCCGGCACATTTTAGTCGCATTGTTCGAGATGCACTGACTGATATCTACCATGACCGATGGATAGGCAGAGGAGGACCAGTTCCATGTCCTGCACGTTCTCCCGACCTCAATCCTGTGGATTTTTACCTCTGGGAGCATCTTAAATCACTGGTTTATGGAGCAGCCATCCCGGATGCAGAAACACTTCATCGATGTGTCATGGAAGCCTGCGAAACCATTCGACACCATCCCGGAGTTTTTGACAGGGTGCGACATTCCATGATTTGACGAGTACTGGCATGCATAGAAGCAAGAGGAGGACATTTCGAGCATTTATTATGAGTTTTGTGTGTTATAAGTGTACCTCTGTGTTGAACACCTCCTAACGAGAAAACAAAGGATCATGGGACATATGTTCATATGAACTTTTTTACTTCTTGTGGTGTAAGGAACCCATACTCGAAGTTTGTAAAAGTATTTCTGAAACATTCTGTATTCCATGAGTATGCTTCACCATCGAAAGAATTAACAGAATGATCATATAATCACAACAGATGGGATTTTAAAACGTTGTGCCTTATCTTTGGTTCCGTAGTTAACAACATACAGTTTTCACATAATACAGATACTTATGAAGAATTGGGACAAAGTCGGTGAAAATGGAGATTTTCCACTCCCATGACACTTGGAAATCGCAAATAGTCTGTGAACATCTAGAACATTCACCTTCTCAGTTGTTAATTTATAAATATTAGTTCGCCAATTTTTACTTTCACCACCACGTACAGAAACCTCCAAATGTTTTCTGGTGGACCAGGGGGTGTAGAGGAAGAGAGGGAAGGAATGTGTTCTCGACTTGTCCTGCCTGTATCGTCTCAAAGGTCACATTCACTTCTGTGTATGCTCGTATAATTCAGCGACCTGACTCTAAGAGTAAAGAAGACGAAACTAAATACTTTTCTCTTTACTAGATCTGTTCAGGCGAAATAAATTAATATTTTCTTTACATAATATGTTGCCTATAAAGCAAATATTCCACCATTTATGAGGGTGCTAGAAATTTAAGATGCATTATTCAGTAATTTTCTTGAGAAACAAGGTTCACATAATCTATATCTTGTTTTTAACGTTTGCTGCTAGTAATAATGATGGGTTCATAATTAGCACGCAATGGACTTATACGCGAACTTCGACAGCATAGTGTATTTATTACCTTGAATATAAGCTTGGTTTGCTTTTTAACTTTCATAGAGATTGATCACAACGCTTAGCGCTAAGTGTGTAGTTCCATACAGTTGGCACATTCATTCTGATAATATTCAAGTAACGTTTTAAAAATGCGGAAGCAAAAGTAATATTAACAGTTTGAGCGCAATTAAGTGAAGCATTTAATTTTCTTCAAAATGAGATATATTTTGCGTTTATTACTGAAAACCGAATAAGGATTGTTTTATTTGAAACATAATTCCCTCTTGCACACACCCACAAGAGAAAGGGAGAAGAACCGTGCCATGCGTATACTGGACGTACAATCAAAACATCTAGATATATCTGAAAGGAGAACATGTTAATACATACAAGGAAACAACGTTAAGCGCAAAATATGCATTTTCTATATAGCTGGTTTATTCGGTTAGGATAACATATAGGCTAAATTTTCAAAATAGAGACACGAAAGTGTTGATGTCCTCGTTTCTGAAAATTCAATTGCTTTCAAAAGTACACTTGCTTTCAGATTATAAAGCTGAAAAAAGAAAGAAAGACAAACAGAGAGAGAGAGAGAAGCTTTAGAAATGACATACGCTGTTAGACTTGGATACTTTGTATCACGACTCACGTTCTGAATACCTAAAATGCTTCTCTTCCCTGGTCTAGAATGTGTAACGTAGGCGCCCCCGGGGGGGGGGGGTGAGAGGTAAGCGGAGAGACACTGGGCGACTGGAACCAGGAGTGACGGCACAGAAATGACAGGATCCCTAAAGTTTCCAGGTTGAGACGTCCTGACAGTCGGACAGGCAAAACGGGGACCCAGCCCCCACACAAAGGGTCCAAGGTTCCCGAAGGAGCAGACCGTATACCTCGGCAACCAACCGAAGACCGAGAGATAGGTAAGATTCCACAGGATCATCCTTTTTCCCCGCCACGCCGCACCGGAACACCATCGCCGACCCTTCCAACGCTAAAACTGACCTAACGCGTTAAGGATGAATGAAATGAGGAATGGAACGACATGGAGGAACAGGAAATTCGGGGCTGAGAGAAACCATTCCAACCTGACGATCCGGAAAACTCCAGAAAAAGTCCATGGGTCAGACTGGACGTAAAGTAAACCAGGGACATCTCGAATGCGAGGCGCACGCGTTACCGCGGCGCCACTTGGACGGAACCTGGAAGATCCGTGGTTCAAATCCATGGCATTGAATTTTTCAGTCTGGTCTACTTTTCCAATGTTGTCCTACACACAGGTTGCGTGAAAGAGTTACTTTTTGATAATTGAGATGAATTGTAATTACACTCCTACAAACTTTATTGTAAGTATAAGAAGAATACAGTAGATACTCAACTTTTTAAGTGGTGCCTTTGAAACTCCACGCTCTTTGCAGTACCACGAGAAAAATCTGTGTTGCATTCACATAACTTTCTCTTCTCACCATTCTACAAATTATTTTTACTAAATCTTATTTTTCTATCTACTTCTTGATAAACTTTCAATTCACGTTTAGTCCATCTCTGTGGTGTGGGGATCTGCCTTACATTCAAGAGGTCCCGAGTTCGAATTTCGGTTAGAGTGAGTTACCTGGATAAGGTTTTTTTCCGGGTTTCCCCTTATCCTGAGAAGATGAATGTCAGGCAACTCTAAGCTCTAGGGACCCCGGGGCAATTTGAGCATGATTTTAACCATTTCGTTCTTTCACCGTCCGTAAGGGTTTACCCGGTTAAAAGACGTTAATTAAATACCAAAAGAAAAAGTTCACCTTTGCATATCTCGTTGTAGGATACGTAGATAAAGCGATAGTCACATTTTCAAAAAACATGTCACTATACGATGCTTTCAAATGTCATGCTGTTTGTATGGCCGCGACAAAAACAAAACGAATAGCGACTTCCCAGTTACAAAACGTATTCAAACCAATAACAAAAAATCTGATGTGTTACACTTACATGACTTTCTCTACTCTTGTAACAAACCATTTTTACAAACGTGTATTCTCCATCTACTTCATGTTAATCGAGATAAACATTTGTAGAAACCATCTTGTTGCTAATTTTTTGTAGGTACAAGGGGAATATGGTAGGCTTTAAGCGACAGTGAAATGTTTTAAGAGCTGGTTGCTATGTGGCGCATTCCATTCTCTTTGCATGTCCAGGACATAAAAATAAAAAAAGATAAATAAATAAAAAAAACGAATAACGAATTCCCATTCGAGAGAAAAAGTGTAAGTATTGGAAAATTCACACAAATAACAAGTCTCTCGGAAGTGATTCACTCCACAAAAAAAGTATGACTTAAATTGTGTGTTTTAACGAGCTCTGCATTTTTTGTGTATAAAAATTTTGTGTATCTCTTACGGTTTACCAGTTAGGCAAAAGCAATTCAGAAAGAAGAGATTTTTTGGGGACATTCACAGAAAATTCAAGTTATACATTTTATTTGTCAGGAAAATATCTTAAATATATGATACTTTAATCAAAATCGTTAGAGTAATTTTTGAGAAAATAAAAAATTTCGAAAAATGTTCCACGTAAAGGGTAGTCTGAGGTGGGGGATTTTCTTGAAAATCTTCGTGTCGCTTCTTTGAAAGATACTGAATCTAAATACCAAGTTTGGTATTTATCCGACTTTTCGTTTTTTAATTATACTGTTCACAGACACACGGACATGTTTCCAAAAATGCTTTATTTGGATTCAGAGCACCTCAAAACATGTATTTCCGGTGAAATCCGGTATCGAAGTTTTGGGTGGAATGTAATACTTCCCCTACTTATTGTACGTAGCAGAAAAAGTAAAAATATCTGGAAAATACAGAGTGAGCCAAAAGACTCCGAACCGCCTGCGCGGTGTTTCTCCTGCCCGCGTCCTCGGCACTGGTTGCCGTCTGCCGCTATCATAGAAAGGCGCGGATGAAACCATACATTTTTAAAACTATTTTTAAAGGCTTTACTTACCAACTTTATGAAAGGAAATGCTGAAACTGGCCACCGTCTTTGTTCATACATTTTTGGCACCTCTTTAGGAACTATCCATCACTCGCCGTAGTTCACGTTGAGAAATTTCCTGGCGGATATTTTGTTTTAATTCTTCCAGGACGTGTGGGTTTGTCTTGTACACTTTATGATTTAAGTTACCCCGGAAGGGTATTTTATGAACAATATTACCGGCTGCGCGCTGTTTTTCCACTGAGCGTGTGGAAATATGATAAAAACATGATAACGCACTGCTCTGTATTCACTCTTAGGTTGATCCGCGTCAAAACAAACCCCAGGTGACCAGTGCACCGCTATAATGTATCCTTCCGCCATTCGCACTAGAAATACTGTCACACTTTCAGTCCATGTGGCGAGTACAAGCGACACGTAGTGCAAAAAAGAACAGAGTCCTTATTTCGACAACTGAAACGGCGACTAACATATTCTGTTAAGGGTTAAAGATGATAAGATTGATAGTTTTTTTTTCCGGGTGTAACCACTTTTCTCGTTTCAGATTTTTCTGCACAAGCACTGCTTATACTTGTACTCGAAACACCGGTGAACTCAGAAGTTAATTTCACCATTTCTTTCGCGGAAAGTGTTGGATATTTCTCACATAACTTATAATAAAGATTCAACAGTATTGTTTTTTCACCAGTAGTCAATGGTTTGCGCGGCTAATGCTTTACGTAATTCGACGAAAACAAAGAGCAAATTCATCGTCCTCCATAATACTAAACATAACTGCTGGTTTCTGGCTGTAAACAATATTCTGCGCAACCCGGATGTCAGGTGACTCATACAAATTGCATCATGGGACTTGTAGCTCTGTTTTACGGTATAAATCAGCGTTAAATATAACCTTAGGTATTTGTATAGAATATTATACTATTTAAGGATAAATTCATTCTAAAATTCAGAGATTAGCATAGGACTACTTTCCTGGGCGCATTGCTACCGTGTTGCACCGCGTTGCACTGACCACGTGGGTTTGTTTTGCCGCGGATCAACCTAAGAGTGAATATAGTGTATAAACAGTCACACTGCTGTGGTTTTACTCTGCAGTGTGAAGTGCAGTTTTGAGTTGATGTGATGTAGTTCAGTTATTACGAGTCCTGTACTTAGTCACAAAGTATATTATAGCTCAGTATATGTTTTCTACTGCACAGCGTGTATTTATTTATAATTCGTATGTGTTAACTCGGTCAGCTCGCCAAATGAAAGTAAGATTTGTAGAAAGATTTCCAGGTGTAAAAGTTCCAGCCGTACGACAATCCATCAACTTTACTGTAAATTTCAGGCCACAGGAAGTGTTGAGGCTAAGAAATCTAAAAGACGGCGTTCGGTTCTTACCGAAGAAACACTAGACGACATCGGTCACCGTTTGGAAAATTCCCCCCAAAAGAGCTACCAAAAATGTATAGACAACGGTGGCCAGTTTCAGCATTTCCTTTCATAAAGTTGGTAAGTAAAGCCTTTAAAAGTAGTTTTAAAAATGTTGTATGGTTTCATCCACGCCTTTCTATGATAGCGGCAGACGGCAACGAGCGCCGAGGACGCGGACAGGAAAAACACCGCGCAGGCGGTTCGGAGTCTTTGGCTCACTCTGTAGTTAATTTCATAAAATATATGTATGACAAACTGTGTGCTTTAACGGGGTCTGCATTTCTTGTGTAGTAAAACTTGGTCCATCTCTTACAGTTTACCAATTATACAAAAGTCATTCAGAATGAAGACTCTCCTCAGAAAATATAATTTCGTTTGTCATGAAAGTATCTTAAACAGAGAGTATTTTAATCAAAATCGTGAGAGCCATTTTTCAGAAAATAGCAAATTTCGAAAAAATTTTCATGTAAATGTTTGCAGGCATACGGAGCTTTTTCTATAAAATATGTGTTTGGTTCACATGACTTTTCTACTCACTCTTCTTACACAGCTTATTCTTGATCTATTTCATGTTAGATAAGCCTTCATCACTTATATAGACATTTCGTTGTAGGTATAAATGGAGCATATTAAGCTAACGTGATAGCCAAATCCTCAAAGCTGATGGCTTTGAAATTCTGTTCTCTTTGTATCAACACGATAAAGAAAGAAAGAAAAGCAATAGCTATTTGCAGTTGAGAGAAGTATAACGTATTTCAAAATTCAAACTAATAACAAAGAATATTTCAGAATAGCTTAACGCCATAAAAATATTATTTGACATAAATTTTGTGCTTTAACAAGATCTACATTTTCCTTTCTTTTACGGTTTGCTAATTATCAAAAGTCATTCACAGTAAAGACGAATTTATAGACTATTCCTAGAAAATTAAAGATATACATTTTATTTAGCATGAAAACAGCTTAAACACATGTATTTTAATCAAAATCGTTTGTCATTTTTTAAAACAAAATTCGAAAAACGCGCATTGTAAAGGGTAGTTTGGAGTGGGCGATTTTCTTCAAAATCTTCGTGTTGCATCCTTGGAAGATGTTAAAGTTAAACACTAAGTTTGGTTTTAACCGACTTTTCGTTTTTGAGTTACACACACACACACACACACACACACACACACACTTGGAGTTTTTTCTAAAAATACATTCTTTGGATTCAGGGAGGCTCAAACTGTTTTCTGGTGAAATTACTATATTGAATTTTTGGATGGACTACAATACTTTCTCTACTTACTGTAACTACGCAATAGAGAAGGTAAAAATGCTTTCTTTGGATTCAGGGGTCTCAAAACGTGTATTTCCAATGAATGTCGTTATTGAATTTTTGGGTGAAATACTTTCTCACTTATTATAGGTAAGTAGTAGAGACAGTAAAAAGAGGAGTTGTGGTATAGATAACCGGCTGTTTGTCGTTACGACATCTTGCATGTAACCAAACAGGGAGAAGTGTAACTTTGAAATTATGTCTGGCCTAAGTTGTTGTCACGATTAAGGTAAAGTGCACGGAAAAATAACACTTTATAAGGATATTATATGTTAGTTGATAATGGGTAGAGAAAGCAGTGCATATTGAAAACCGAACCATTTTGCTTTAACACTTGCTTATTATACAATGATATGATTACTCTAATTCCAAAAAATTAGTTTGTATACTGCTTTTGTGGCTGTGCTGTAATGTTATAACTGTTTTTTTTTCCACAGTTATTACTTTCTTTCAGCCAAGTGTAAGGGAAATGTGTTGGAATTATATTTTCTTTAGCACTATTACATTCCCTAACCTTGTAGAGCAGGTATGAGCTAAGGCACCTGTCATAACCTCTCGATAAGACACCCCACTCTTCTCCCCACAGCAACAAACACGCGGCAAGGAAAACATTTGGAGCCGTCTGTACATAGTAGGTAGGGAAGGTGTTGTATTCCACCCAAAAATTCTATACCGAGATTTCGCCGGAAATATACATTTTGAAGCCCCCTAAATCCGAAAAGGCATTTTTAGAAAAAAAAATGTCCTTTCTGTGTGCCTGTGTCTGTGAACAGCATAACTTCAAAAGTAAATATAGGATTAACACCAAACTTGGTATGTTCATTGTCTTCAAAGGATGCGACACCAAGATTTTCAAGGAAATCCTCAAAACCCCAAATTACCCTTTACATGGAAGATTTTTAGAAATTTTTCATTTTAAAAAATGACAGACGATTTTGATTAAAATACCATATATCACAGTTATTTACATGACAAATAAAATGTATGTCTTGAATTTTCTGGTAATAGCCCTTGAAGTCCCCTTCATTCGGGAGGAATTTTGTAGAATATTTTATAAGTGGTAAAGGTTAAGCCATAGATGAAAACGTACTACACAAAAAATGTAGATCTCCTTAAAACACACAATTTATTTCAAATAAATTTTTGTGGTATAAGCCATTTCTGAGATATACGTTATTAATGGTTCGAATTGTTCATTTCTTGGTCATATGAACATTCAGTTGTTTCTCGCGATGTCATGGAAACAGTATGGAATTTTAAGACCAGCATATAGCGTTCAGTTGTTAAACATTTGACTATCGCTGTTCTCTTTGTATCTATAACGAAATGTGTAATGTAGCTATTTCTGCAAAGGTTTATTTGGATTAAAATGAAGTAGATAGAGAAATAAACCTTTGCAAGATTAGTTTGCATACACACTAATAAACAATAGAGGGTAGAGAACGTCATGTGAATGCAACACATCAGGTATTTTTTTAAATGTAACATAAATTATTTTGTTTGTCATCAATCCATATACAGAGCATTCAAAATATGAATTCAGCATACATATGGCGAGCTTCTTTTTAAACAGTTGACTGTCGTACTGTCGTCTATGTTTGTACAACCAAAAGAAGAAAGGGCTTGCTTAAGGTGTATAGGACAAAAGTAACCCCCAAGTTTACTGAACATTTTGGAGTTTTAACTCAGTTTAATTTAGTGTAAACAAAGGAACTAATAAACTGCCAATTTGTTGAAGACAACATTATAGGGGACGTAGCCCAACTCAGGTTACTAAAAAACAAAGATGGCTGATGTCGCAAGTCTTATCTTGAGAAAAATTACCAGACAACGTGTTTAATATTACGAGGGCGATACTGAAAACTTTAAGAATGCCATGTTTCTAAAAACAAATGAAATTTCTTTGTGTTTGACAGCTACTTTCTAGTGTTGTGGGAGTTGATTGACGTGTAGTTTGTTCGATTTGTTTAAACAGTTTGTTATATCATTTAAAGATTTTCTGTTCACCCAAAAATAAATTTGACTAGAAACATTTTCGATTTTAAATTCTCATTAACCCAAAATAACGTGAAGATCGGTTTAGAAATGCATTTGGCGAAGAAGTCCCATCTAAGGCAACAATTTATAATTGGTACAGCGAATTCAAACAATTGTTTAAGTGATGAATTTCGCGAAAGACGCCCAAGAATTGTTACTGATGAAAATATTGCTGCTGTTGGAGCAATGCTTGAAGAAGATCGACAATATCTTATGCATTTATTCGGGGACATTGGGCAGTGCTATGTGTCAAATCCAAAACATTTTACATCAACAGTTAGACGTGAGAAAACTTTGTTGTCGATGGATTCCATTGTCTCCGTATCAAAAAACAGCAACGCATTGATTGAGGCAGAAAAGTTGCAAGGCGGCACTTAGAATGTGGCTTGGAATATTGTTACTGGTGACTTATTGTTATGACCCTGAAAATAAAAGTGAAGCGGCTGAATGGGCCTTGCCTACAAAAGTTGGACAAGATGAGCATTAGAAGATAGTCGTACCGATTGGTACACAAATGTGTGTTTACCGCAAAGCTTTGAAAAAGTTCGTGAAAATAAGGTTACATCATGACAACGCATACAGCAAAACTGCCCTAAAGGTCAGCACCATACAGACTTGACCTAGCACCTTGTGATTTCTTTTTGCTTCCAAAAATTTAAGGTTAAAATGTGTGGAACATTACAAAAACCTGGTTTCTGCAAGTGTCATCGTTGCTTTAAGGACTGGTTTCATCGAATGCAAAAATGTATTGATGTGAAAGGGGAATATTTTGAAAAACAATAAAATCATTGAAATGTTATTTGGTTTTCTAAAACTTTTCAGTGTCGCTCTCGTAAGAGTCATTGTCATATCATATATATTGCTCTTCGGTACAGAGGTTGGTCATCACCTTCCTTCTCCCATAATCGCTGATTACCTATAACCTGGACGTAGGCATCTCAACTGTTAAATTAAGCACTGAACCGTGATATTAACTTAATTTATTTAACATGTGTATGTTGCAAATTACTGTACTGTAATAATATGAAGAACAACTTATAGTTACGTTTTTATATAACTATGGTGCACTTACCTAAACCAAACAATTACATTTCTTTTCTTCTTTTTTTTTCTATGCAGATCTTCCTCTAAAAATAAAACTCCACACAAACAGACAACACTTACAGCAGAAATTGCACAAACAATTTAAATTTTTAATTAACTGCAAAGGTAAGGCATAATAACCTAACCTAATAATAATTAAATGCTCGTATAATTAGCCTAATTAATGTAACTATAACTAACCTAATATACATAGTACTATAATTAATATTAGATCAGTGCGTCAGTTGGTGACTAAATCGTCGGCATGCAAAGTTTGCACACCTGCGAATATAAAAACAGGGCGACAACGTAACAGATACAATATAACTAACTTTCGAATACATATAACAAGTGCGTATTTGCGGAGGAGTTGCCGGTTATGAGACTTGTCCCAAAGCTGCACTAGCCTTTCGTATATTGTAACTTGTATGTGTTGAGTGTTTGAAAACGACTATGTGCCGAGTATTTTAGGACTGATGTATTACAATTGTGTACTATTCAGTCCAGTAGACGTTAGAAATGTGAGTGTATCATAAAAAGATGTTTGTTAGAATCTGTTTTAAGGAAAGGAAGTTGCGCGGCGTCTTGTGCTTTCTTCTCGTTTAATTCCTATAGTATATAAGGCGTGACCCACATTATTGAAACAATAGTAAAATCATCGTAAACAATGGCCCAGCATCTGTGTATTTGTATTCAGCTGTGATCTGGGTCAGTGAACCATCACAATGTTCTTCATTTCTTCACTTCACTTTCTTACGATCACAGCTTTCTTCTTAACATTTGGTTATATTTTCGTATATGAAACCAAAACAGCTTTTAATATAGAAACAAACTATTCTTTGTACAGAGGAGGATGTTTTACCTTTATGTACACTCAAGGCATAAGCTGTTGGATACATGTAAATCCTTCCAGTTGCCCCTTTTGACTGTAATTTGAACCAGTGTATGGTCTCATTAATGCCTTAGTCACCAATCAGAATCGAACTTAATCCATAGTATGGTACTCAAAGATTAATAAGTCTTTCATTTTTTTCTCTCGTGCATTTTCCTGTTCACTATTGACGGCTGGTACAAACTGTAAAGTTGGCGAGATTTTGTGATCTGCGAATTTAAAGTATAAAAGAAGTGATACAAGATCTGACGCCGCACAATACGAGATGAGCCACTTCCGTGATTATACTAAAAGTATAAAAAAATAGCATCGTCTTACACAATCCCCCTCTTGCCTCTTATAATGTACGAGGGTCGTCCAATAAGTAAGTTTGCCTATTTTATAAAAAAAACATTACAATTTATCATGTTGAATTAATTTTATTTATATTGTACAGTCCTTCTGTTACTTTTCTACACAGTCAACATGTTTTTCGAAGCATTTTTGGGGACGTGACACAAGATTTTCCAAGCCAGTGTTGTACCAGGTCGGGTCCTGTGCTCGCAACAGCTCTTCACTTCTGGTTGATCTTCGTCACGGTGTTAAAGTTTTTACCTCCAAGATGACCTTTGAGTCAGGGGAACATGTGAAAATCACTTGTGAAAAGATCTGGTGAACATGGAGGATGCGAGAAAACTTCCCAGTTGAATCTTCTGAGCTCCGCCTGGGTCAAGATTCAACTTGGAAGTTTTCTCGTATCCTCCTTAATCACCGGAGCTTGCCCCAAGTGATTTTCACACGTTCCTCCAACTCAAAGGTAAGCACTTTTAACACCAATGATGAAGTCAAATCAGTGAACAGCTGGTTGCGAGCACAGGACCCATCCTGGTACAACATTGGCTTGTAAAAACTTGTGGCGCGTCCTCAAAAATGCTTGGAAAAACATGTTGACTATATAGAAAAGTAACAGAAGGATTGAACAATATAAATAAAATTAATTCAACACGATCAATTGGGTATAATGTTTTTAATAAAATATGGAAACTTACTTATTGGATGACCCCCATATTACTTACCCTACCACGTACATAGTAGGTAGAGAAGATATTGCATTCCACCCAAAAATTGGATACCGGAAATACATGTTTTGAGGCCAACTGAATAATAAAATATATCCGATTTGTTACATTCACACGACTTTCTCTTCCCCTCTATCGCTTATTAGTGGATATACCTACAAACCATTCTCACTAAAGTTTATTACTTTCTCTAACACGTACAGCCGAGTGCAAAAATTTGCCGATGATTTTGGTTATTTTGTGTTTTCTGTTCTTGAATGTTGGCAGAATCTCATCATCTCATCCTGCCTTAGGTGATTTTAGCTAGCATTATCCTGTGAAGAGAGGCCAGGCCTAGCTGGGTGGAGAATCGGTATATACCACCTGAATGGTTGAAACAAGAAGACTGACCATGCTAGCCCCTGAGTGAGTCCGCCAAGTGAAAATCACTTGGGAAAAGATCTGGTGAATATGGTTCGGCACTCAAGTATTAACTCTGTAACCGAATAGAGTGGGAGGGAGGGAAGGTGCGGCAGATGCGTGTTAATCATTGATTGCCAACTTAAATACTCATATCGGCACTTTTTTTTTTTTTTGCACTCGGCTGTACATAGTAAGTAGGGAAGGTATTGCATTCCACCCAAAAATTCGATACCGAGATTTCACCGGAAATACATGTTTTGAGGCCCCGAAAGAAAGCCTTTTTAGAAAAAGATCCCTGTGGGCGTCTGTGTGTGTGCTGTGAACAGCATAACTCAAAAGCTAAAGTCGGATAAATATCAAACTTGGTATTTAAGTTCAGCGCCTTCCAAAGGTGCGACGCGGAATTTCCAAGAAAATCTCCCCCACCCAAACTACCCTTTACAAGGAACATTTATCGAAATGTGCTGTTTTCCCAAAAATGGCTCTAACGATTTTTATTAAAATACTACATATTAAAAATCTGATGTGTTACACTCACATGACTTTCTCTACTCTTGTACAAACTATTTTTACAAACGCTTATTCTCCATCTACTTCATGTTAATCGAGATAAACATTTGCAGACTCTATCTTATTGCTAATTTTCATGTAGATGTAAGGGGAATAAGGAAATATGTAGCCTTTAAGCACATACATATCTCTTAATAGGTGGTTGCTAGGTGCAGCACCATTCCCTTTCCCACAGATTAATACTCTTTGCATATCCAAGACAAAAAAATCTGATGTGTTACACTCACATGACTTTCTCTACTCTTGTAGAAACTATTTATACAAACGCTTATTCTCCATCTACTTCATGTTAATCGAGATAAACATTTGCAGACTCTATCTTATTGCTAATTTTCTTGTAGATGTAAGGGGAATATATATTTACAAGGGCAGTATCGAAATACAGTAGCCTTTAAGTACATACATATCTCTTAATAGCTGGTTGCTAGGTGCACCACCATTCCCTTTGCAACAGATTAATACTCTTTGCATATCCAAGACAAAAACATGAATAACTAATTCTCATTTTAGAAAATAAGTATTGAAAAATTTAAGGGAATAACAAGTAATATCTCGAAAATGGTTCACTCAACAAAAAAATGTATATGACATAAATTGTGTATTTTAACGCGATCTACATTTTTTGTGTAGTAAAAGTTTGTCTATCTCTTATGGTTTACGAGTTATGCAAAAGTCGTTCACAATAAAGAATACTTTTGGAGACATTCCCAGGAAATTCATGATATACATTTTATTTGTCATGAAAATATCTTAAACATATGATATTTTAATCAAAATCGTTAGAGCCATTTTTGAGAAAATTAAAATTTTCGAAAAATCTTCCATGTAAAGGGTACACTGGGGATGGGGGGATTTTGTTGAAAACCTTCGTGTCGCATCTCTGGAAGATACTGAACCTAAATACCAAGTTTGGTGTTTATCCGACTGTTCGTTTCTGAGTTATGCTGTTCGCAGACACACACACAGACACACACACGGGCATGTTTCCAAAAATGCTTTTTTTTTTGATTCAGGGGGTCTCAAAACATGTATTTCCGGTGAAATCTTGGTATCGAATTTTTGGTTTGGAATACAATACTTCCCCTACTTACTATACGTAGTAGAGAAAGTAAAAATATATACAAGAGAAATAAAATGCATATCTTCAATTTTCTGGGAACAGCCTGTGAAGTACTCTTCATTTGGAAGGAATTTTGTATAATCCTGTACAACTGGTAAACGTTGCGCCATAGACGAAAACGTACCCCACAAAAAAGAATGTAGATCTCTTTAAAACACACAATGTATTTCAAATAACTTTTTTGTGGCATTAGCCATTTCCGAGATATCCTTTAATTGTTCAATACTTAGCCATTCGTTTAAAATCATATTAACATTCAGTTGTTTCTCGCGATGTCATGGAAACAATATGGAACTTTAAGGCCAGCATATAGCGTGCAGTTGTTAAACATTTGACTATCGCTTTTCTCTTTGTATCTATAACGAAATGTGTAATGTAGCTGTTTCTGCAAAGGTTTATCTCGATTAAAATGAAGTTGAAAGAAAAATAAACTTTCGTAAGAATAGTCTGTAGATTCACCAATAAACTATAGAGGGTGGAGAAAGTCATATGAATATAAACATACGATTTTGTTTATTTTCTGTAGAAGATGTATTTTGCAATGTCGACTGAGTTCGACACCCAGCAGTTAATTAAAAAATTCTGATTATTAAAAACTAAATGAGAGCCCATTTTAAAGCTAATGAATGAGGCTTGCTATCGGTGTATTAAGGAATGTACTGACAGTACTTTGAGTAATCTGGTTGTTATTATTATTCACGACAATAATTACGAAAACTTATCATGCTAGTGTACACATACTTTTTAAATGCAATAAATTAAATTAAAATGACTTGTAGTTATGGACGCTCTTTAACTGCTGTGGTCCTTAGCATCCCATTCATATTGGGTGTGATAGACCGGTAATGTTGCTCAGAGGCCTCTTTATCAGGCTTGAGGTTCTTTTATGTGCGGTAAATCTACGACACGGGACCACCGGCTTTACTTCCCTTCTGAAGGAAGCCATGCTAAGGACTTTTACGCCCGAAAAAAATCCATGGCCGTCCGCCGGGTTTGAACCCGCTACCTCGGGAACTAGAGGCTAGCATTTTAAATGCAATAAATTCCAGTCTGGGGTGCATATAAATTTTGAGTTATAAATAGCAGCATCCCTGCAGCACATAAGACAGTTTCTTATCAGCAGGCACATATCAATATCGCATGGAGAAGGGGCGAGTGACTGGGGTTCAGAAAAATAAACACACGTGCAGAAAACATTTTTGTATCAATGGTGTAGTGATTAAAATAGAATCGCGTTTTACTGCAATCCCTTCAAGAAAACAGGACATAGTAATTGCAGAAGAACTTATGAGCTGTTTTACCATGGATGAATAATGCGTTTCACCTAACTTAAAAAAAGAGCAAAAGGTGTGTGATACGTGACGCAAACAAATAAAAGTGCAAGTAGATGAACTTGAAAGTACACAAGGTGTTGCAGAGAATGAACTGGTGATGAACATGTCGACTCTAGTGCAAATAATACCACTCTTGTTGATTTGGGTGAGTCGCCTATCCAACAAAAAAGGTTGCAAGAGAAGAAATATAAGAAACAAAAATTAGAAAAAATTCAGAAGATAGGCAGTATTTTTAACACTTAAATCATATCAGTCTAATTATATAATTTAAAATTTAATAACAGCCCGCCTTAAAGCAATATGTGTGTGTAATAATATATAAAGTGTATGTAACAGTAATTGTATTATATTTATACTATTATGTACATGTATACTAATGTTATGTGAATGTATTACGTAGTTTTAACAATGTAGGAGCTGTGAGAATGGAAGCAAGCTCCTTTCCGTAGTAAACAGAGTTACAAAGTAGAAGCAGAAAGTTGCTAACAATGAGGTAACCTTGAGACAACAATAAATTTGAAAGTTTAATAAAGGCTACTAATAATTCCTGGAACAATACTGTAATATTTAAAACAGTTTATAAATAGCCAATCAAAAACTAAAAAAGCTGAAAGTTCCATAAAGGTATTCTATTGGTGTAGGCTTAGCCAAACATACTTGAAATAGAGAAAATTACAAATTCAGGCGCTATACGCTAGAAGGAAGCGTACTCGAAGTCCAGTTCAGATCGGTATGGTACGTGTTCAGTGTGAGACATAAAAAATTATTGCGGAGAGAATAATATAAAGTTAAAACGTACAATTAACAATAATCTCACATCTCTACAGTAGGATACATCAGTGAAGTGTTATTCGATCGTATGAAGGATTAATAAACAAAATACAATACAATTATAATTTGTGTAAGCCTTGTTGTTTAACCACACCAGCCCTGCTAAGAGATACGTGTTTTAAAAATTACTACTGACGCAGCCGAGGCATACATATATAATATTTAAATAAACATTAAAATACAAAGTTGAATTTTAAACGTGGGGCGAAGACCACCGGAAAGTTTATATCGTACGTGGGGGCGAACAATCCTAGAAACAATCCCCCGCAAGTTTGGCATCCATTACGTGCATGGTCTAAAACATGCTTCAAATTGGTGCCTAAACGTGGTGCAACTGCTACAACAATTAAACAGCTTCAAATTGGTGCCTAAACGTGGTGCAACTGCTACAACAATTAAACAGCTTCAAATTGGTGCCTAAACGTGGTGCAACTGCTACAACAATTAAACAACTTCAAAGTGGTGCCTAAACGTGGTGCAACTGCTACAACAATTAAACAACTTCAAAGTGGTGCCTAAACGTGGTGCAACTGCTACAACAATTAAATAACTTCAAATTGGTGCCTAAACGTGGTGCAACTGCTACAACAATTAAACAACTTCAAATTGGTGCCTAAACGTGGTGCAACTGCTACAACAATTAAACAGCTTCAAATTGGTGCCTAAACGTGGTGCAACTGCTACAACAATTAAACAGCTTCAAATTGGTGCCTAAACGTGGTGCAACTGCTACAACAATTAAACAGCTTCAAATTGGTGCCTAAACGTGGTGCAACTGCTACAACAATTAAACAACTTCAAGTTTGGTGCCTAAACGTGGTGCAACTGCTACAACAATTAAACAGCTTCAAATTGGTGCCTAAACGTGGTGCAACTGCTACAACAATTAAACAACTTCAAATTGGTGCCTAAACGTGGTGCAACTGCTACAACAATTAAACAGCTTCAAATTGGTGCCTAAACGTGGTGCAACTGCTACAACAATTAAACAGCTTCAAATTGGTGCCTAAACGTGGTGCAACTGCTACAACAATTAAACAACTTCAAATTGGTGCCTAAACGTGGTGCAACTGCTACAACAATTAAACAACTTCAAGTTTGGTGCCCAAAGCGTGGTGCTAATAACGTAAAGATGTTCTACCGCAAAAGAAATATTATGTCACATTAAGGAAAGTAGGGGGACGGCCATGAGAAGAAAAGATTAATTTTGATGAACCTTAATGAGCTATATGCAGCATTTAGTTTCTCCTGTCCTGGTCTAAAAATAGGATTCTCCAATTTCGCAGCTCTAAGACCAAAAGACTATATTTTAGCAGGAACAACTAAAACACTGCCGTGTGTGTCTGTGTCTATCATCAGAGTGTGAAACTCGTGAAATAAGCTATTAAAGTAGGCGTACCTGAATTCTTTTGAAAATCCTTTTTTCATCTTCCAAATCATCAACACTTCTTGGCCTACATGGTCAACCCTCTTCAGATTAAAGGTTTTCTCGGAAAGTGTAAAGAATGTCTCGGAACTTCAAAAATAAGAAAAGCTTTAGAGAAATGTTTAAACGAAAATGTCATTGAATCAATGACCTACGAGCAATGGCTCATGACTGACAGATCGATGCTTCAACGATAGTGAAGAATTTCTTGACTGTTTCTTACAAGGTCTTGGTGAGTTAATGAGTCACTCTTTTAGATCATCTGAAATTAAATTGAGTTTTATTCATGCAGGCGCTTTAACTGCTGTGGTTTTTAGCGTCCCATTTCTATATTGGGCGTGAAACATCGGAAATGTTGCTCAGAGGCCTCTTTATCAGGCTTGAGGTTCTTTTACTGCGTGAATGCCAACACAGGACCACCGGCTTTACTTCCCATGCTAAGGATCTTTACTCCCGAAAAAGTCCATCGACCTCCGCCGGGTTTGAACTCGTGACCTCGGGAACTATAGGCTAGCATTGTACCCCTAGACCACGGAGGACGACTGAGCAAAGCAAGTTCTTGAGTGACAGTAATTTAGCCAAGCCGACTAATTGTGTTGTGTGACTTTGCTGAAAATTATTCTTTTGTTATTTAAGACGGAATTCAGGCATATCATTTGGAGCAATGTTCAGGGAACCATTCATCCAATCGTAATATATTACAGAGAACCGCTATGCAACACAGTCTCTATCAAGAATTTAGTAATAACTTTGGACTGTGCGGCAGTATCTCCTCCTTGCCTGTGTTGTGGTGGTTTCTTAATGCCCGTTGCTCGCGGCTTACCTTGCTGCATCCTCCACCTTGGCTCCAGATGTTCGCAGTGTGCTGGTTTTCTGCATATTTTTTTATCCTCGGCTAGCTGCAGTAATTTTTTTTAAACTATGTGGGAGCATGGACTTATCCTTGGTAAAGGAAACGTAGATCTCGGGTGGTGGTAAAGGGTAAAATAGACGTGCTTTAGTTGTGAAAAGACGACACTGCTGTTTCTTTTATTTTGCTACTTCTCGTAGTACCCAACACTGATATTGCCGCCGTTAAAACACTGTCCACTGCTGTTGAAACATGGCGCGCATATGACGCGAAGTTTACATATGCTTATTATATTTCTTTACGCGTAGCGATTCTTATGTGTGTTGCGAAAACTGTCTTAATACACTTTTGGCGCGATATCTCTTAGACATCCTGCAGCATCTCTCCCTGCCTGTAGTTTTGCAAAAGACCAAATGACAAAATGCCCCGAATTTGTTCCTAACAGATCCATTTATAGTCGCAGGCTTCTGGGGCTGCTTCCTTTGCTATTGGTCCATTTTTAGCGCCACTCAACGCGTCTCACTATTTCATATAAACGTACAGGGATCTCATTGGTCCAAGTTTAACATAAATCGCGGTTTTTCTTAAATTTACCGTTAAGCTAGTTGTCTCACTCTCACTTGGTCACGGCGAATTATCGTATAAAGGAACAAAAACTCTACACCCTCGCTGTATGAACAATGCCCCTGCGACCAGAGAGACATCGTAAAACTAGACTTTGTGCCTTCGAAGACACTATTCCTGCAGCTAAGACATTTCGTCGTGGACAGTATTTTAACATAGCGCTTAAATTATTTACATTAAACAATTTATAACTCCTCTAATATTAGTAACCTAAATACAGATATATCATTAAATCACCCTCCTTAAACTATACAAGCAGTAAAAGAAAAAGATATGTACATAGCATGATTTAACACCAATAAAAATTAATAAATCAAATTATCTATAATTACATTTCTCGGGCTCGGCCTAGAGTTGCCGTTTCAACTGCCTAAAACATAACATTGCATCTGTTCACCTATTATAAAGAATTTCTCTGATGGCTCTTCAGCACAGTACAAAAGCAGGACAAATGTCATGAATATTACACTGCATGAGGATGATTTTTTGGGGGGAGGGGTCCACTTGTTATGGTAAAAGCGCGTGCGATGCTAGAGGTGGGGCACTCAAGAGGCTTGCAGCTGGTGCTAATTTGCAGAGAACAGATAACACCCCAACAGAAGTGTATCACTGAACAAAAGACCATCTTTCAAACATTAATACTGTTGTTGTGACTAAAGAAGAGTATACCGAAGAAGAAAAACTTTTTAAACTTCAAGATTTGCAAAATCTATTCCAATGCCTGAACATGCAACATAGACGCCATTCAGCCGTTTACGAGGGGCAGAAGTTGCAGTCGTCGCTGCCCCACGTATGGGAGCCAAACTTGAAGCATGTTTTAGACTACACACGTAATGGATGCCAATTTTGCGAGAGATTAAGAATCAACTTTTTATTTTTAATGTTAATTTATTTATGTATTATATATGTTGTATACCTCGGCTGCGTTAGTAGTCATTTTCAGAACACGTATGTCTTAGCAGGGCTGGTATGGCTAAAGAATGAAGGCTTACCCAAATTATAATTGTATAGTACTTTGTTTATTAAGCCTTCACACGAATAAATAACACTTCACTGATATATCCTACTGTAGAGCTGTGTTATTTGCACTTTTTAACAGGTAAACTTTATATTATTCTCCCCGCAATAAAATTTCATGTCTCACACTGAACCCGTACCGAACTGCTCGAGTACGCAATCTTGTAGCGTCTGCCGCCTGAATTTGCACATTTCCTCTATTTCAAGTCTCAGATTGGCTAAGCATACTCCAATAGAATACTTTTATTTAACTTAAAGCTTTTCTAGTTTTTGATTGGCTGTTTATAAACTATTTTAAATATTACATTATTATTATTCCAAGAATTATTTGTAGCCTTTATTAAACTTTCAGCTTTATTGTTGTTTTAAGGTTACCTCATTGTTAGTAACTTTCCGCTTCTACTTTATAATTCTGTTTGCTACAGAAAGCAGCTTGCTTCTATTCTCACAGCTCCTACATTGCTAAACTACGTAATACAATCACATAACATTATTATATATTTACATAATAATATAAACATAATACAATGGCTGTAACATACTCTTTATATATTATTACATACACATTGATTTTAGGCGGCCTGTTATTAAATTTTATATTATATAATTAGACTGATAGCATTTAAGTTTTAAAAATACTGCCTCAAGCCATATTGCTGTTTTGAACATTTAGGAGAATACATTAGAAACTGTGTTATAGCCTAAGTCTGTCGGGAAGAACAGTGTTTTTCAATTCTGAAAGACGTATAAAAATGAGAGAAGCAGCCATGATAGGAAAATGAAGTGAAACAGAACACGCACTACTTGTTTCCATAGAAACGTGAAAGACGACAGCGTGGTTATTCTAGTACAAAACGTTGGAGTTGAGATGATGTGTGTGCAACAAATACGTTGATCGTTTTAAAGAGGGTATGCTGCAACACACTTCACACAACAGACAATAGCCATTTAACAACAACATATTCACACGACATTAACCGTGTTCCGGGTCGCTTCTTGTCTTTAATTACCGTCCTGGTTTCGTCTACTTCCAGACAAACAAGTTAGTAATTTTCTAAATCCTGTGGCTGTTTAATTACTCAACTGGGGGTATGTTTTAGAAATTACGAGCCCCGAAATGGTTATGGCATTCTTTTTCGCTTCTGAAATACCGCAGATTTTAAAAAACAAAAGTTATATTTACAGATTATGTTAAGTTTTAATAACGTTCTAATACTAATATAGGGTCTTTCAACAAGAGTGTCCTATCTTTGAACTTAAATAAAACACGTTCTATAAATGATAGAGGTTTATTTCTTTTTTATTTTGGAACATAATTAATGTCATTACGTGTGGAAGAGAACATCAGTTAAGTGACAGCCGCGACTTCGTTGGGTTGCACGTATACGGTTGACACAATTTTCAATGACAGAAGAACGTAAATTAGGTCCAACTTCACGAATAACACGCGTGATGTTATTCATAAGATCATTTACTGTTTCTGGCTTGTAGACATAAACTCGAGATTTAACATAACCTCACAAGAAGTAATCCAACGGCGTTAAATCACATGACCTCGGGGGCCAGTTAACTTCACCACTACGGGAAATGATGAAATCTCTGAACTTCTCCTTCAAACGATCGATTGTTTCGAGAGTAGTATGACATGTGGCACTATCTTGCTGGAACCAGATATTTCTGAGATCCATACCATCCAATTGAGGCCAAAAATAGTCCCTTATAAGAGCCCAGTATCTTTCTCCATTGACAGAGCTTCTCCCTCTTCATCTTGGTAAGAATATGGACCAATGATTCCACCATACCAAAATGCCCACCACACAGTAACCTTTTGGGGATGAAGTGGTCGTTCTTGGATCCGCATTGGATTGTGATTGCTCTAATAGCGGAAATTTTGTTTGTTAACACAACCATCCATCCAAAAGTGGGCTTCGTCACTGAAGATGACTTTTCGACAAAAATCCGGGTTAGTTTGCAATTGCTCCATAGCCCAGTCAGCGAATACACGGCACAACCTATGGTCGTTGGGCTTTAGATCTTGAGTTAACACCGTTTTGTAAGCGTGAAACTTCAAGTCCACATGCAGAATTCGCCAAGTTGTGGTCGGCGAAAGTCCCAATTCTTGCGCTCGACGAGCAATTAATTTGTTTCCGTTCTCGCGTACACTCTCACGAACGGTGTCTATGTTTTCGTTGGAGCGTTTACGTCGATTACGTACAGGCGTTCTTTGATCGCTGACAGAACCACTTCTTTCAAATTTATCGATCAACGCCGAATTGTTCTCTCGCAGGGACAATTATGCACACCGTAAACTTCACGCAATACACGGAAGGTTTGGCGATCAGATGATCCATTTTGATAATAAATGTTCACAATTTCTACGCGTTGCTGAATGCTGTAACGTTCCATTGCTATTTGTCAATAACAACTGTAACCACGTGACTGCTGTAACTCAATAACAACGGCAGCTATCACATGTTAAAGATAGGACATTCTTGTTAAAAGACCCTTTACATTTTAGGTATAGGAAGTATTGTAAGCATGTTCTGAAGCCCCTGACTTCAAAAACTAACTTAGTGTGTGTGTATCTGTCCGATAAATGCCAAACATGGTACTTGAGTATTTAGCAAAGAGGGATATTTTCAAGAAAATGCTCCCATCCCAAACTATGCACATGACAAATAAAATCAATCTTGAATTTTCTGTCAATAGCATGTAAAGCCCTCTTCATCCTGAATGAACTGTGTATAACTGGTAAACCCTGAGATATAAAGAAAAATTCTGATGCCTTACATTCATATGACTTTCTCTACCCTTTAGCGTTCATTAGCTGGTAAACAAACTAAAGCTTATCTTTCTATATACTTCATTTTAATCGAGATGAACCTTTACAGAAATAGCTACATTACACATTTCGTTATAGATACAAAGAGAACAGCGATAGTCAAATGTTTAACAACTGGACGCTATATGCTGCCTTAAGATTCCATACTGTTTCCATGACATCGCGAGAAACAACTGGAAAACGACAAGACAAAAGAAATGACAATTGAACATTTCGAACCATTAATAACGGATATCTCGGAAATGGCTGATGCCACAAAATATTTATTTGAAATAAATTGTGTGTTTTAAAGAGATGTGCATTTCTTGTGTAGTACGTTTTCGTCTATGGCTTAACGTTTATCAGTTATACAAGATTATACAAAATTGCTTTCAACAAAGAGGACTTCAGGGGCTATTCCCAGAAAATTCAAGATATACATTTTATTTGTCATGTAAATATCTTTCATATATGGATCAAAACCGCTAGAGCCATTTTTAGAAAATAAAAAGTATCAAAACATATTGCGTGTAAAGCGTGGTTTGGGGTGGGGGGATTTTCTTGAAACTCTTTGTGTTGTGTCTTTGAAATATACTGAATTTAAATGCCAAGTTTGATGTTGATTCGACTTTTCATTATTTAGTTATGTGTTGTTTTTCTTTGTATTCAGGGGGCCTTAAAACATACATTTCCGGTGAAATCTCGGTATGGAATTTTTGGAGGAATGTAATACCTTCTCTACCTACTAGGTATGTGGTACAGAAACTAAAGAAGAACTATACAAAAAATCTGATGTGTTGCACTCACATAACTTTCCCTACTCTTGTACAAAGTATTTTTACAAACGCTTATTCTCCATATGCTTCATGTTAATCTTATTGCTAATTTTCTTGTAGATGAAAGGGGAATTGGTAGGTTTTAAGCAACAGTCAAATATTTTAAGTGCTGGTTGCTATGTGGAGTATTCCATTCTCTTTGCATTACCAGAGTATAAAAAAAAATCAATAACGAATTTCCATTTGAGAAAAAGTGAAAGTATTGGAAAATTTAAGGGAATAACAAGCAATATCTCGAAAACGGTTAACTCAACAAATAAACAAAATGCATATGACATAAATTGTGTATTTTAACGCGATCTACATTTTTTGTGTAGTAAAATTTTGTCTATCTCTTATGGTTTACCGGTTATGCAAAAGTCGTTCACAATGAAGAATACTTTTGCAGACATTCCCAAAAAATTCGAGGTATACATTTCATTTGTCATGAAAGTATCTTAAACATATAATATTTTAATCAAAATCGTTAGAGCCATTTTTGAGAAAATTAAATTTTTTGAAAAATGTTTCATGTAAAGGGTAATCTGGGGTGGGGGGATTTTCTTGAAAACCTTCGTGTCGCATCTCTGGAAGATACTGAACCTAAATACCAAGTTTGGTGTTTATTCGACTGTTCGTTTCTGAGTTATGCTGTTCACAGACACACACACACACGAAAATGTTTCCAAAAATGCTTTTTTTGGATTCAGGGGCCTCAAAACATGTGTTTCCGGTGAAATCTCGGTATCGAATTTTTGGGTGGAATACAATACTTCCCCTACATACTATACGTAGTAGAGAAAGTAAAAATGTAAACCTCTTCAAATCACACAATTTATTTGAAATACGTTTTGTGTGGTATCAGCCATTTCCGAGATATCCGTTGTTATTGCTTTGAATTTTTCAACACTAACTACTGTCGCTATTCAGATGTTTTTCGCGATATCATGCAGACAGTATGGAATTTCAAGGACAGCATACAGCGACCCGATTTTAAACATCCGACTGTCGACTCTTGTTTCCTCTTTTATCTTCAACGAGAGCAAAGGCCACAATATTTAAATGAAGTTAAGGTTAGGAGTGTTTTTGGACAGAAAAGGTAATTTGTGAGTGTTTTGAAAGTTTGACCAAATTTCAGCTACAGATATCTAACTTAAAAGGCTCAGACTATCGGGAAGAGCAGCAGTTTTCATGGTGACAGAATTATCAAAGTTATTTGAGTGGTTCCTGATATTAGCTTACTCTCTCTCGATAATGCCAGTATTGAAGTGACTTTTGAGTAAAGGGCCACGTTGTTATTTACATACAAATTAATATTTCAGTAATTCGTAGGAGCAAGACATCGCCCGAGGGCCAGGAACAAGTAGTAGACATTTAGCGAATGGTGTCAAAGCGTGTAATGTGCGGCCGCGAGGGTTGTCGTCGCAATATTGCAAGTCAAGCAGCAAACTGTCCTGCTGACACAGATCTGCCTTCCGGGACCTCTCCCCAAATCATTAATTAATAGTCTTTACGTAATATTCGTGAGAATGGCATTTTATTGATTAAAATCCAATAATCTGTACTGATATATCGATTTTGATAATTGTATCACCGTTTAAAAGGTACTGTTCTTTCTGACGCACTTGGGCTATCATTTCATAAATTATTAAAAGATTAAAAACGATTTACACAGCCCTTGTACTTGAATACAAACACATTGGACTTATAAAAGAACATGCTTGTGAAGAAGGCCTTGACTTTTAGTTGAAAATGCCATGGAGTAGAAAATAGTTGTTGTTACTCCTCAGAATATGCATGTAAAATAAAACAAATGCCGCGGATATTTGCAATCATGCACTTTTATAACTACCCAGGCCCTGTAAAGTCATTTAGTCATTTAGCAGTTTCAATTAGAAGCTATCTTATAGCCTATCTCCTTTGGGAAGAAGAGTTTTTTTCCCATGGTGAAAAAATTATGAAGATTGCTTAAGAGGTTTTCGACATTAGCCTATATATATAGATCAGGTAGCCCAAACAAGCCGTCTTTTATAGTTTTATGTTTCCCGCGTACATAGGTGCAAAAGAAGTTGCCGCGTCACTGCTGTTCAAAGGGGCAGTGCAGGTAAAAAGTGAAAGATCACTGAGGTATGCTGATGCCTGCCGGTGCTTACGTGGTATTTCGTACTGATAAGCGTCGCGTGGTCACCTGCTTGCAGTCCGAGCCAGGTCATTCAGACAAAAACGTAACGTTCACCAATAGCGAACACACAGATATGGTTACGATCTGTGCTGAGACGCACCAAAATGCAGCTGAGACTCGGAGGTTGTGTTCTGAACATTTTCATATGCGGCACTTTTGTTCGTACAGAAATAATATTAAGAAATGTTGGATCATTTCAGGTAGAATGTGGGACTGAGAGGTCCTTACATCAATTCGTCCACAAAGGCGGGCATGTTTTTGCGCTTGCGTTTTATGAATAATGCACTAATATAAAATAATGTAATTCTAAGGCACCCTTAAGCTTACATAAATATAATAAAAATAGAATTTTGTTTAATCTTGTTAACTTCGCGATACAATTGGTACCATACAGTTGTACTGGTTGTAGATTAACTGTCATGGAACTAAATAACTTAACACGTGTGCTCAGGTTTGCGCCAAGCGGCGATCCTGAATTCTTGCTAATAGGTGAATTGCTTATTAAATAACCCATAAAATCCTCCCCCCCCCAACACATACGTACTCTCACATTCAAACACCAGACCGTGGGCATACCGTGAAATGCTTTTGTTTAAAGACAACTTTCTGGAGCCCAACCGGGAATCGAACCCGAAACACCTCATATGGCAGGCAATTTCTCTACCGAATGAGCTCTGGGACCAGTAGTAGCAGTTAAATTGTTCGTTTTCAAGCACTGGTGTTTCATTTAGCGGTCTGCCCAAACTACGCTCTTTAACTACTGTGGTCCCATTCTATATTGGGCGTGAAAAACCGGTAATTTTGCTCAGAATCCTGTTTATCAGGCTTGAGGTTCTTTTACGTGCCGTAAATCTACGACACGGGACCACCAGCTTTACTTTCCTTCCGAAGGAAGTCATGCTAAGGATTTTTACGCCCTCCGCCGGGTTTGAACCCACGACCTCGGGAACTACAGGCTAGCATGGTAACCGCTACACCACGGTGGACGACTCGGTCTGCTCTCTGTCGGTATGGAGTCCCTTTTGCAGTTCTGCTTAGGCAAACCTTTTGGCATCCGCGCTATCCGGTATAAACTAACTTCAACTAAGGACGGCTTGTGTGGGCCACCTGGTGTACATACATGCATGCATCATATATATATATATATATATATATATATATATATATATATATATATGCTAACCTGAGCTTTACTCTGCTGAGGACTTGGAAAAACGAAAAATTATAAACAAATTCTCATCCTCACAGACAATCAAGTACCTTAAAAGCACTCTCCTCTGACGAGGCAAAATCAAAATATTATGGGAATGCTTAAATGTCCCGATTGCTTTGTCATCTCGCAACAGGCTCGAAATTTGATTGGTGCTGAGGCATCAGGGCATCTATGGAAATGAAAAAGTTTATGATCTGGCAAAAAGGGGTACTGATATACCCTATGTTGGCCTTTAACCCGTGGTTGGAATCAGTACACGTACGGTAAGAGCATGGACTAGGGGATAACACCAATTGAGGAGGCAAATCTATCCTGGACAAAGCCAAGCCAGGAAACATCTTCGTCAAATAAGCCTCTACAAGGATGAACCCTGAGAGGGTTGCTGTAGCCCCACGTACGGTACAAACAAATTGTTGTGGTTGCACCACGTATTGCGGGAGATATGTTTCTTGAAGTGTTCGCCCCACATACAGTATACGTACGATACAAAGTTTCTGGTGGCCTTCATCCCCGTTTACTTTTCCGGTGGCCTTTGTCCCACGTTCACTTTTCCGGTGGTCTTTGCCCCCACGTTTAAAAAATCAACTTTGTATTTTAATGTTTCTTTAAATATAATATATGTATGTTTGCCTCGGCTGCGTCAGTAGTAATTTTCAGAACACGTATGTCTTAGCAGGGCTTGGTACTGCTAAAGAATGAAGGCCTACACAAATTATAATGGTATTGTACTTTGTTTTATTAATCCTTCACATGATTAAATAACAGTTCACTGATATATCCTACTATAGAGCTGTGAGATTGCTTATTAATTGCACTTTTTAACACGTAAACTTTGTATTATTCACGCCGTAATGAATTTTCATGTCTCACACTGAATACGTACCGAGCGAACTGCTCGGGAACGCTGGCTTTTAGCGTCTGGCATCTACCGCTTAAATTTGTACATTTACTATATTTCAAGTCTCTGATTGGCTAATTCTACTCCAATAGAATACTTTTATTTAACTTTCAGCTTTTCTAGTTTTTGATTGGCTATTTTCAAACTGTTTTAAATATTACATTATTGTTCCAATAATTATTAGTAGCATTATTAAACTTTCTAATTTATTGTTGTCTCAAGGCTACCTCATTGTTAGCAACTTTCGGCTTCTATTCTCACAGCTCCTACATTGTTAAATTACGTAATACATTATAATACATGTACATAATAATATAAACATAATACAATGACTGTTACATACATTTTATATATTATATTATATACACATTGCTTTAGGCGGGCTGTTATTAAATTTTGTATTATATAATTAGACTGATATCATTTAAGTATTAAAAATACTGCCTCGACCCTTCTGTAGAATGTGCGCGGAGGATGTGGAAACTGTCTCGCCTATCTTCTGTGACTGCCCATTCCTGGCAAGAAAGAGACTTACTTTTATAACCAGGGAAGATGCAGTAAAGCATGCTGCAACTTGTTCAGGGTACAGATTTTGGGAAACAATCAAGGCATCCTTTCCGATGGGGTTGCAGAATAAAGACTCACGTGTGGGAGGTCGACAAACGTTTCTCTTTTTATAATATTAGTATAAGATACTGAGCATTTCCATGATGAACATAGCAATATAAGGTTCTAGTGTCGTTGACTCTCGTGTTTGTTGTTTACGTGAGAGCTGGCGAATGTTTTACGAATAGAGAACAAGCTACCAGGTCGCGAAAACCGTCTTTACGGCCGATAATTGCCGGTTTATAGACGGGCGGGCTAATCAAAATGCAAACGATCCTGATGTCCGCAATTTCCACCTGTTAATTACTTCTTTCATATTTATGCTCTTCTCGTGTCAAACATTGCCGCCGCGTACTGGACACATCTGGTTCACAAGGGAGGCACCTCTCTTCAAGCTAACCAAAATACGAGATACTGCTCTTCCATTCTATCCCTGTTTACCACTTTCCTCTGCGTCTCCGTCTGCGTACCTACCGTACGATTTTTACTCTCTCTCCCCCTCCCTCTCTCTACTACTACTATTACTAATCTATAGTAATTAGAGAAAATATTGTATTCCACCAAAAATTTGATACCGAGATTTCATCGAGAAAAAAAAATTGAGTTTTATTTATTGACGCTCTTTAACTACTATGGTCCTTAGCGTCCCATTCTATATTGGGCGTGAAAGATCGGTAATTTTGCTTAGAGGCCTCTTTATCAGGCTTGAGGTTCTTTTACGTGCCGTAAATCTACGACACGGGACCACCGGCTTTACTTCCCTTCCGAAGGAAGCCATCGGAAATACATGTTTTGAGGCCCCCTGAATCAAGTCGGATAAACACCAAACTTGGTATTTAGGTTCAAATATGCATCACGAATATTTTTAAATAAAATCCGCTCATCCCTAACTACCGTTTACAGGGAACATTTTTCGAAATTTGTTATTTTCTCAAAAATGTCTCTAACGATTTTGATTAAAATACCATATATTAAAGTGTTGACATGGCAAATAAAATATATATCTTGAATTTTATGGGAACAGCCTGTGAAGTCCTCTTCATTCTGAAGGAAATTTATATAATCTTGTACGAGGGCAGTCCAGAAAGTCCCAGAGGTTTTGGCCTATCGTGGCGATGAGCCGCCATCTTGGTGTCAGAATGTTCCTACATTCAGTACGCATCCAGCTGTGGTAGCGTGAGGACTGTGCCTTCCTTACTGTGCTCTGTGTGCGTTGCTAAAATGTGCGCTGCAATAGAAAATCCCGCCACTTGTGAAGTGTGGTTGGCTAAAAAGAACAAACCAATTGAAATTTATCGTCAACTTTGTGATGTTTACGGGCACGGAATAATGAGTGAAAGCCGAGTCAGGCAATGGTGCACTGATTTTAAAAATGGCCGTACCAATATTCACAACGAGGATCGCAGTGGTAGGCCTAGCTTTATGACCGATGAACTGTCAATGCAAATCAATGACAAAATTTGTGAAAATCGTCGTTTCACGATTACAGAACTTTCGGAACATTTCCCCCAAATTTCACGGAGTTTGGTGAATCAAACTGATGCGTTGATACTGACGCTGAACTGCATGTCGGTGTAAACCAGTGGCAGGCGGCAGACTTCTACAGAGAGGGTATTGAAAACCTTGTGCCACGGTATGATAAATGCCTCAGTTTGAATGGCGATTATTTAGAAAAATAGCTTAAGAGTGTACCTTTCAAATGTAGATAATAAACGTTGATATTTGCGTTTTGGTAAGTGCTTATTTTCAAACGTCTGTAACTCTCTGGATTACCCTCGTATAACTGGTAAACGTTAAGCGATAGACGAAATCGTGCTACACAAAAAAATGTAGATCTGTTTAAAACACACAATTTATTTCAAATAAGTGTTTTGCTGGCGTTAGCCATTTCCGAGATATCCGTTATTAATGGTTCCAATTGTACATTACTTGTCATTCTTTAGTTCTTTCAACATTCAGTTGTTTCTCGCGATGTCATGGAAACAGTATGGAATTTTAAGGCAGCATATAGCGTCCAGTTGTTAAACATTTGACTATCGCTGTTCTCTTTGTATCTATAACGATATGTGTAATGTAGCTATTTCCGCACATGTTTATCTCCATTAATATGAAATAGATGGAAAAATAAACTTTCGTAAGAATAATTTGTATGCCCAGTAATGAACGATAGTGGGAAGAAAAATTGATGTGAATGTAAGACTGCTCGCAGACACACTTACAGGTACCGATTATGGACTGAAGATTTGGTTTACATGTTCTTAGTTGGCTACTTCCGGCAGCACGGCACGAGATGATCGGGTACCGAGGAATGTGGGTTAATTTGTTAATATTCGGGTGGGGAAAGCTAGCGAAACTGGCGGAAATGAATGAAAACAGTACAGTAATTATGTTGGAATGTGTTCCGTGCAGGCGCGTTCAGTACATATGTATACTTATTTGTGCTTTCATTATACGCAAGCTTTCGAAAACAAATTATGATAATAATATTTATAATTTACAGACCAATGTAGCACACAGTAAAACTCTAACCAAAATATTTCTGTTAATCTTCGATGTTTTGAAGTAGGTAGTATCTTTACGTTATTTGCACCACACTTTGGGAGTCAATTTGAAGTAGATAGTATTGAAAAATTGTGTTATAGTTCAACTGTTGGGGAGCCGAACTTGAAGTAGTTTCAACCGCACGTTTGGTACCCGGTTTCCGGTAGCCTTCGCCCCAAATGTACTTTCAGGTGGCCTTTGCACCAAGTTTAAAAAATATTAACTTTGTAATTTGACTGTTTCTTTAAATATTACATATTTATGTTTGCCTCTGCTGGGTCAGTATTATTGTTTAGAGACACGTTTCTCTTTGTAGGGTTGTGGTGCGACAAGAATGTAGGCTTACACAGATTATAATTTTACTTCACTGCTTTTATTAATGCTTGACGCGATTTAAATAACACTTCACTGATATAGAGAGGGGGCTGTGAGATGTTTTTATTAAATACTTGCACTTTTTAATGGTAAACTATTTTTGTTTAACACAAAATACGTATTAATTTTCTCGAGGACGCATCTCGCGTCTGGTTAGCAACACTGTCTACTAGTAACTGACTTCTTTATTTGTAAATTTTTCTCCTTTTCAGTTTCTGATTGGCTAATCCTAGTCCAATAGAATACCTTCATTTAACTAAAGTTTTTTCTGGTTGTTGATTGGCTATTTTATAAACTGTCACTAAAATTACATTATTCCTTCCAAGAATCACAAGTATCATTATTAAACTCTCAAACTCATTATTGACTCAAGGTTACCTCATTGTTACCTCTTTGTTAGCAACTTTTGATCTATTACTCACAGCTCCTACATTATTAAATTACGTAATACATTCACATAACATTATTGAACATATTACAATAATATTAACATATACCATGGCTGTAATATATACTTGTTATATATATTGTTACACACATATTGCTTTAAGGCGGGCTGTTATTGAATTTATATATTATATAATTAGACTGAAAATCATTTAAGTGTTAAAAATACTGCCTCAGTTTAAACAATTGGTTTTACTTTCTCCATCACGTGCCCAGTAGGTAGATGAAGTATTGCTTCCAACCAAAAATTTGATGCGGTCATTTCACTGGAAATACACGTTTTAAGGTCCGCTGTATCCAAACTTGACATTTAAGTTCAGTATCCTTCATAGATGACATATGAAGATTTTCAAGGAATTCCCCAAACCCAAACTACACTTAACATGGGAATTCTTTTGTTATTTTTGATTTTCTAAAAAATGGCTCTAACGATTTGATTAAAATACCATACACTAAAGATATTTACATGAGAACAAAACGATAAAACGTGTATCTTTGAGTTTTCTGATAATAGTCCGTAAAGCCCTCTTCATTCGGAAGAAATTTTGGATAATGTTGTACGAGGGGCACTATTTATATTTTGAGTCTAATAATTAAAACAAGTAATTTCTGATTGAAAACTGCTTTATTGCTTTTCAAAATATTCTCCTTTATGATCAATACACTTTTGCATCCGTTTGAACAATTTGTCAAAGTACTTATTCAAGTCTTTTTGAGACACCTCCAAAACATGGATTTTGAAGGCATCAACGGCGTCTTCTGCCAACGAAAATCCTTGTCCACGCAATTTATTCTTGATGTTCGGGAACAAAAGGAAGTCATTGGGTGCCAAATCAGGACTGTATGGCGGATGACCCATCAATTCTATTTTTGAGCCTTCAAATACTCTGTTGTTAGACGAGATGTGTGTGCGCTCGCATTGTCTTGATGAAGAACGATCCTACGGTTCTTGTTGGTTTTCCTTACTTCACCGAAGACTTCCGGCAAACAAATGGTTGTGTACATTCGGCATTGACCGTTTTACGTCCTCTAAAGGCACTGTTGCCACATGGCCAGTTTTGCTGAAAAAGCAGGCGACCATTTGCTTCGAAGCGCTTCGAGTGCGAACAACTTTTGTTGGATTTGCTTCATCTTGAAACACCCATACAGTCGACTGCTGTTTACGTTCCGGCTCGTACACATAGATCCATGATTCGTCACCTGTCACAATCTTATATACGTCTTTTGAGGCACCACCATTGTATTTCTTGAGCATTTTTGTACATCAATCGACACGAGTATCTTTTTGAGATTGCGTCAAATTATGTGGGATCCAACGAGAGCAAACCTTTTTCACGGCTAAATAATCATGCAATATTTTATATATGCTGGTGAATTAATGCCTAGGGTTGCTTCAATCTCACAATGTGTCGCAGGACGATCTGTCATTATTAGTTTTTGTACAGCATCAATGTTTTCTGGCACAACAACTGATTTTGGTCGACCTTCACGAACTTCATCATTGAGCGAACGGCGGCCAGATTAAATTCGTTAAACCAGCGTTTCACAGTGGCGAAGCATGGAGCTTCGTCGCCAAATGTGGAAGTTAGTTGATTGATGCGCTCTTGTCTTGATAATCCACGTCGAAAGTCGTAATAAATCATTGCATGAACATTTTCACGAGTTAATTCCATGTTTTTGTTGACACACAATTTTCAAGTTAGTGTTAACAAAACAAATGACGCTCTATTGACAAAATGTTTGAAGTAGATTATGTCAAAAGTGTCAAACTTTGCATTGGAAACGTCGGATGGCATTCAGGGTTGCCAAAGCTCAAAATATAAATAGTGTCCCTCGTATAAGTCAAATAGCTTTCTTGTGGCATAAGCCATTTGCGAGACATTCGCTATTAATGGGTCATTCTTTGAAAGTGCTGTCATTCAGTTGTTTCTCGCGTTGTCATGGAAACAGTATGGAATGTTAAGGCCAGCATATAGCGTCCAGTTGTTAAACATTTGACTATCGCTGTTCTCTTTGTATCTATAACGAAATGTGTAATGTAGCTATTTTTGTAAAGGTTTATCTTTATTAAAATGAAGTGGATAGCAAAATTAGCTTCCGTAATAATGGTTTGTATACCCACTATTAAAATATGCAGGATAGAGAAAGTCATGTGAAAATAACACTTCAGACATTTTTTCTTTTCTTTTTATTTTCTCCGCCACGTACCTAGTCGTACCTAGGAAGAAGTATTGCATTTCACCAAAACTTTAATTTCGAGATTTCACAGCAAATACACGTTTTGAGGTCCGCTGTAACCAAAATAGATCATGTTTGTAAAAAGGTAAAAGTGTGTGCGTGTGTGTAAACAGTATAACTCAAAAACGAAATCTCGGATAAATACAAATTTGACATTTTAGTTCGGTATGTTCCAAAGATACCATATGAAGATTTTGAAGGGAATCCCCCAAACCCAATGTGTCCTGTACAAGAGAATTATTTTGTTAGTTTTGACTTTCTGAAAAATGGTATTAAGATTTGATTAAAATACCGTATGTTTAAGATATTTACACGATAAATAAAATGCATAACTTGAATTTTCGAGGAATAGCATGCATAATTTTGTATCACCGGTAAATCATAAGAGATAGACAAAAAATTCTTCTTCTTTAACGTATTACTGTCTTCTTTGTAGGACTTACAAGCCAGTGCCTGTCGAGGAGCAAGCAATCTCTGGATCATAGCATATCCAGGTCAAGAGAAAGGAAATGAAATGTAGGGATGATAGGAAAATTCTCGGATCAAATTATCCAGCCCAGCATTCCCCTAGCGACCGAGGAAAACCGCGAAAAAAAGCTTCGGTCAGGTTGGTCGGCCCCGGGGATTTGAAACCCCTCCCGATCTCACAGACACTACCGCCATTGCCATCCTGCTCGGTAGACAAAAACACACAACCCCCCTCCCAATTAGAACACTTTAAAGCAAACAATTTATTTGAAATAACTTTTGGGGGGGCAGTGCCTATTTCCGAGATATCCGTTATTATTAGTTTGCATTTTTCAATAAGTTGTCAGTACTTTAAACTTGTTTTTAGGGATGTCATGGAAAGAATATATAACTTCAAGATTAGCATGTAGCCACTCGCTTTTAAACATCTGGCTCGAATCAGTCTGTATTCCTCTTGTGTGAAATTATTTCTGCAAACGTTTATCTCGATTAATATGAAGCAGATAGGAAAAAATAAGGTTTATTAAGAATAGGGGGTAGAGAAAGTCATGTGAAGGTGCCATCTCAGCCCAAGATGTGTGCCAGTACTGCTAATGGCAGATGAATGTTCTCAAGGCCTTCTGTGTACCGTTAGCGACAAAAAGATGCGAGTGATGTCATCTGAATGGACACTTTCTCCAGGACCAACGCCCCCTGACCCGCTTCACCGGCACACTCCTCTTGCTGCTGCCGTTGTTATGGACGAAAAACCTGAGCCGAATGGGGTGAACCTTATTAAACAAAACACCTGAAAGTAGAGGAGGTATCGTATTGCATTAAAAAGTTTATAGCTATACACGTTTTGAGGCCCCCGTAACCGCCAGAAAAGCAGTTTTACAAAAGCGTGTGTCTTTCTTTACATATAAGATGTCTCGTTACGTTTTATTTTCCCAAATATTGGCTCTAGCCATAATGTTTGAGACAAATAAAGCGTATATTTTGAATCTTCTACGGTTGTACACTTTTGTTTAGCTGGTAACACATTAAAGACAGACAACATTTAGATCACAGAAAATATAGGTGTCATTAAAGCACAGACTTTAGTGTAAATATATATGTTTTTGTGATATTAATTATTCCCGAGATTTTCGCTGTTTATGGTAGGCATTTTCAAATAGTTTATAGTATTTTGAAGTGCTGAATCGCCACTCATTTGTTGCTCGCAGAATTTTGCAGCCGTACATAGTGGCCCAGTTTTCTACTACTTACCTGTAGGCCACCATATAGCATCCAGTTCTTAAACATTTGATTGTCGCTGTTCTCTTTCTATCTACAATGAAATGCGTAATGTAGCTGTTTCCGGAAAGGTTTGTGGCAAATAAATCAAATAGTAAAAGGAACTTTCATAAGAATACTTTTTATGCTCAGTAATAAACGGTAGAGAAAAGAAAAAAGTAATGTGAATGTAACACACCAGGGGTCAGGTTTTTTTTTTATTAAATGCCCGAAATTCTGGCAAAAATGGGTTTTGATCTGACGGGGAAAAAGTTTCAAAATCACAAATTATTAACGTGTTTACTGAACTTCCTCAGAAATATTTGTTAAGACTTTACCAACGTATTTCTTCTTCAGTTTAAATCATATAATCATTGTTAGGTGTCATATAAATATTGCTCTATTAAATGCATACGAAATGATTTTGTAAAGTTCACATATAGACATTTGTGAAAAATCTATGCAAATTAAAAAAAAAGTTGTAAGAGTAATAAAATGAAAAATCGTGTTGTTTCTGCGCACCAAACATGAGAATCCGTTAATTTGGCTACTAGAATGGAGAAGAAAAGTAGTATTGCACGCAAGACGGCCATTCCGCCACTGAGCCGGTGCCGGATGTTGACTGACTGACCTAGATCGTAGCCATGACATTGCTGCGGGAGAAAGCAAAGCCACCGCTAAAATTTCCACATTTCGTAACGATGGCAACGGAACAAACAACTGAATGAATGAACCCTTCGTTTCTTTGGCACCGGTGAAAGTGGCATCAAGGGCGGAGTATTAATTCCGATGACGTAAATTTACGTCACAAATTAATTGGAAAGCTGTCTCTGTATGATAATAATCTCCGGTTAAAATAATTGTCTACTCCTCCTGGTCCCCAGTGTGATGTAAATATATTGACGTTGTCCCACGTGTGCATTTCCTTTGTCTTTTATCACCTTTTCATTTTTTCCTTCCTCTACCACGTACAAGGTAATCCATTCCACCCCAAAATTCGATAATAAATTTCACCGAAATTCATGTTTTGAGGCCCCTGAGTAAAAGAAAAGATTTAGAAAACTCTCTGTGTTCTGTGCATAACTCAAAAACGAAAAGTAGGAGATAAATAGATAACTTGTTCCAAAGATACGACGCTAGGATTATCAAGAAAATCCCCCAAACCAAACTACCCTTTACATGGAACATTGTTTTAATTTTTTTATTTTCTGAAAAATAGTTCTAACGATTTTCATTAAAATACCATATCTTTAAGATATAAATAAAATGTATATCTTTAACAGCCTTTGAAGTCCTCTTCATTCGGAAGGAATTTTGTATAACTGGTAAACGTCACGTGATAGATGAAAACGTGCTGCACAAAATGTAGATCTCTTTAAAACACACAATTTATAGCAAATCAATTTTTTGTGTGTTGCGGAGTGAAGTATTTTCGCGATATTCCTTCTTATTAGTTTGAATTTTCAAAATATTCAACTCCTAATACTTTTCTCAACTGGGAAGTCGTTATTCTTTTTATTTTCTTCACCGCGTACCTAGTGTATAGAGAAGGTATTGCATTCCACTCAAAAATTCGATTTCGAAATTTCACCGTAAATACATGTTTTGAGGCCCTCCTGAATACAAAAAAGCATTTTTACTATCATAGCAACAGCTATTAAGAGATATGTCTGTGCTTATATTGCCCTTGCAAATACAAAACAAGGGGAACATAGTACGCCTTAAGCGATAGTCAAATATTTTTAGAACTGGTCGCTATGTGTAAAATGTAATTCTCTTGCATGTCAAAAGATTGTTTATGCAAATGTTTATCTCGATTAATATGAAATAGATGGAGAATAACAGTTTGCAAAAATAGTTTGTACAAGAGCAGAGAAAGTTATGTGAGTGTAACACATCAGATTTTTTTATGTCCTGGACATACAAAGAGAATGGAATGCGCCACATAGCAACCAGCTCTTAAAACATTTGACTATCGCTTAAAGCCTACCATATTCCCCTTGCACCTACAAGAAAATTAGCAATAATAGTTCCTGCAAAAGTTTATCTCGATTAATATGAAGTAAATGGAGAATAAGCGTTTGTAAAAGTAGTTAGTACAAGAGAGTAGAGATAGTCATGTGAGTGCATCGCTTCAGAGTTTTCTTAATACAAATAATTATGATCAGTCGGTAGCAACTTGCTATCCCTGGCTCGCGATGGATCCAGTCCAGGTACTTATCTATGCATTCTCGCGGAGATGTGTTTATAGCTCACTTGATGAATAACGATCTCGCTAAACCTCACTGAAAACAAAATCATTTCTTCCTCTAATGTCTTCTAGAATTTTCTCTTCTTCGACGCTACGTGTCTGGTGCACACAAAGATACAATGGCGTCTCTGTTTACCTTGTTGATTGTCTCGTCTTTAATAACAGTTTTCGCTTGCGTTGCTGGTGTTGTTCACTTTTCTCTACTACTATTTACAACATATTTGTATCCAGCTACTTATTTAATGCTCTTTGTTACCATCTTTTTGTTTGTTGCTTGAGATTTTGTTTTGAAATATATTTCTTTGTATATTTACATGAATTTTAAATGTTACATAGTTTCATCACTTTGTTCTTGTTATTCTTTTCTTGGGTGATTCTATATTAACCTCAAGCTTTTTTATTTCCTTTGCATTCTTATAGTTTGTTTTTTACTTTGTTGCCTTCTTTCTTGTAAATGATTTATTTATTTCTATCATGCTTCTAAATTTAGTGTAATTCAATCAGTGCCGTCACAACCGTAATCGTATCAGTTTGCACCGATTAATAGGTTACATCATCCGATTGTGTTTTTAAAAAATGTACATTCAAATAGTATGAGTTTCCAAATAAATATTCAGGTGAACTATTGCCTCATTTCCACTGTTGGTAGCATTCCGTCATCTGACAGCTGACTAAATGGTGACTTGTTTTTAAACAACACAATAAGATACTAATTATTATTTATACAGGGTGATTTATGAAGAACCGGCACATTTCTTTCTTTAATTATTCTGTTCGAAATTCACTCAATGCCCCAATTTTAGCACCAAATTAAGCAGAGCATTCTGGAGTTTCGATTGCCTGTCACTAGATACGCAGATGTTCATGTTTTATTCGTAATTGTTAGTTTTACTGTCGGCAACTGTTTTTGAGATTTTGTTCTAGTCAACGTGAAAATGGAGTACACATTAAATGAACGACTCTTCCTTGTAAAGCAATACTGGATTACGAATTCAATTACAGTTACTCAAAGGGCATACCAGAGAGAATTTGGTGTTCGGAATCCTCCCCAAAGAAACACAATACTGGGACTGGTAAACAAATTGGAAACAACTGGATCTCTGGTGAGTGAAAAAGGCAAAACTCGTTCATCTAGGCTTCCCACGGTTGTTGACGTAAGAGCACGACTGGGTCAGTCACCCAAAAAATCACTAAGACGTTTGTCGCAGGAGACAAGATGTGTCAGAGAGTTGTGAAAAGTGCAGCCCTAAAGCCGTATAGGATTACGGTTGTCCATCGGTTACAGGAACCAGATAAGGATAGACGACTGAATTATTGTCGTTGGTTTCAGGCGTTCATTGTACAAAATCCTGCTATATTGTCCATCTTATGATTCACAGATGAAGCATGGTTCGATTTATCCGGCTATATGAACTCACCTACGCACCCAGTTAAAATTAGAGTTTGGTGCGCAATATCCGCACAGAGAATAGTGGAACCATTTTGTTTTTAAATAATGTTAACACTGCAGAGTACCGACAGATTTTCATGGAGTTTGCTGAGCAACTAAACGATGTACAGCTGAGTCAAGGATATTTTCAGCAGGACGCTACATCAAATGAATCCATGGCACAAATTGCAAGTTTCTTTGACGACCGGATAATTTCCAAGAACCTGTGGCCACCGAGATCTCCGGATTTGACATCGCCGGACTTCTTTCTATGGGGTTACTTTAAAGACAGGGTTTATACCACACGTCCCCAGACATTGGATGATCTGAAGCACAACATTACACAGCAGATTCAAGCTATTGACAACAGAGTCCTCCATTGAGTGAGCAGTAACATGGAACGACGTGTTGAGTTGTGCCTTATACAGGATGGAGGACATTTTCAATATTTGCTATAGAGGTAAATAATCTCCGAAAATTCCTCTGTTTTTCAGGTATAATAAGTTGTCGCTAACATAACTCGTTTTGAAACAATTAAAGAAATAAATGTGTCAGTTCTTCATAAATCTACCTGTATAATCTGTTACATGGAATAGTGTTAATAAATCGCAGTTTGATGATATGGATTCCCGTGGTATTACCTATAACAGATAAACTGTAAGCAAGTGTTAGATTTTCTGCGAACAGCCCGCGAGGTCCGTTTACAAATATTAAGCTTTCTCAGGTTAATGTTAGCCTTAGTATGTCACAGGTTTTAGAATGCTTCTTTTCATTTTACTTTGTCTAACACTCGCCTATAGAAAGTGAAGGTCATAGTGTATTCCACCCAAAAATTTGATACAAATACACGCTCTGAACTCTCCTGAATTTAAAACATTTGACGTGTTACATTCACATGACATTCTCTACCCTCTATTGCCTATTAGTGCGTATACAAATTATTTTTATCAAAGTTTATTTTTTTAATCGAAATAAATCTTCCGGGAATAGTTGTGTTGCACATTTCGTTGGGATAGACAGATGCTGGCCTTAAACTTCCATACTACTCCTATGACCGCGATAAACAGCCGAAAATCGACCACACTTTGAAACAATGACTAGCTATTGAACAATTCCAACCATTAATAAGGGATATCTCGGAAATGATTGATGTCACAAAAAACTTGTTTCAAATAAATTATGTTTTAAAGAGCTCTACAGTTTTCGTGTAGTACGTTTTGGTCTATCATTTAACGTTTACCACATATATAAGGTTATACAAAATTCCTTCAGAATGAAAAGGAATTCAAATGCTGTTTCAACATATACATTTTATTTGTCATGTAAATACCTTTAATATATGGTATTTTATTGAAAATCGTTAGAGGCATTTGTAAGAAAATCAAAAAATTCTAAACATGTTCAATGTAAAGGGTTGATTGGGGTGGGTGAAAAGTGTCGCATCTTTGGAAGATACTGAATTTAAATACCAATTTTGGTATTTATGCAACTTTTCGTTTTTCACTTATGCTGATCACAGATACACACACACACACACACACACACACACACACACACACACGGGCATTTTTCTAACAATTTGATGTGTTGCACTCAAATGACTTTCTCTACTCTTGTACAAACTAATTTTACAAGCGATTATTCTCCATCTACTTCGTGTTAATCGAGATAAAGATTTGCAGAAACTATCTTATTGCTAATTTTCTTGTAGATGCAAGGGGAATTGGTAGGCTTTAAACGATAGTCAAATATTTTAAGCGCTGGTTGCTATGTGGAGTATTCCATTCTCTTTGCATTACCAGGACAAAAAAATCTGATGTGCTACACTCACATGACTTTCTCTACTCTTGTACAAACTATTTATACAAATGCTTATTCTCCATATGCTTCATGTTAATCGAGATAAACATTTGCAGACTCTATCTTATTGTTAATTTTCTTGTAGATGTAAGGGCAATATATATTTACAAGGGCAATATAGAAATACAGTAGCCTTTAAGCACATACATATCTCTTAATAGCTGGTTGCTAGGTGCAGCACCATTCCCTTTCCCACAGATTAATACTCTTTGTATATCCAAGACAAAAAAATCTGATGTGTTACACTCACATGACTTTCTCTACTCTTGTACAATCTAATTTTACAAACGCCTATTCTCCATATGCTTCATGTTAATCGAGATATCGAGATGTCAATCTTATTGGTAATTTTCTTATAGATGCAAGGGGAATATGGTAGCTTTTAAGCGATGGTCAAATATTTTAACGCTGGTTGCTATGTGGCGCATTCCATTCTCTTTGCATGTACAGGACATAAAAAAATGAATAACGTATTTGAGAAAAAGTATAAGTATTGGAAAATTTAAGGAAATAACAAGCAATATCTCGAAAACGGTTCACTCAACAAAAGAAATGTATATGATATAAATTGTGTATTTTAACGCGATCTACATTGTTTGTGTAGTAAAATTTTGTCTATCTCTTATGGTTTACCAGTTATGCAAAAGTCGTTCACAATGAAGAATACTTTTGGAGACATTCCCAGAAATGTCGAGATATACATTTCATTTCTCATGACATCTTAAACATATGATATTTTCATCAAAATCGTTATAGCCATATTTGAGAAAATTAAAATTTTCGAAAAATGTTCCATGTAAAGGGTAGTCTGGGGTGGGGGAATTTTCTTGAAAACCTTCATGTCGCATCCTTGGAAGATACTGAACGTAAATACCAAGTTTGGTGCTTATCCGACTGTTCGTTTCTGAGTTATGCTGTTCACAGACACACACACGGACATGTGAAATGTCGGTATAGAATACAATACTTGTCTACCTGCTATGTACGTGGTTAACATTAGAACAAAAAGTTCGTGAATGTATGATAAATACTAAGTTGGGCATCTTTCAGAGAACACTTCCACCTAAACTACCCTTCACATAGCAAAATTTTATTTATTTGTATGTTCTCAAAAATGGGTCTAACGATTATGGTTAAAATGCCATATGTTAAAGAAATTGTCATAGCAAATAAAATAAATTAGCAGCAATTTTCTAGAAATAGCCTCTGAAGTCCCCTTCATTCGAAAAAGAGTTTGAATAATTGATAAAATGTAAGATATACTCAAAATCTTACTATCCAATACATTTAGATCTCGCAATATAACAGTTTCCGATATACTAGTTGCTATTGGTTTGAATTTTCAAATACTTTATAGCTCTTTTATCAAGGCTGTTAGCACTCAGTTGATTCTCGCGATGCCATGGAAACACAGATTTGACTGTCCGTTCAGTTTTCTGTGTCTCCCTTGTGTAATGTAACTATTTCTGCAAACGTTAACATCATGTGGATAGAAGAATACGGTTTTGTAACAATAGTTATTGAAGAGTGGGTAAAGAATGTCATGTGAGTGTAGCACATAATATATATTTTTACTTTCTCTACTACGTATAATAAGTAGCGGAAGTATTGTATTCCACCCAAAAATTCGATATCGAGATTTCACCGGAAATATATGTTTTGAGACCTGAATACAAAAAAATCTGATGTGTTACACTCACATGACTTTCTCTACTCTTGTACAAACTATTTTTACAAACGCCTATTCTCCATATGCTTCATGTTAATCGAGATATCGAGATGTTAATCTTATTGCTAATTTTCTTGTAGATGCAAGGAGAATTGGTAGGTTTTAAGCGATAATCAAATATTTTAAGAGCCGGTTGCTATGTAAAGTATTCCATTCTCTTTGCATTACCAGGACAAAAAAAATGAATAACGAATTTGAGAAAAAGTATAAGTATTGGAAAATTTAAGGGAATAACAAGCAATATCTCGAAAATGGTTCACTCAACAAAAAAAAATGTATGTGACATAAATTGTGTATTTTAAGGCGATCTACATTTTTTGTGTAGTAAAAGTTTGTCTACCTCTTATGGTTTACCAGTTATGCAAAAGTCGTTCACAATGAAGAATACTTTTGGAGACATTCCCAGAAAATTCCAGATATACATTTCATTTCTCATGAAAATATCTTAAACATATTATATTTTAATCACAATGTTAGAGCCATTTTTGAGAAAATTAACATTTTCGAAAAATGTTCCATGTAAAGGGTAGTCTGGGGTGGGGGGATTTTCTTGAAAACCTTCGTGTCGCATCTCTGGAAGATACTGAACCTAAATACCAAGTTTGGTTTTTATCCGACGGTTCGTTTCTGAGTTATGCTGTTCACAGACAGACACACACACACACACTTACACACAGACACACACGGACATGTTTCCAAAAATGCTTTTTTGTATTCAGGAGGGCCTCAAAACATGTATTTACGGTGAAATTTCGAAATCGAATTTTTGGGTGGAATGCAATACCTTCTCTATACACTAGGTACGCGGTGAAGAAAGTAAAAAGAATAACGTCTTCCCAGTTGAGAAAAGTATTAGGAGTTGAATATTTTGAAAATTCAAACTAATAAGAAGGAATATCGCGAAAATACTTCACTCCGCAACACACAAAAAAATTGATTTGCTATAAATTGTGTGTTTTAAAGAGATCTACATTTTGTGCAGCACGTTTTCATCTATCACGTGACGTTTACCAGTTATACAAAATCCCTTCCGAATGAAGAGGACTTCACAGGCTGTTAAAGATATACATTTTATTTATATCTTAAAGATATGGTATTTTAATGAAAATCGTTAGAACTATTTTTCAGAAAATAAAAAAATTAAAACAATGTTCCATGTAAAGGGTAGTTTGGTTTGGGGGATTTTCTTGATAATCCTAGCGTCGTATCTTTGGAACAAGTTATCTATTTATCTCCTACTTTTCGTTTTTGAGTTATGCACAGAACACAGAGCGTTTTCTAAATCTTTTCTTTTACTCAGGGGCCTCAAAACATGAATTTCGGTGAAATTTATTATCGAATTTTGGGGTGGAATGGATTACCTTGTACGTGGTAGAGGAAGGAAAAAATGAAAAGGTGATAAAAGACAAAGGAAATGCACACGTGGGGCAACTCCAATATATTTACATCACACTGGGGACCAGGAGGAGTAGACAATTCTAAAAAGCATTTTTAGAAAATGGTCCGTGTGTGTCTGTGAACAATGTAACTCAAAAACGAAAAGTCAGATAAATACCAAACTGGGTATATGAGTTTAATATTTTTCAAGGATGCGACACGAAGATTTTCAAGAAAATTTCCCACCTCAGGTTACCCTTTAATTGGAGCATTTTTCGAAAATTTTGATTTTCTCAAAAATGGCTCTAAGGATTTTGATTAAAATATCATATATTTAAGATACTTTCACAACGTATGAAATGTATATCTTGAACTTTCTGGGAATGTCCCCAAAAGTTCTGTACATTCTGAATGACTTTTGAATAACGGGTAAACCGTAAGAGATAGAGAAAATTTTACCACACAAAAAATGTAGATCTCGTTAAAACACACAATTTATGCCATATACATTTTTTGTCGAGTGAACCATTTCCGAAATATTCCTTGTTATTTGTTTGAATTTTCGAATACTTATACTTTTTCTCAAATGGGAATTCGTTATTCATTTTTACTTTCTCTACTACGTATAGTAAGTAGGGGAAGTATTGCATTCCACCCAAAAATTCGATACCGAGATTTCACCGGAAATACATGTTTTGAGACCTCCTGAATCCAAAAAAAGCATTTTTGGAAACATGTCCGTGTGTGTGTCTGTGTGTCTGTGTGTGTGTCTGTGTGTGTGTGTCTGTGAACAGCATAACTCAAAAACGAACAGTCGGATAAACACCAAACTTGGTATTTAGGTTCAGTATCTTCCAGAGATGCGACACGAAGGTTTTCAAGAAAATCCCCCCACCCCAGACTACCCTTTACATGGAACATTTTTCGAAAATTTTAATTTTCTCAAAAATGGCTCTAACGATTTTGTTTAAAATATCATATGTTTAAGATAATGTCATGAGAAATGAAATGTATATCTCGAATTTTCTGGGAATGTCTCCAAAAGTATTCTTCATTGTGAACGACTTTTGCATAACTGGTAAACCATAAGAGATAGACAAAATTTTACTACACAAAAAATGTAGATCTCGTTAAAATACGCAACTTATGTTATATACATTTCTTTTGTTGAGTGAACCGTTTTCGAGATATTGCTTGTTATTCCCTTAAATTTTCCAATACTTATACTTTTTCTCAAATTCGTTATTCATTTTTACTTTCTCTACTACGTATAGTAAGTAGGGGAAGTATTGCATTCCACCCAAAAATTCGATACCGAGATTTCACCGGAAATACATGTTTTGAGAATCACTGAATCCAAAAAAAGCATTTTTGGAAACATGTCCGTGTGTGTGTCTGTCTGTGTGTCTGTGTGTCTGTGTGTCTGTCTGTGTGTGTGTCTGTCTGTGTGTCTGTGTGTCTGTGAACAGCATAACTCAAAAACGAACAATCGGATAAGCACCAAACTTGGTATTTAGGTTCAGTATCTTCCAGAGATGCGACACGAAGGTTTTCAAGAAAATCCCCCCACCCAAGACTACCCTTTACATGGAACATTTTTCGAAAATTTTAATTTTCTCAAAAACGGCTCTAACGATTTTGATTAAAATATCATATGTTTAAGATATTGTCATGACAAATAAAATGTATATCTCGAATTTTCTGGGAATGTCTCCAAAAATATTCTTCACTGTGAACGACTTTTGCATAACTGGTAAACCATAAGAGATAGACAAAATTTTACTACACAAAAAATGTAGATCGCGTTAAAATACACAACTTATGTCATATACGTTTCTTTTGTTGAGTGAACCGTTTTCGAGATATTGCTTGTTATTTCCTTAAATTTTCCAATACTTATACTTTTTCTCAAATTCGTTATTCATTTTTTTATGTCCTGAACATGCAAAGAGAATGGAATTCGCCACATAGCAACCAGCGTTAAAATATTTGACTATCGCTTAAAAGCTACCATATTCCCCTTGCATCTACAAGAAAATTACCAATAAGATTGACATCTCGATATCTCGATTAACATGAAGCATATGGAGAATAGGCGTTTGTAAAATTAGATTGTACAAGAGTAGAGAAAGTTATGTGAGTGTAACACATCAGATTTTTTTATGTCCTGGACATGCAAAGCGAATGGAATGCGCCACATAGCAACCAGCGATAAAATATTTGACTATCGCTTAAAAGCTACCATATTCCCCTTGCATCTACAAGAAAATTGCAATAAGATTGATATCTCGATTAATATGAAGCATATGGAGAATAGGTGTTTGTAAAAATAGATTGTACAAGAGTAGAGAAAGTCATGTGAGTGTAACACATCAGATTTTTTATGTCATGAACATACAAAGAGAATGGAATGCTCCACATAGCAACCAGCTCTTAAAACATTTGACTATTGCTTAAAGCTTAGTTTCTACAAATGTTTATCTCGATTAACATGAAGTAGACCGAGATAAGCGTTTGTAAAAATGTTTGTACAAGAGTAGAGAAAGCCATGTGAGTGTAACACATCAGATTTTTTTTCTATCAGCAAAAAAAGGATACATGATTCCAGTGCCAATTACACTCATTTATGTCGAATTTTTGTTTTTTTTGGAGTACCTTCACTGAAAAGGATAACCTTTTAATTGGGTCTACTTGTAGGATATTTTAATGAACACGCGGTGAAAATTGAAAAGCTCCTGTGGAAAATACTGAAGGCTGCTCATGACATAGAATAGGCTAGGAAATTTCAGCCATGCTATCTAACGTGCTTACCTATTACTAATATGTCGAGACTATGTTGAACAGGTGTGTGAGAGAGGGCCTCGTGTAGGGTGGAAAGTGGGTCAAGATGCTTCCTTGTGCATAAAAAATATACCACCAGTGGCGTTCTTCACATCATCTCTTGATACCAGAAAATATTCGTCTAGCAGCAAATTCTCGTTTTAATATGCACGTGGAACAAACATTACTACGGTTTAGCTGTTCTGGACGCGTTTCAATATCTTAATGTAGTTTTGCTTTCCTTACCACGTACATAGCGGGTAGAGAAGATATTGCATTACACCCAAAAATTCGATTCGGAGATTTCAATGGAAATACATGTTTTGAGGCACCTGAATACAAAAAAAGACTTTTTAGAAAAAGATCCGTATGTGTGTTTACGCGCGCGCATGTGTGTGTGAACGGTATAACTCAAAACGGGAAGTAGGATAAATACCAAACTTCGTATTTGGGTTCAGTATCTTCCAAAGGTACGACACGAAGATTTTGAAGAAAATCCCCCCACCCCAAAATACCCCTTTCATGGAACATTTTTCGAAATTTTATATTTTTTAAAAAATGGCTCCAACGATTTTTATTAAAATACCATACATTAAAGGTATTTACATGACAAACATAATGTATATCTTGAATTTTCTGAGAATAGCCTTTGAAGTCCTTTTCATTTGAAAGGAATTTTGTATAATCTAGTATAACTAGTAAACGTTAAGCGATAGACGAAATGTACTATACAAAAAATATAGATCTCTTTAAAACACACAATCTATTTCAAATAATTTTTTTTGGCATCAGTCGTTTCCGAGATATCCGTTATTAATGGTTCGAATTGTTCAGTACTTAGCCATTGTTTTAAAGTCAACATTCAGTTGTTTCTCGCGATGTCATGGAAACAGTATGGAATTTTAAGGCAGCATATAGCGTCCAGTTGTTAAACATTTGACTATCGCTGTTCTCTTTGTATCTATAACGAAATGTGTAATGTAGCTATTTCTGCACAGGTTTGGCTGGATTAAAATGAAGTAGATATAACACTAAGCTTTAGTAATAATAAACGATAGAGGATAGAGAAAGTCATGTGAATGTAACACATCACAGTTTTATTATTTTCTTGTGTACTCAAATTCAGGTAAAATGCACCGTCTAAAATAATATTACAATAAGGTTCTCTTAGTATCCCTTATCCGCACAACGTTTTTCTTTCCTGTAAAATTTTAAATTTGATACTTGGGCCCTTTTGCATGTTTCACGCTTCAAATGTGTAATGAATGTTTGTCTGTGAATAGAAAGACAAGCTTCAGTAACAATAGTTGTAGAAGAGTGAGTGGGAACGTCATGTTACCCATGTATTTAGAAGTTTCGAGAAAGATTTATTGCACGGAAGTTTTGACTGGAAGAAATTTCGCAAGCAGGTGCAACACAGTTCGGCAGTGACATATGTACGTAAATAACTCATCCTGTATCGAAGTTGCCATCTCAAATGAGAATTTACTGCCGAATTGTTTTGCCACCTGGTGTGTGTTAAATTGAAAACGCAACAACTTTTTGTGCGTGTGCAAATTTACCTCTAATATATCACGACCGCCATTTTTTTCCTACAAACGGTTGGATAAGGCGAGGAATTTTGGGGGAAGAATGCGGTCGCCATTTGTTTCTGCATACTTTGTGTTATATTCAAGGAAATTAAATTGGAACAAAACATAAGCAAAGTAGTGAAAGAACTAAATGCCACAATTCTAAAAGCTGCAAAACAATGTATCCCAAGAGGGAAAATTCGTAAATACAAAGCCTTCTGGAATGAACAGTTAGCACAATTCAAATCAAAATGAGATAAAACTAGAGAAAAAGCAGAAAGGACACAAGACAAAGCAGATGTTATAGAATGGCGAGAAGCAAACGCACAGTTAAAACAGGCGATAAAACTGTCAAAAAAACAGAGCTTTGAAAAATTTATAAACAAACTAGACTATAGAACAAATAGTATTAAGGTACATAATTACATTAAACAAATAAATAGAGAAAACCAACAAAATCAGCCATTAAATGTCGATAATAAAGAAATATACGAGGATAACCTTATAGCAGAAAAATTAGCAACATACTATAAATCTAGTACTACATTAAAAATAAAAACAGAATAAATACTTAAGAATAGCAATCTTGAAGATATGTCTAACTTTCAAAACATCTTCAATGAACCATTCACACTCCCAGAAATAAAGCAAGCAATAAGGACACTAAAAAATAAAAAGAGCCCAGGTCCTGATAACATACATCCAGAGCTGCTCAAGAATTTAGGACATGAAGTACTCCATACTTTATTAAAGATTTTCAATAAAATCTGGACAACCAGAAATAACATACCAACACTGTGGAAAAAAGCAAAAATTATACCCATTAAGAAGAAAGGAAAACCAACTGAAATGAGGGATAGCTATAGATCGATATCCGTAACATCAAACATAGCAAAACTCTTAGAAAGAATGGTAGCTACAAGACTGACATACTATCTAGAAACACAAAATCTATTAGTCCCTGAACAAGCTGGATTTAGGAAGGACAGCTCAGCAGTACACCAGGTTGTAAGACTCACACAGGACATTAAAGAAAATTTCAATAATAATAATAATAATAATAATAATAATAATAATAATAATAATAAGACTACTCTAGCACTGTTTGTCGACTTCAAAGATGCATTTAACACAGTATGGCAAGAAATGCTACTATACAAGATGAAGACATATGGCATATCAGGCCACATGCTAAACTGGTTTCAAACCTTCCTATCCCAAAGATGGTTTGCAGTACAATACAAAACATCCGCATCTAAATGGAAACAAACGAGAGTTGGACTACCTCAAGGGTCTGTTACAAGTGCTATTCTGTTCAATATATATCTAAAGACCTAGTAGATGTACTAAAGAAAATAGGTAACATACAAGTAGGAATGTTTGCTGACGACATGGTAATATGGACTTCAGAAAAGAACATAACATCTGGGAAACATTACAAAAAACTACAAACAAAAATAGAGAATACAATAATAACCCTAGAACAGTGAACTAATAATAAAATATGGAAATAAATACAGGAAAAACTCAATATCAACTATTCACAATGCAGCATAAAACAGAAAATATATGCCTGAAAATCAACAACAAAAAACTACAAGAAGCAACTACAACAACGTATCTAGGGATAGAATTACATAAAAGACCATCAATGAAAGAACATGTAAACAATGTAACAAATAAAATCAACAAAAAGAACAACATTTTAAAACGTTTAGCAGGAATAAAATGGGGTGGAAACATGGACCTCCTTAATAATACATATAAACCATACATAAAACCTAACCTATTGGATGGAGAACTACTAGCAACAGTAAACTAGAAATTTCACAAAATAATTCACTAAGAGTAATAACAGGAGCTGTAAAAACAACACCAATTACAGTACTACAAAGCTTCACAAAAAACATGGCTATAGAATTGGAACATGAGTTGAAAGCAATTACTCTAGCACAAAAACTGCAAGTCAGTAGAAACAGATACAAGTGGTACCACACAGCAGATACTATAAGTAATTTAAAAACTCAAATAAGCTTCAGAACTTATATTAATAATTTAAAATACAAGAATATAATTACAACAAAGGTAACAAGTCCAATAGAATATATTGATATACAACATCACAATGACCTGATATATACAATACACAAAGAAAACAATATACCAGATGAAATGAGAGTCATAGCAATAGCTACAGAAAATGAAAGATACTCAGAAAAAGAATGGCTCAGAATATACACAGATGAATCCCTCATCAATAAAAAAAATGCTGGTGCAGGAGTATACTGTAAACATTTTGCACAATATGTAACATTAAATGAAACGTCAAACCACTATGATGGAGAATTAATAGCTATAAAAGCAGCATTAGAGAACATTTTATATAGACCATACATAAAACAAAAAATAGTCATCTTATCAGACTCAAAATCAGCCATAGATGGGATAGTAAATTACAACAAGAAACATTAAAGAATTAAGAAGCCTAATTAAAGCAGTTGAAACTAGAAATCATGTCACTCTACAATGGATCCCAGCTCATGTCGGACTTTTGGGCAGTGAACATGCGGATCAATTAACAAAGAAAGGTGAAATACAACAAATAAAACCTGTAGGACAAATAGAAATAAATAAACAATTAAACAACATTTCAAAAGACAACAGAGACTTGACAAAGAAGATAAATTAAAAGATAAAGATTATAAGAATATTAAAGATAGAGTTGATATACAAAAAATGCCAAGGGAAACTGCAGTGGACTTATTTAGGATGACAACTGGCCACGATTGCCTCGCAGAACATCTCTACAAGATAGGATGCCTAGCTACACCCAACTGCACTCTCTGTAAAGAAGATGTCATCCTGAACAAACAAAGGCCTTAAAAGTGATTACTTACAGACTTTATATTGGGAAACCAGAGGGAAAATGATGCAGGTCAATTAATCCCCAGTGACATTGGTGAACAACAACTTTATGTTATATCTTTGTCGTAAAGAAATATCCAATTTATAAATCTAAAAGTTTATTCAATTCAATTGATTAAATAGCAAAAATTTAGCATTGCTGTTTTAACAATTCTGAGGACTCTATAGTACTGAAAATTCCGAATTTAAGGTTTCATAGACTTTATAGTACTATTTCTGTTTACCCTCCCCGTTATTTAGGGCTTACAAGCGTCTGCCTGGGGTCAGATGCCTGTCGGGGAGCTCAGACCACTGTGGATCAGAGAGAACAGCCAGGATGGGTAATCAGGCAAAAGCCTGGTATGAGAGCCAGGAAGGAGGTGATATGAAATGGCGGTGAGATGAATGAAAGGAAAGGTGATGATGGAGCGATTGGTGGCATGAATGACAGGGAAACCGGAGAAAACCCGCCCAGACGCCGCTTTGTCCACTACATGCGGGTCCCTGCGGGCCGTCGTGGTGAAAGGCGAGCGATCTCGCCGCCTGTTTATAGTATAAGAGGTTAAAACGATACTTTAATAACGAGTGCAATATCTATCGCCCGAAGCTTGCCGAGGGTGATACTTTCCATTAAAATTTACCTTATGTGGCATACAATATCTCATCACTCTGGAAACAAATGAAATGTGGCAGAGCCAGAGTTCTTCCACCACCTAAGTGATCCAGTGCCTAGGGCCTAAATCAGGTATTGGACACATTATATTAAAATAATGCTTAGTAAATGTGTCCTCTTTGAGAGTAAACAATATAATTTACTTCAGTTTTATATAATGTATAATGTCATTAAACACATTTTTCGTGGAGGTATTGTGCATAACAGGGTTTTATTGATTTATATATTTAAACTTGGTTATTAAATGTGATGACGAGTAAATTATTGCTTAAAGCTATATATTTATATGCGAATAACCTAGACAACAGTGCACGTTAAACAGGACGCCACTGTATGCGCGAAAAGGTAAACAGATACATACACCTCCTGCTTGCTATACATAGGCCTCCACCGGTGACGGCATAAATAGAACCGTGTGTACAAGTATAAATTACACGTTACTTACTATTTTCAAAAATTACCCTATCCTTATTTTGAACCCCGTACTTAGTGCCGGATAAGACACCTAGTTAGCACTAACTGCACATTGGCTCCCCGGCAGATGAAAACTTAGCTGCTTTCGGTTTTATTATTGCATGGGGTCATGAACTGATAAATCTGTGTTGCAATGCTTCTAATTAATGTTCGTTACCCAGCGGTAAAGTCTGTGGCCCCCATTCGGGAGGTCCCGGGTTCAAATCCCGTGGGCCGACCAATCTGTCTGAGGGTTTTTCGTGGTTTTCCTCAGTCGCAAAGGTAAATACCGCATTCGATATTTAATACCACGACCCAAAGTTCCACCTTAAGTCTAAAACAATAGTAACATGACAAATAAGTGGTAATAGCGACTGCTAAGCCATCTATCTACAGACAATGTAAGCAGTTAGACTAGACGGCACCCTAACGCCATCTGCACGGTACGAAGAGGAAGATCCGGCTGCCATGCGCTGGGGAT